>CM045767.1:89003191-89203191 GCA_025200525.1 Camellia lanceoleosa
AAACATTTCGATAGTTCTCATTTCAAAATATTCCTTTCTCATTGTAATTATTTCACAACTCAATTCAAAATGCATAATAATCAATTGAATGAATGCGTAATGCAATGATGATCAATATTTCATAACATCCTTCCATTTTTAAGTATCTCAACAATAATACAATAACAACCACATTTCCCATTTTCCTCCTTTTAACATCAATCCACAAAATGCTACATTTTCAATTAAATCCAACAATATATAGCAACCTTTCCACATCTTGTACCATCCTCAACATTTTAGTCATTTCAAGACCATATGCAACATTCTTGAACATTAACCTCCCAAAGATTTCAATTTTCATAATTCATGGAACTCAACAATGGATCAATTCATAACTGCATATGCATAAGCTTTTGTCAATAAATTCTAGTATAGTCCCCAATTTCTCATACATCAAGAAGTTGGAGGTTGTGACGACCAGGTCTATTTTTCTTCGCTCCATTCTCCTTTTGCTCTTGTTGGGTTTGAAACGTCCGGGAATTTTTCTCAAAATAAAGTTCTTGTTCTTGTTTTTGTTTGGTGTTGAATTTCACTTGTTCCGGAGGGTGCACAGTCAAGTCTGGAGTGCCCGGGAACCGAACCAGAAAATTCTGGGCTGCTAGGCAAGGGCCGCACGTGCGGGGGGTGAGGCCGCACGTACGGGGAGTGGTGAATTTCAGTGGGTTGCACACTGCTTAAATTACAAGTGCAGAGGGGGAGGTACGGAGGCAGCCATACGTGCGGGAGGATGCTCGGCACATACGGGGGCAAGTGTCGCACGTGTGGGAGGCACGCTCCGCACATGCGGGGGCAAGTGCCGCACGCGCGGTCGGTCTGAGTCCGAGAGAGCCTAGTTTTTCTTCTCTTTTTGGGCTGTGTGTGTCACTTTTCTAGTGTCGCTCTCCCTCTCTAAAATACATTGCTCTCCCTTCTCTCTATATTTCTACCTCAAAACAAAATCAAATCCTAGATCCTTCATCATCCATTTGAGATTGGTCCATAGTTTCTTCATCAACATTGTAGAGCCTCTTGAGAACCACATTGTGTGCAGTGAAGATCACTCTTCAACACCTAGAAATGTGGTGTTTTCATCTCTTTTCTTCATCAACCTTGAGGTAGGGAAATCACTTTGGGTTATATATATGTTTGTGCAAGTTTTGATTGATTTTTAGAGCTCCTCCTTGTTTATTTCGAAAATGGGTTTGACTCAAGAAAGTGATGGTTTTGTAAGAAGAAAATATACCCTTGTTCTTTTATTTTTTAGATCTTCTTGAAATATTGAATCACATGGGTTGGGATTAATGTATTAGTGATGTTTTGAAAGTATGAGAAAAATATTGGGATTTTTGTGAAAAACCTAGAGATTTGGGGTTTTGGAAGCCATGAGGGGATTTTGGGAAAATTTCTTGTATTGAATGAAAGAATGAGTAACGATTTATGTTGTTGAGTTGAATATGATAACCCCTTGATGAATGGGGACCTTGGAAACCAAAAAGAAAATTGAGATTTTTGTTAAATACATATATAAATATAGATACATGTGGCTATAAATGGGTACATTGTTGAAATTCCATGAAATATGTGAGATTGTAAATCTTAGAAGTTGATGTTCAAAATATTGCCTATACTTTTGAAAGAACTAAATAGTTGAAAAATTGTTCAAAATGAAGAAATGTTTCCATGTGTTAGCGACTCCTATTGACTCTATGACCAATTTGTGAAATGGCATTGAGGGAATGAATATGGGAATTTTGGTTACCTTTGTGTTGTTGTTGAGGCACTTAAGAATGAGGATTGTTATGTAGCATTATTAATTATTGCATCACATTCTCTTCAAAATTTTAACTTTGCACTTGAAATGAATTTGGAACGCTGGCATTGAGAAATATTAACGTGAAATTAAATCATGAAAATGTTTATGGGGTAAATACATGGGTAAGTCCGGATAGGAGGTGTAGATGAGTTGATAAGTTGGCCTGAGTGTCTGGGGTGAAAGACCAAAAACACGCGCGGGAGGAGGTACCATTTCCCTTCCGGTTAGCAACCAGTAAAGTGGGGTATTGGTAATGCTTGTTGAGCCTACTTGCAGACACCAACATAGGGATTAACTGAGTCGTATATACCGTCCCCATTAATAAAATTGTGAAGTTTGAAACTATCGAGATTGCAAACTGTTGTTGATACATGATGATTTTCAAGAAGAGTATGAAATGAAATATTTCTTTAGAATGGCATTGCATGGCATTTGTATTTGCATTTAATATTGGATATCTTGTATAAATATATATTCTTTGTTAAGGATTTCTGTACTGGGCTTTATGTTCACCCCTATGGGATTTGGTGCAGGTAAAGATGTGGTAGTCCCGCCGAGTTGAGGGCGTGGATATATATTTTTGTGAAGAGCGGACGACTCTATTTGTTGTATTTATTTTGCTAGCCAAGGGCTAAACATGTATGGGTTCGAGAGACCATTTTGTGTAACTGGGCTTATGCCTTGGAAGATGTAAGCCCTTAAGAGCATTATAATTACTTGAGACTAGATGTTTCACATGTTATAGATTCATGTGTTTTTCATACCTTTGAATGTATATTTGCATGTGGAACTTTTGTAATAACTCTATTGATCAATGATATAAGGGTTAGAGATTTTGTCATTTTTATTTAGGGAATGTGGGTTGATGTATTATATATGTTGGATCTTTTCAGAGCATTACAACTTGGTATCAGAGCTACCAGGTTTGAATACTTAGGGCTCGCGGGAAGTGATTGTTTTACCACAATGGGTTCATTTCGCATGATTAGGAAATGTTTTGCTTTTCGTGATTATGTGATAGCATACTTATGTGACTATATGGGTATGGGATTGGACTTTTGGGATGTTATTTGCACCTATTAGATTCCTTGAGGTCTTATTAGAAGGGTACTTGATCAATACTCGTTCTACTAAGAATTCTTGATTTTTCATGGGATGAATCTCATCACTAAAGGATAATTCGTATGTGTTTATGTGACTAAGTGCTTATGTGGAGTGAATTGAATTATTGGTGTGATAGAATATATATGATTGTTATAGTTTAACGTGTGAGGCAAGTTGCAAGCACATTTGGAATTATGTGCTAAATTGTTTATCTTGTTCCTTAATTAGGATGTCAGGAAGGGATCAAACTCATGGAGGTAGAGGCGGGAGACATGGTAGGGGCCGCTAACGTGTGCATGGGGTACCGGTCCATGAGGTTCCAGTGCAAGAAGAGGGTTTAGGCCAAGCTAACGTAGCTGAGCAAGTGGGACAAGCTGAGATGTCGAGGCAACCAAGCCAAGCTGCAATGGGGGCCCTAGCCAGAGAAATAGCGGAGGCATTGAGGGAGTCCATGAACATACTTTGGGTAGAGACCCAAGCTAGGGAGAACGCCGAGGAGACAAGGGCGAGCTTCCTCATGAGAGAGCTTTTGCGGGCCAAGTCGGATGAATTCCATGGTGGCCCCGAGCCGAAGAAAGTAGATGAATGGCGTGAACAAACAGTGAAGACATTCGAGATGCTTCACATAGAAGATAGTGAGCTTAGAGTGACTCTCACAAGTTACTACCTCAAAAGGAACGCAGGCCAATGGTAGAAGTATGCTAAGGGCCGAATAGAACTAACATGGGAGGCATTTGTGGTGGCTTTCCAAGACAAGTACCTACCTCCCACTGCTAGGGAAAGGTTGAGGCAAGAATTCAAGGACCTTAAGCAACTCAATATGTCTGTGGCCAAGTTTGAAGCGGCCTTTTCTAGTTTGTCCCAGTTTGCGTTGGAGTTGGTAGTGACGGAAGAGCGCCGTAGCATTGAGTTCGAGAAGAAGCTTAGAACCAAGATCTTGTTCAAGGTTGCTAGGAACATGATTCGGAATTATGACCGTATTGTGGAAGTGGCCGTGCATGTAGAGATTACTGTGGAGGCCGAGGATGAGAGACTTCGGAATTCGAGGTCTAGGGGCCAAGGGTCACAAGGGGACTATAGGCCCAACAATAAGAGCAGAAACACTTTTTCATCTCAGTCCCAACTGCAATAGTCTAGATCCACTTTCCCCTTGCCCAGTGCGGGCTCGGGGAAGAGTACACCAAGTGGGTTTTCTTGCTTCAAGTGTGGCCAACCGGGCTGCAAGGCCTTTGCATGTCCACAGAAAGGAAGAGGACAGCAGGTGTTGCCACCACCACCACCTAATCAGTCTTAGAGTCAGTCTTAGAGTAGAGGACATGGACCTATTTGCTACCAGTGCGGTCAGTCAGGGCATATGAAGAGAGCTTGCTCGCAGTTGGGAGACGCATCTGGCGCATCGAGGTCGAGGCAGACTCAGAGCCACCAGCAAGGTCATTCAGTTTAGACTTCGCCAGTTAACCAGGGAGCCACTTCGGCTCAGTCAGTACAGCAGGCCTATGCTCCGAGGGATGAGCAGGTTGATCAGAGGCCACAGGGGCGCGTGTATGCTGTTACCGCGCCAGAGCAGTTGCTAAGATCCTCAGTTGTGAGAGGTATTTTTATTGTGTGTAATTCTTTGGCCAGTGTGTTGATAGACACGGGTGCGTCTCATTCAATCATATCTACTGCATTCGCATCTGCATTGGGGTTAGAGATGGCACGATTAACATCTCCGTTCAAAGTAGAGTCACTGGTTGGGGGGACAGTTGACTTAGATCGTGGTTGTAAGATAGAGGTCGATGGGCATCAACTCTCGTTTTTTTTTGTGTTGCTAGACATGTTGAGTTTTGATGTCATCTTAGGCATGGATTGGTTGTCTTCATATCGAGCAGTGATTGATTGTTTTCGTCAGAGGGTCACCGTGTGCACATTGAGTGGTGATTGTTTTTACTTTTTGGGAGACTAGGTTGATAGAGTCTTGTCGCCAGTTTTTGACCCTTGTAGTAGGAACGAGCTTAGTGGCCTTCTTGCTGCTCTCTTGGATAGAATGAGTGACAGGACTCGTGTTGAGTTACCAAGGGTAGTTTGTGAATACCCAGACGTGTTTCCCGAGGACCTTACTAGTTTGCCACCCCACCGGGAGATTGAGTTCACCATTGACTTAGTGCCTGGAACGGCACCAATTTCTATGGCACCGTATAGGTTTGCACCCGCGGAGTTGCATGAGTTGAAGATTCAACTCCAAGAGCTTTTAGACAAGGGTTTCATTCGCCCTAGTACGTTACCTTGGGGAGTGCCAGCTCTCTATGCAAAGAAGAAAGATGGGTCGTTGTGGTTGTGTATCGATTACCGCAAGTTGAACCGAGTTACTATCAAGAACAAATACCCTTTACCCAAAATAGATGACTTGTTTGATCAACTTAGAGGGTTGTGTTGCTTTTCGAAGATAGGTTTGAGGTCGGGGTACCATCAATTGAGAGTCCGAGAGGAGGACATCCAGAAAACGGCCTTTCGTACGCGTTATGGCCACTATGAGTTCCTTGTAATGCCATTTAGGTTAACTAACACACCGGCTTCCTTTATGGACTTGATGAACCAAATTTTTAGGGAGTACTTGGACTGTTTTGTGGTCGTCTTTGTGGACGACATCCTAATTTATTCAACTTCCAAGGAAGAACACGAGGCTCACTTGAGGGTAGTGCTTTACTTGCTTAGGAAGCATCAATTGTATGCCAAATTTGAGAAGTGCGAGTTTTGGCTCACCGAGGTGAAGCTTTTGGGCCATGTAGTATCAAGAGAGGAAGTAACCATAGATTCTTCGAAGATAGACTCAGTACAGGATTGGGAGTAACCTAAAAATGTTTTTGAGATCCGAAGTTTCTTGGGATTGGCGAGGTACTATCAACCTTTTGTAAGGGACTTCTATAGATTAGCCGCGCCTTTGACTAGGTTGACTAGAAAGGGGGTTACGTGTGTATGGAGTGAGGCTTGTGAAAAGTCTTTCCAAGAGCTAAAAATTAGATTGACTAAGGCACTGGTGATGATCATTCCGGAGAGAGGTTTGGGTTACACCATTTATTGTGATGTGTCTTGGGATGGGCTTGGTTGTGTTTTGATGCAAGGGAAAAAAGTTGTAGCTTACGGTTCACGGCAATTGAAGACTCATGAGAAGAATTACCTTACCCATGATTTGGAGTTGGCCGCAGTAGTGTTTGCCTTGAAAATTTGGAGGCATTATTTATATGGTGAGAAGTTTGAGGTTTTCTCCGATCATAAAAGCTTGAAGTATTTGTTTTCCCAAAAAGATTTGAATTTACGACAAACAGAGGTGGGTGGAGTTTTTGGAGGATTACGACTTCGAGTTACACTATCATCCGGGGAAGGCCAATGTAGTGGCTGACGCCTTTAGTCGAAAACCCGTGAGCAGTTTGGCAAGTGTGGTCATTCGGGAATGGGTTATGTTGGGAGATATAGGCCAGTTTGAATTGCATTTGGGTGAGTTCGAAGAGGGTGCAACGTTGTTTATTTTGAGTGTTCAACCTACCTTGATTAGCAAAGTTGTTGAGGCACAACAAGAAGATCGTGAAGTAGAGTTAATTCGTGATAAAATCTCCAATGGGAAGGAAGAAAAGGGTTTGAACATTCGCTCGGACCAGAGTGTACGTTACCTAGACCGTTTGGTTGTACCTGAATCGTGTAGAGAGGAAGTGCTTCGCGAGTTCCATCATTCACACTTTGCGGTACACCCGGGAGGCACTAAAATGTATCGTGACCTTAGCCGTCAGTTTTGGTGGAAGGGTATGAAACGGGATGTCGTATCTTTCGTGTCGACGTGCCTTATTTGTTAACAAGTGAAAGTCGAACACCAAAGACCAGTGGATTTGTTACAACCCTTACCAATAGCCGAGTGGAAATAGGAGCATGTTACCATGGATTTTGTAGTTGGGCTTCCTAGAACATAGCGGGGCAATGACGCCATTTGGGTGATTGTTCATAGGTTGACCAAGTCTACGCATTTCATTCCGATGCATACCGGCGATTCAGTTGAGCACTTGGCAGAGTTGTACATTAGAGAGATAGTTCGACTTCATTGGGTTTCGATAACCATTGTGTCGAATAGGGATCCTCGTTTTACCGCCCGGTTGTGGCAAAGCCTTCAAGAGGCATTGGGAACTAAGTTGACTTTTAGCACCGCTTATCACCCTCAAACTGATGGGCAGTTGGAACGTACCATCCAGATTTTGGAGGATATGCTTAAAACTTGTGTCCTAGATTTCAAAGGATCTTGGGAGAGATACTTGTCATTGATTGAATTCACCTACAACAATAGTTACCAAGCTAGTATCGAGATGGCACCGTTTGAGGCCTTGTATGGCCGACCTTGTAGATCACCAGTTTGTTGGGCCGAGGTAGGGGATACACCGTTATTGGGTCCAGAAATTGTTTGGGAGACAGCCAAGAAGGTTGCTCTTATTCGGAAGAGGTTAGCTACGGCCCAAAGCCGACAAAAAAGTTATGCCGACAAGAGGAGACGACCCTTATCTTTTGTAGTAGGTGACCACGTTTTCATTAAGATCTCACCTAGGTGGGGTTTAATGAGGTTTGGTAAGAGCGAGAAGCTGTCTCCAAGGTTTATTGGGCCTTTCGAGATATTTGAGAGAATTGGGGAAGTGGCATATTGGTTAGCCTTACAGCCACAATTTTCAGGGGTTCACAATGTGTTTCATGTATCTATGCTTAGAAAGTATGAACCCAACCCTTCTCATGTGCTAGATTGGGTTGATTTGGAGATGGATAAGAATGCCTCTTATGAAGAGCGACCAGTTCAAGTATTAGATACCCGGGAGGAAGTGTTACGGGGTAAAACTATACCATTAGTAAAGGTATTGTGGAGGCATCATGGGGTTGAGGAGGCAACTTGGGAACGAGAGGCGGAAGTCCGCTCCAAGTATCTAGATTTGTTTGAAGATGCTTAGTTGTTCTATTTTAATTCGTAATGTTCCCTAGTGTTGAAGGGAAAAAGTGTTAAATTGTGATCACATGTTATATGTATTGTTAATCTAAGCATGAGATTGTAAAGAAATGATATTTTGCTAATCATGATTTATTTCATATGTCTTGTATAAACGATTATGGTTTTGATGAAATGATGATGAAAAGAATGGTAAATGTTGGTTGAACATTGATGTTGCGACTTGATAATGCTATTAGGATGGTCATAATTGCTAGAGCCTTTTCGGTTGGTTTGTTTAAATTTCAGGGACGAAATTTCCTTTAGTGGGGAGGTTGTGACGACCGGGTCTATTTTTCTTCGCTGCGTTCTCCTTTTTCTCTTGTTGGGTTTGAAACATCCGGAAATTTTTCTCAAAATAAAGTTCTTGTTCTTGTTTTTGTTCGGTGTTGAATTTCACTTGTTCCGGAGGGCACACGGTCGAGTTCGAAGTGCCCGAGGACTGAACGTAAAATTACATTTGTTGAGCGTGGTCGCATGTCAGGGGCCCTAGGTCGCTTTATGCGGGGCTCAGAGCGCCCCGAGGACTCCCGAGAAAATCTCGTTTTGTTCTCTAGCATACTACAGTTCGGACTCAAATGTCATGGTTCTGAATCTGATCTTGCAAAGTGCAATGCAAGACCAATAAATCACCAAAGAGTCCAAATCCGGCAAATCGTTTTGGAAAACTGATTTTTAAGAAAGAAGTGCCAAACATGGATTGCTTTGCCAGATACAGAGTCACCACCTAAATATTTTATTTTGGGAGAATTTAGGAAACCCTTACTCGTGCCTAAGGCCACGTGTCCGTCATCACCAAAGTTGCCTCGGCTCAGGAACTTAGGTACGATTGGGGAAGGTCATCTATGAGCACCTCCGCTCACTCGATCAAAGATCGGCCTGTACTAAACATAATATCTTGTTTTTGAAAACACATGTGTTCTTATTCTAGTTATTTAGCTAGAATTACTATGTGATGCACACAACACACAAGTATAGACTAGATCGCCTAATTTGGAACAAAACATTGCATATTCATTTAAAAAAAAAAAAAAACGGTTTGAAGTTTGCTACTCGCAAGTAGGCTAAAATGTGGATTTTAATGAATTGTTCCAATTCAAGTAATCCAACCTTCACACACAGGCATTCAGGCAGTTATATCATATAAGCAATTAGCCTCATGGTAAGCATGCTGTCATGGCAACACTTACACTCATGCAAGGATGCTAAAGCACAAACACTTACGGTGTATTCCGAGCCAAAATAAAGAACTAGTTAGAAATCATGCATGATCCTAGTTCATGTTAGAATGGATAATGCAACACATGCGAGAATGCAACTAAAATAGGCCCAGCTATTCTAGAATGGCATGTGAGATGCGACAATTCGATACATGTATTCAACTTAGAATTGGAATACAATGCAGTTAGTATGATGCGCCGAGCCCGGTGCATACAATACAGATGAATTGATGCAAACATGCGAGCATAAGGATGTTAATTGAAACGTGCCCTAGAACTAACCATCGTAAGCGGTTAAGTAAAAGGGAGAAAGAAGTGGAGGTTGGAAGACATGCATCACACACACGCACGCTTATTACACAATTGCGCCCTCTCGACGGAGGGACCGAAAGAATAATACAAATTACATAATTAACTAACTAACTAACAAGCTAATTAATTATTACACAACACTTAACTAATTAAGCAAATCAATTAAGCTATGAAAACAGTAAAAATAGCCTCAGGAAGAGGGATACATGCGTGCTCGAATGGCTTCGCTCGGAAATCCATCACCATGCCACATGTTGCCTCTGTTTACACTGCTTTGTACCTCTGAAAACTGTGAAAACTTCTGTGACACTTCTGAACCACCTTGGGGACTTTATGAGAGTCCATCGGCTAAGAGATAGGGCCACCGGCCATAGGAAACTGGTCATCGACCAAATGTAAAGCTCTCGGCCAACATTTCTTAGCCGACCAGCACTAAAGATGGCCGGCCGGCCATATCTTTCTGCAGAATGCTGTGTTGCTGCAGCAGAGGACAAACAGAGCATGGCAATACATTTGCAAGACAATGTTTGCACAACCACTCTCCCTATCATGTAGTATAGTTCTCGACCCTCGGACCACCAATCACGCTTTTCAATGCATGATGGCCAAAGGAGCCGAATGTGCAATTTATATCAAATGAAATGCACATAAACATATAAAAGGGCCCCAACCTCTATCATGGTTGATCAAGAGGCAAGGGATGCAATCATGCAAGAAAAACTAATGCAACATGAAGCATGTCAAGGACAATGCCATACAAAGCTAGTGGTAATAAGCATGCCAAATGCAATGCAACCTAAACAAGCATGCAAACATGCAAGGCATGTGACAACATTCAAGGATAGGCAAGTATGTAACAACATGTGGGGCAAGCATGCAACAACATGCAAGGGACAATACATACAAACATGCAAAGCAACTTAACCAAAGGGGCATGCCAAATGCGATATAACTCAAGCATGCAACAATATGCAATAGGCCAAGTATGCAACAACATGCAAGGCAAGCATGCAACAACATGCGATAATGGTCTTAAACCAAAATAGACAGCTCTCAAATAGGTTCAAATCAGTGGCCAAAATGCAATGGAAATTGGGACAAAAACACATACAAACATGCATGCCAATTGGCCTAACACTTAAGCATAGTAGAACAACTCTTAAGCACCCTTAGGAGAGGATGAACATGGACATGTGACAAACATGTTAAGCTCTAAAATCATGTTAGGAAAGGTGCCAAACCGACCAAAATACATAAGCAAAGCATGGAAGAAAGCTTAAAGCTTGAAACTAGCCAAAGGGTTCAAATCATAGCTATACAAAGCAAGCCCCAAAGGACCAAGAGGACCTAAAACAGTCCTAAGGCAGGTCCAAACAAAATCAAAAGCAAGCTCGAAACTAGCCAACACAAGCTAGAACACAACGTCAAAACATGAGGCATGCAAGGCTACCAAAGAGGGTGTTACACTATACCTATCAAAACCAAATATGGCATGATTTAAGCAATGAAAAATAGAGTTATGGCATGTCAAATTAAGCCCCAAAACTCACTTAGATGGCATCCCAAAGACCTAAGCATGGTGGCATACACAACAACACATTCATGAGGCATAAAACACAAACCCTTTAAAGCATTAAAGGAGAGATAAGTGCAAGTATATGAGCATACTCTATGGACTGAAATAACATAACAAATGATTCCAAATCACTGAAATGGCCCAAGTAAAGCGTGCTAGTGACTTGGACACTTAAGGCTAACAAGCTAGAATGCCTTATGGCTGTACAAAGCATGGCATATATGGTCAAAACAGCACAAATTAGACCTTAAACATGGTAAAACATGAGCAAAGTCTTCTCAGAGCTAAGCCAAAATCATGCTAAAATGATATGTTAAAGCATGAGACACATTAGGCTATTTCATGGAAATGCACTACAAGTGCATGGAGCATGCAAGGAGCTATTAAACCAAACCCTAATAGAGTTATGACATAGTAAAAAAAGCCCAAGAACATGTTGAAATGGACACAACATAGGCTAGAATGGCATGCTATAACATGATGCATATTAAGGCAAATGAAAGGATTGCAAGACAAGTATATGGAGCATGTAAGAGGCCATTAAACTAACTTTAGATGGAGGTAAAACATGGCAAAATAACACCAAATACTTGCTAAAATGGAGCTAAAACAAGCTAAGCAAACATGCTACCCACATAGGCCATTTATGCAAGCATTCAAGACAACAAGGAGAGGGGATGACCCTCTCCTATTTAGGTCCTCAAAACCACCTTTCCACCACTGGAAATTCTCTGAATTTCAGTGGTAGAAAGGTCATGCAAAGCTAAGAACAAGGGCCAAAAGGGGTGGCCTAAAACAAGGCCTAACAAGGCCTTGAAGGGGGTAAACAACCCCAAACCTCAAAATGACCTTAAACAAAGTTCAAAAGAAAGTAAAAATAGAACTTTTATCAGTTAATAGCTAAGCTTAAAACAATAAGCAAGAAGGGCTAAAAGGCTAAGCAAGAAAGGGGTATCTAAAGCAAAAATGCTCACCCTTGAAGAACACCTTCAAGAACACAACACCAGTACCTTTCTCTGATCAAAACCACTCTAAAAACCCTAACAACAACTCTTTAGAGCCTCAGTAACCAAGGATGGTTTAATGCTAGGTGTTTGTGTGCAATAGTGTGAACAAAAATCACTTTAGGTCACAAATACACACACACATGATAGAGATAGGGAGATATAGAGATAGAGAGATACAACTTCTTCTAACCTTAATTTCAGAACCCCTGAGAAGGGAGGAGGGCCTCCTCTCTTATAGAAATCCAATTTGCAAAGCTTTTTGGAGAAGCTAAGCAAAGGGAAAATCCCTCCATACACGTGTATAGAGAGGGGTAATTGTGGGTGCCAGTTGTGCCAGCTGGCACAAAATATCTGCATAAAGCAAATGAACAGGGTTCGACCACCAAAAATGGCCGATCGACCAACATAAGTGCCGGCCGACCAAATATAGTGCCGATCGGCCAACACCCTTGGCCGATGGCAAGAAAAAGGGGCCGATGGCTTCATGCCTTGGCCGATGGGCTGAGGAAATGGCCAACAAGCCACCCTCTTCCCTTAAAAGCAAAAACGCAAGTGCTTGGTCCACAACCAAGCACAAAACAGTCAAGTTGAGAGATCTTCAAGCAAGGCGCGCAGCCGAGACCTCCGGAAACTCAAAACGAACACGGGCATAGATGATCATTGAGTGTTCAAATGATGACATCCAAGTCTTGAGGACGGTAAAAAATGGGGTGTCTACAGAGCCGCACGAGTGCGAGGTGAGGCCACACGTGTGAGGAGTAGTGAATTTTAGTGGGTTGCACACTACTTAAATTGCAGGTGCGGAGGCAGCCGCACGTGCAGGGATCAAGGCCGCACGTATAGGAGGCATGCTCCGCACATACAGGGGCAAGTGTCGCACGTGCGGTCAACCTGAGTCCGAGAGAGCCCAGTTTTTCTTCTCTTTTTGGGCTATGTGTGTCACTTTTCTAGTCTCTCTCTCTCTCTCTCTCTCTCTCTCTAAAATACATTGCTCTCCCTTCTCTCTATATTTCTACCTCAAAACAAGATCAAATCCTTGATCCTTCATCATCCATTTGAGATTGGTCAATAGTTTCTTCATCAACATTGTAGAGCCTCTTTAGAACCACATTGTATGCAGTGGAGGCCACTCTTCAACACCTAGAAATTTGGGGTTTTTATCCCTTTTCTTCATCAACCTTGAGGTAGGGAAATTACTTTGAGTTATATATATGTTTGTGCCAATTTTGATTGATTTTTAGAGCTCCTCCTTGTTTATTTCAAAAATGGGTTTGACTCAAGAGAGTGATGGTTTTGTAAGAAGAAAATATACCCTTGTTCTTTTATTTTTTAGATCTTCTTGAAATATTGAATCACATGGGTTGAGATTAATGTATTAGCGATGTTTTGAAAGTATGAGAAAAATATTGGGGTTTTTGTGAAAAACCTAGAGATTGGGGGTTTTTGAAGCCATGAGGGGATTTGGGGAAAATTTCTTGTATTGAATGAAAGAATGAGTAACGATTTATGTTGTTGAGTTGAATATGATAACCCCTTGATGAATGGGGCCTTAGAAACCAAAAAAAGATTTGAGATTTTTGTTAAATACATATATAAATATATATACATGTGGCTATAAATGGGTACATTGTTGAAATTCCGTGAAATATGTGAGATTGTAGATCTTAGAAGTTGATGTTCAAAATATTGCCTATACTTTTGAAAGAACTAAATAGTTGAAAATTTGTTCAAAATGAAGAAATGTTGCCATGTGTTAGCGACTCCTATTGACTCTATGACCAATTTGTGAAATGGCATTGAGGGAATGAATATGGGAATTTTGGTTACCTTTGTGTTGTTGTTGAGGCACTTAAGAATGAGGATTGTTATGTAGCATTATTAATTATTGCATCACATTCTCTTCAAATTTTTAACTTTGCACTTGAAATGAGTTTGGAACGCTGGCATTGAGAAATATTAACGTGAAATTAAATCATGAAAATGTTTATGGGGTAAATACGTGGGAAAGTCTGGATAGGAGGTGTAGATGAGTTGATAAGTTGGCCTGAGTGTCCTGGGTGAAAGACTAAAAACACGCGCGGAGGAGGTACCACTTCCCTTCCGGTTAGCAACCGGTAAAGTGGGTATTGGTAGTGCTTGTTGAGCCTACTTGCAGACACCAACCTAGGGATTACCTGAGTCAGATTTACCATCCCCATTAATAAAATTGTGAAGTTTGAAACTGTCGAGATTGCAAACTGTTATTGATACATGATGATTTTCAAGAAGAGCATGAAATGAAATCTTTCTTTAGAATGGCATTGCATTGCATGGCATTTGTATTTGCATTTAATATTGGATATCTTGCATAAATATATATACTTTGTTAAGGATTTCTGTACTGGGCTTTATGCTCACCCCTATGGGATTTAGTGTGGGTAAAGATGTGGTAGTCCCGCCGTTGAAGGCGTGGATATATATATTTTTGTGAAGAGCAAACGACTCTATTTGTTGTATTTATTTTGCTAACCAAGGGCTAAGCATGTATGGGTCCGAGAGACCATTTTGTGTAACTGGGATTATGCCTTGGAAGATGTAAGCCCTTAAGGGCATTCTAATTACTTGAGACTAGATGCTTCACATGTTATAGATTCATGTGTTTTTCATACCTTTGAATGTATATTCGCATTTGGAACTTTTGTAATAACTCTATTGATCAATGATGTAATGGTTGGAGATTTTGCCATTTTTATTTAGGGAATGTGGGTTGATGTATTATATATGTTGGATCTTTTCGGGCGTTACATTATCATACTTGCAAACAACAATATAACGTTTTCACTCACCTTTCATTTAACCTAAGAAAAATCCATGAATCCTTACATTTTTTTTAAAACCCAAACATTTCCCATCTCTTTGCAAAACCTCACTAAACACCTCATTCTCAAATCCAAGTAGTTCAACATTTCAAGAGACTCTTTAAAAAGAACAAAAGATGGACTTCTTTTACAATAATATCAATTCCTTGAGCCAAAAACCCATTTTTGAAATCAACAAAGGAGAGTTCTCAAAAATCAATCAAAGACTTGCAAAAACATATATATAACTTTAAGTAATTCCCTACCTCGAGTTCTTGTTGAAGAGATGAGATGAAACCCTAGAGGCAAAGATGAGAGATTCTCGATCTCTACCACATAGAGTAAAGTTTTAGCTTTGATCTCCAAGACTTGTGAGAGATGATGGATCTATACCTAATGGATTGCAAGAAATCAAAGATTTTTAGTGTTTGATGAGGGTTTTTAGAGAGGAGGAGCAAAAGTGTTTTTTGAGTGAGAAAGGAGGGTTAGAAAATGATACAAACTCAGTCAAAATGAGATAAAAAAACAAAGTTTTCAGACTCAGCCCGTCTCGCATGTACGACACGTGCCCCTGCACGTGAGGTGCCTACTTCCCGTACGTGCGACACTGATCTCCACATGTACGGCCCTCCAATCCTGTCACGACCATAACCCGCCCCCATGGGTTAAGGACGTAACCGGCCAGTAATCATGCGATTACCTACGGCCTCAAACCAAACCAATGTATTTTAACAGAGCGAATGGGGGCTAAACGGAAGCAATTTAAGACTTTGTCCATAAAGCCGTGCTTATATGCACATCATTACATACATATGTTAATAACTCACGACATAAAGTACAATGACATAAAAATGTTGTACAGATAGGATCATTCAAATCTAAGTCAGCCAAACGAAACCATACACAGACGTACTCAAACTTCGCCAACATGACAGAACAGAAAAACGATGACAAAAGGCGAAGGCAGGTCTCGTGCGTAAGACACAAGGGCAGACTTCCCCAAAAATCTTTGTTGTTCCACACTGACTTCACTGAGGCTGGGTTGGGACTTCTCCGGGCTCACCTACAAACACATGAATGAGCGTGAGCGAAAGCCCAGTGAATAATATCAAATAAGAAAATACAACAATATGTGGAACAACATATCCCAAACGGCCTTGGGCCCAATTCAGACTTTCGTTTATGTCAAAACGGCCTCTAGCCCATTCATTCATGTCAATCGGCCTTCGGCCCAACCATTTATCAATCGGCCTTCGGCCCAATCATTTATCAATCGGCCTTTGGCCCAATTGTCTATCAATCGGCCTTCGGCCCAATCATTTATCAAACGGCCTTCGGCCCACATACACTTTCGTATCAAACAGCCTTCATCCCATACACACTTTCGTGTCAAACGGCCTTCGGCCCATATGCACTTTCGTGTCAAACGGCCTTTGGCCCATAGACACTTTCGTGTCAAACGGCCTTTGGCCCAATCATTTATGTCAAAACGACCTCGGGTCCATTCATGTTTATCAAAACGACCTTGGGTCCATTCATGTTTAACAAAACGACCTTGGGTCCATTCATGTTTAACAAAATGACCTTGGGTCCATTCATGTTTAACAAAACGACCTTGGGTCTATTTATGTTTATCTTACATCCACAATCCCAATTAGCAATTCATAAGCTTTAAGGGAATAAACAATTGAACATTCATAAGCATTCACATATCAATATTACTCACAGTGGTCGGCATGTGGATTTGCCCTGGAGCTTGACCCTACATATCACATAACACATATGAGTCACAAATAGTTCAATCCGTTCTTTAATTCACATATTCCTCTTTAGGCTTTATTCTTATCTCTTTAATTCAATCACAATGCTCAATGCATGCCTAAGAGTGTTTAGAAGTGAAAGGGAACGGAAAGACAGAACACAGAATGCATTTTCAAAATTCCAGAAAACAGGGTCCCCGCTCGAGCGTGGACTTCCCCGCTCGAGCGGACCCTTAAGTCTGCAAAAGTGCTGGTTACCTCAAATTCCTGCTCGAGCGTGAACTCGGCCGCTCGAGCGGACTGCCTGTCTACATAGCTTCCCGTTCGAGCGTAAACTTCCCCGCTCGAACGGGCACTATGTCTGTCAAAAATGCTGGGAGTTCGAATTCTATGCTCGAATGGTGGTTTCCCCGCTCGAGCGGGCACCAAACTTTCTGGGTTTTCCAGAATTGTTCTTGAGCTTCAAATACACATTCAAATTGATATTTCTTGCATTTCACAGCCTATAGCACTCATATACATATACCAACATGATATAACACCAAATTACAACATATTGAAGCTCGATTCCCATGAATCAATCACATGCAAACCCAAATTATACCAAACTTACTTCCAATACATTAAATTTATGCATTCAAGCTTCATATTCTCATCAATCATGCATGCATGTCAATTCTTGACTCCATTTCCATTTCAAATGGTACAAATGGTACTTCTAACCATGAAACTCAACAAAAACATGCTTACATGTATGATTCAACTCACAATCTTTCATAATTCATATATTACATGCTAGATTTGGTGATTTCATAGGAATCCTTTACATGCATGCTCATACTAGGCTTCAATTGAACACGACAACTCAATTCCTTTTCAATTCTTACTCTTGACCAATAATCAATCTTGGGTACACAAATTCACAAGCTCAAATCTAGAAACCAAGGGGTGTTTACTCACCTAGGAGCTTAATTCCCACAAATTATGGTTGATTCTTTGAGTATAGCTCCAAGATCATCAAGTTTCCTAGCAATTCCTCTATGTTGAGCTCTTTCCCTCTCTAGGTTCGGCTCTCCCCTCTCTTAGAGCACAATTTTAGTTAAAAGAAAATAAGGAGAGGACTTGAGTGTATAGTGCCTTCTCACAACAAAACCCACTAACTCCCATTATAATAATAATAATACTTGGGCACAAATTCCTTGATTAAATCAATTTAATCTGATCCGAATCAATTTTTCAATTAAATTTCACCGTAGGCTCTAAAAATTACGCTAATCACATTGGCGTAGTCAATTTCGAGTTTCATGGCCGATAAGGCCCTCAATTTAATTTCCGAAGCAGAAAAATCAACAGATATTCCTACGGTGAACAGATAGAATTTCAAAGTCACATATTATCACACAATGGCACACAAAATCATGCTAAACACATAATCATATTTAGATTAGGGACCAATTAGCTAATTACGGAACAGGGGTATCACAGTCTCCCCTCTTTAGGAAGTTTGGTCCTCCAAACTTAATTTACCTTTAGTTGAACACAATTCGGAACACTTTTCATTCGACGGTTCTAATCCTTTTCGATAGCCATTCTCTTAGTCTCAAGATCAAGCAATGCTCTATTCTCAATCAACCAAAGACTTATCCTTTTTCTGCCATACAAGGCTTGTACGGTGCTATGCCAAAACTAGAGTGTGAGCTGTTGTTGCAAGCAAAGTTTGCCAACGATGGATAGATCTTTCCAACTTCCCTGAAAATCTAATGCATATCTTTGGAGCATTCCTCCAAAAAATCTAAAAAGTTCTTTCTGATCACACATCAACTTGTGAATGGAAAAAAAAAAATAGCGCCGAATCATAATTCAGTTTCATATCAAATTCATAATTCGTCCAGATCATATACAGAAATCATAAGTCACGATTAAATTTACGTGATACATCCATTAGCATTAACAGAACAGAACAGAACGTATACACGTGAGGTTACAGATAACCAGTTCCATAAAGGAACCTCCGGATTCGGGTAATATAACAGAACAGAAGTTGAGCTCCTATTGCCTCTCGAAGGCTTTTTAGAATTCAGACACAATTTCAAC
This sequence comes from Camellia lanceoleosa, assembly GCA_025200525.1. Classification (NCBI taxonomy): domain Eukaryota; kingdom Viridiplantae; phylum Streptophyta; class Magnoliopsida; order Ericales; family Theaceae; genus Camellia; species Camellia lanceoleosa. The sequence continues at coordinate 89,021,926 of CM045767.1, forward strand.
AACTTCCTTTTTCACAATAGGTCGCTAACATATTTATTTCAAAAGCCAACTAACTTTACCATAAGAGTTCGCTCTATTCCCTTGTCACAAAGGTTCAATTCATTCCCCAATAATCCCGCAATTTACGACCCAATTCAGTACTTAGTTTAGTAACTCATCACAGTCATCCAAGGTCAATCAAAAGTCTTCAGGAATTTAAAGTGGATCCAGGCACCGATTCCCGAGTCAACAAGATAACAACGAAACAATCGACCATACAATGTACATAGCTCACATATCTCCACAGCACTGATTGTAAAGTGCAATAACACTGACGCAATCCATTTCTAACATAATACACGTGCTCTCAGTTCCTTCAACAGTTTACGGTTTACAGTTTCCAATCCAGTTCAGTATTCAATTCTCTGTTCCATCGAGTCTCCCCACATCATCTGATAGTCGTCAAAAGCATAAGGCAATACTAAAACAATCAATCACGTGTTAAACGCAATTTACACATCCTCAAAGCCCCAATCACAGAATATGACGACACTGAGCAGTTATTCACAAAGCGTACTGAATTCGCGCACTTACGGACAATTAGGGTTTTTTTTTTTTTTTTTTCGAAGTTCCTTGGATGTTTAAACATCTACAAATTACCAAAGAATGACATTCCGGACAAGATAAAGGAATAATCGTCTTGGGATCAAATGCACCCGTTCACGACCGTCAGTGGCCGACCCGTGATCGATTAGACAAAACCCACCCGTACGAAACCGTCAGTGGCAAAAGATATCTCAATCGAAGGTGCTATATAGGCTTAATGTCCCCTAGCACGAAAGGACACCTCAAGAATGTCGTCCAAACAGACGCAATACCACCTACTATAACTTGATTTCCCGAAATCCGATAACACTGAAGCAAACACATGAAACATATTCTGATGAGTCGAGGATGAATATTCAGTACGGTTCACAATCAAATCAATCTGTTGCCATTGGTTTCCGTAGCATCAAACAAGCAAGAATATGACAACACACACGCGTTGTTCCTTAAGACACCCAATCACTGGATTTGTACAATTCAGTTCATCTACAACACATATCCTCAATAGTTGGGGGCTGGTTCTCAACGGTGTTCATGGTTAGAGCAATCTGTCATAGTCCACATAAGGTGTTTCAAATAGGTTAAGTACTCTAACAGATTCAAGTTTTGGGTCTATCAGTTTTCCTGCCAAGAATAATTTGGCTATTCATTTATAGGCAATCCTCAATCCCTTTTTACAAAATTAAATCAGACAGGGGGTCTTATCAAACCAATCCTGACACAGGTCTTGCCAAATTAAATCAAACAAAGATTCCATCAAATCATATCAAATGAGGTTTCCATCGAAACAATATCAGGCAAAGGTTCTATCGGGTCGAATCAGATAAAAATTTCCTCAAATAGGACACATTCGATTCTATAAGGCGTACTTCGTTTGTTTAGGTACACGGTTGATAGTTTCTCAACTACCCTAAGTTCATCAGTTCTCAAAGTCATATCAGAATCATTCATCTCAACTGTTCATATCAAAGTATTTCAAGTCAGGTACAATATGGCATTGTCCACATGAATTCAGGTATAGTTGCATGTGCATGCAGTTGTTCATGTCGGGAGGTACGTATCATAATCAATATAGCAGTTCCCAAATAAGTCTTACATGCAAGTACATGGTGCACAATAACACATTAAACAAAGTTCCTCGGTTGTACCTAAGGTAGGGTCTATTATACAAAAGTTCTAAATCAGTCACAAAACATGGGCTTACGAGTCAAGCTCAGTTTAGTCACGTAGTTCAGCCAATTTTCTACCAGTCCACATACATGGTCCGAATTTGCAGAGTTAATTATTTGGGGTGCTCAACTTAGTTATACCGTCACAAGGTCACAATTCCAGTAGTCTAGTCGTTGAAGACAGTAATATAACAATTCACCCTGAGCATAGGTTTAGATGTACAGGTGCATGTGCAGAGTTAATCAATATCCCAATACATATTCCACAATTTTCCCAAACGGGGCATATACCTCCAATGAATACAGTCTCGATCATATGGGTCTAACCGATCTAGATACACATGCAGCAGATATGGAAAATATGCTGATTCGAATCAGATAATATCCCAAGCGAAGATGTACAAATGTACTAATTTAGAATCAACCAACACAGGCATTCATTTACAAACAGTATAGATACCTGGGATAACGGTTGCAGTATTCTGAGGGCTTTTCTAGGATGAGTGCAATTACTCCATCCTAAGTAGCAATTCCTACCACTGGTACGGATTCAGCCGAGGTAGAGGATTCATTCACATTTCGTTCAATTCGGGGATAGTTCCTTACCATATGGTCCATTTTACTACACCTATAACAAACCCAAAAATCCGATAACAACTCCTTGGTGTTCTTACACTTTTGGTGGCAAAGGTTCTTGCCGTAGCAACGACTGACATTGTTGTCTCAAGATCTTTGCCATTCCTTGTACTACTCTTTCCAGACTATCAAGTCGGGCTGTGGAAGAACCTTCCAACCCGTATGCCCTTAATTGCCCATGCTCTACACAAATTCCTATCGAACTTTACCAAATACTGGGATGCCCAATACGAAATTAAACACAAATACACATGGGTACATAGGCACATTGTTACATCCTCATTTCACATATCATACGCAATTAATCACATACGTAACAGATAATTGCATACTAATCAAATATCACATGATGAACATTTACTAAGTAAGTATATACTCAAATCATGTTCATGTTCCACATAGACAGCCATTGGCAGAATCGGATGCACATAAACAACTTTTCGTGATTCATGTATTCATGTATGTGCATTATATCAAAACAAACTTATTGTACACATTAGTGTAACAATTCATATCTCATATTCCAATCGTGGGTGGTACTTCCCTTAGCGTAACAGAACATGTTGGTCAAGCATATCAAGTCCCACACTGGAACCTTCAGTTATCACATACATAGGCCATGGTATTATTTCACCCGGGCTAGGGCCTCATGACCATTAGCCACAGTATTATGTCCCCTGGGCGAGGGCCTCTGCTAAGGATACCACAATTACGTTCAAAGAAAATTTGGGCAATCATTCATTCATGCAAAATAGCATTTCAAGAAACCCGTCATTTCGTATCGTCAGAAAATGTTTAAAGTTCACCATCTGATTAACCTTGCATCATACTTTATACAGAAGATACACAAGTGTGTATATACTAGAAAGCATGCATATTCAAACAATTATAATGCAAGAAATTCACAATTTATAGCACATAATCATTTGTAACAAAAGTTAAGCATAATATCGATGCTTCCAAATTTGTACTTATGAATGCATCCTAGATCTTTTCTAGACACTTATTGCTCTCTTGGACAAGTGTGTGAGTTATTAACTCGTGCTCTAATACCACTCTGTCACGACCATGACCCGCCCCCATGGGTTAAGGACATAACTGGCCAGTAATCATGCGATTACCTACGGCTTCAAACCAAACCAACGTCTTTTAACAGAGCGAATGGGGGCCAAACGGAAGCAATTTAAGACTTTGTCCATAGAGCCATGCTTATATGCACATCATTACATACATATGTTAATAACTCACGACAGAAAGTACAATGACATAAAAATGTTGTACAGATAGGATCATTCAAATCTAAGTCAGCCAAACGAAACCATACACAGACGTACTCAAACTTCGCCAACATGACAGAACAGAAAACGACGACAAAAGGCGAAGGCAGGTCTCGTGCGTGAGACACAAGGGCAGACTTCTCCAAAAATCTTTGTTGTTCCACACTGATTTCACTGAGGCTGGGTTGGGACTTCTCCGGGCTCACCTACAAACACATGAATGAGCGTGAGCGAAAGCCCAGTGAATAATATCAAATAAGAAGATACAACAATATATGGAACAACATATCCCGAACGGCCTTGGGCCCAATTCAGACTTTCGTTTATGTCAAAACGGCCTCTGGCCCATTCATTCATGTCAATCGGCCTTCGGCCCAACCATTTATCAATCAGCCTTCGGCCAAATCATTTATCAATCGGCCTTTGGCCCAATCGTCTATCAATCGGCCTTCGGCCCAATCATTTATCAAATAGCCTTCGGCCCATATACACTTTCGTATCAAACGGCCTTCGGCCCATACACACTTTCGTGTCAAACGGCCTTTGGCCCATATGCACTTTCGTGTCAAACGGCCTTCGGCCCATATACACTTTCGTGTCAAACGGCCTTTGGCCCATATACACTTTCGTGTCAAACGGCCTTCGGCCTAATCATTTATGTCAAAACAACCTCGGGTCCATTCATGTTTATCAAAACGACCTTGGGTCCATTCATGTTTAACAAAATGACCCTAGGTCCATTCATGTTTAACAAAAAGACCTTGGGTCCATTCATGTTTAACAAAACGACCTTGGGTCCATTCATGTTTATCTTACATCCATAATCCCAATTAGCAATTCATAAGCTTTAAGGGAATAAACAATTGAACATTCACAAGCATTCACATATCGATATTACTCACAGTGGTCGGCATGTGGATCTGCCCTGGAGCTTGACCTTACATATCACATAACACATATGGGTCACAAATAGTTCAATCCGTTCTTTAATTCACATATTCCTCTTTAGACTTTATTCTTTTCTCTTTAATTCAATCACAATGCTCAATGCATGCCTAAGAGTGTTTAGAAGTGAAAGGGAACGGAAAGACAGAACATAGAATGCATTTTCAAAATTCCAGAAAACAGGGTCCTCGCTCGAGCGGACCCTTAAGTCTGCAAAAGTGCTGGTTACCTCAAATTCCCGCTCGAGCGTGAACTCGGCCGCTCAAGTGGACTGCCTGTCTACATAGCTTCCCGCTCAAGTGTAAACTTCCCCGCTCGAACGGGCACTATGTCTGTCAAAAATGTTGGGAGCTCGAATTCTACGCTCGAGCGGCGGTTTCCCCGCTCGAGCAGGCACCAAACTTTCTGGGTTTTCCAGAACTGTTCTTAAGCTTCAAATACACATTCAAACTGATATTTCTTGCATTTCACAGCCCATAGCACTCATATACATATACCAACATGATATAACACAAAATTACAACATATTGAAGCTCAATTCCCATGAATCAATCACATGCAAACCCGAATTATACCGAACTTACTTCCAATACATTAAATTTATGCATTCAAGCTTCATATTCTCATCAATCATGCATGCATGTCAATTCTTGACTCCATTTCCATTTCAAATGATACAAATGGTACTTCTAACCATGAAACTCAACAAAAACATGCTTGCATGTATGATTCAACTCAATTCCTTTTCAATTCTTACTCTTGACCAATAATCAATCTTGGGTACACAAATTCACAAGCTCAAATCTAGAAACCAAGGGGTGTTTACTCACCTAGGAGCTTAATTCCCACAAATTATGGTTGATTCTTTGAGTATAGCTCTAAGATCATCAAGTTTCCTAGAAATTCCTCTATGTTGAGCTCTTTCCCTCTCTAGGTTCGGCTCTCCCCTCTCTTAGAGCACAATTTCAGTCAAAAGAAAATAAGGAGAGGACTTAATAATAATAATAATAATACTTGGGCACCAATTCCTTGATTAAATCAATTTAATCTGATCCGAATCAATTTTTCAATTAAATTTCACCATAGGCTCTAAAAATTACACTAATCACATTGGCGTAGTCAATTTCGAGTTTCATGACCGATAAGGCCCTCAATTTAATTTCCGAAGCGGAAAAATCAACAGATATTCCTACGGTGAACAAATAGAATTTCAAAGTCACATATTATCACACAATGACACACAAAATCATGCTAAACACATAATCATATTTAGATTAGGGACTAATTAGCTAATTACGGAACAGGGGTATCACAAATCCGCACCTCACCTCACCCCGCACCTGCATATAATGCAGTGTGCAAAGCTGAAAATCCCCATTTTCCCGCACGTGCGGCCTCATTCCCTGCACGTGCAACCCTATCCAGCACATGCGGCCCAAGGCGCCGCACGTGTGGCCCTGGCCCTTCAGCCCTGAATCTTTTTGGTTCACTTTCGAACACTCCGGACTCGGCCGTGCACCCTTCAAAACAAATGACGCTCAACCCGAAGTAAGACAAGGACATAAATTTAAAAGAAAGCTCTCGAACACCACGGGCTCAAAGAAGGCAAAAATGAAACAACATGTAATGAAACCAGTCATCACATGATCTGATCGCATTTTTGTCGCAATTTACTTTGAAAATTATATTTGAAAATATGACCTAATCAAGTGGTTATCGATATCCAATCAATATCATTTTTTTTTTGTAGGAATGATATACTTTATGGAGTCTACATATTGAAAGATTTTAATTATCAATATGAACCCGAATTAGGGCCCACCAATGTCGAACAACCCTTTCCACTAACTGGAGAGAGGAATTAGGGCCTATATTGAACTCAAGTTGGATAGTGGGATGTATTTGAGATGATTTCAATAAGTATATACTTTTTAATTTTTTATAAAAAGATGTGTAAAAAAATAAAGAGGTGAGGTGATTCAAATAAGTGCACTTATTTAATTTATGCCAAATAGTGCTATAGCATAAAGTTTAATTTTTTGTGATACTTGTGTAGCACAGTTGGTGTAATAACAAAAGGGAAAGATTGTAGTACATATCCTAAGACTGAGTAAAGAATCCGTAAAATTCGTAATACGATCGGATCCAGTCCAATCCGATAAGTTTGGATTTATTTTTTGAATCTGTGGTTTGATTCCGGATTGGAATATTAAAAATTCATAGTCCACGAATCGATTCCAAATTTGAACCGATCCGGACCGTATACAAATAGCCTATATTTATATTATATACCCTCCCGCATAGTATCTTTTCTTATTCCATATAAAACCTAAATCCAAACCTAAACCCACATAGTATATTCTTTTATTGTTTTTGTTGTTAGTTTTTAGTTTTAATTTATAATAGTCTAAATATTTATGATAGAACCAGTTTTCTTATTGTTGTTTAAATTCTAGAACAATATGTCGTTATTATGGAAACACATGTTGCTATTATAGAATTAATATAATGGTATGTTTATATTTTTATGAAATTAAAACATTCTATATATATATATATTGTTATTTAATTTTGTAAATCCGTGGTCTTAAATCAATTCAATCCATGTTTAAATGGATTGGTTCTACGATTTAAATGGATTGGATTAGTTTTAATTTTTCAAGATTCATAAATAACGGATTGGCCCTGATTTTACCCCAATCTAAACCAATTTAGACCAATCTCACCTCTAACATATCCCTCAAACTTTATAATTAAAGAAAAAATAATATAATTTCATACTTTTTGAGTCATAATTAAAATAAAACAAAATAAGTCATAATCAAAAATCACATAAAGTATAATAAAAAATCTCATGAGTTATAACTAAAATATTATCATAACAAAAGAAGAAAATTAATCATAACTAAAAAAAAAATAACATAATTAAAGAGATATATATATATATATATATGATACATTCCTTTTAAATAGTGTATTTAATAGAATTTCTCTTATGACTAATATGAGCTGCCAATGTGAGAAAGCATATTCGTTTTCCTGGGTTTTTGGTTTGACAACCAATTAAAAAAGTTAAAGTGACGTAAAATTATTATAAATATCACATCAATTTATTATTTTTTTACACATTTCAAAAAATCAATTAAAATAATCAATTCCCAAACCAACATATGCCCTCAAACTTTTTTTTTTGGAAATGGAAGTGACTTTATATTCACTTTAAACCTTCAATTTTGGAATGCCTCAAGCTTCTATACTCTCTTTTTCCCCTCCCATTATATATATATAGAGTAATATTACAAGTTCAAACTTAACTATTCACCAATTATCTAAAATTATTATCTTATAATTAAAATTAATTTTACACATGAATTTCTCACTACACAAATTCAATTTCAATTATACATTCTTATTCGGGATAAATTCTAAATATAGTTAAAGTGGCGTTCCTAGTCTTTCCCTAATCATAATACCATTGATAAAGAGCTCGGTGAGAAAATGCAGAGTTAGAAAAGAAAATGAACTTGTGGTTGGTTCAATCTAACTTCATTTTATTTTTATTATTATTATTATTATTATTATTATTATTATTATTATTATTTTAAGAAAAACCTAAAAAAAGAAAATAAAAGTAAATTTGTTCAAAAAATAAAAGTAAATGAGCTGGTTAGGAATGTTCCCACTCATATTGTTAATCTGTTCATGTAATTTAGAGTTTTGTAGAACATGTTTTCAAACTCAGTGCCACAAAAATAAGTCATTTAGCATTGAAAACGGTTTACCCAATTTTGATGGTCCAGAGTATGTTTTTGTCCTCTCATATTGTTGGGGATTCAACTAATTAAATCAAACATAATTATTGAATGATGGACCAACCAACACATAGGTGGTATTTGAGCTTTGTCTTATCCTGCCTTTTTTTTTTTTTTTTTTTTTAATGGATACGAGGACAGAAAATTCAAATTCAAAAAGAAAAGTGATGTTGTTTGCTGGTAGACTGGCAGTTGTATTGTAGTGGTTAAAACCGTTGGCCCACAAAATTCACAACCATCCCATTAACTAAAACATGTCTAGCATTCGAGGATATGCTAGAAACTTCGGAGCTTGTTTGGTAATAGTATTTTAGTTTTTTTTTTTTTCTTTTTTTCTTTTAAAAAAAAAAAGTTAAATAAAAAATTAAACTGTCACATTATACACATTAAACAATTATTTTTTTCCTCACAACTATTTATTTAATTAAAATGTCATTTCAAACACATTATTATTATTTTTTACCTTATAAAAACGTCAAGGTCAAAAAATACTAAAAAAATAAAGTTTTCAAATGAGACCTTAGTCATGATTCCAGGATGTTAAATTGGGATTTTTTTTTTTTTTTTAAATAGTTGACTGTCTTAGTGTAATTTTGTCCAACAACTAATTTTACACTATTGCATAAAGAAATGCCTTTTGGATGATGAATCTACAATGCCAAGATTTATGTGGACTATATTTTGATATGTTCACCACCTTATTATTCGGTTAGCAATCCAACTAGACGAAGGTTACAAACATTGGAGAAAATTTGAGCTATTAATGTCAAAAACATGGGTTCTGCATAGTACCATAGCTTCCATTCAATGGCTACTTGTATGGCATTAAAGATAGGTTCTTGGCAATTCCTTAGGCTTTACATATTAGCATACAGTATGCCTTTGTACGCTTAGGATTTGTTTAAATGACATAAATTTTTAAGATAATGAGATCACATAGATTACTAACAATACTATTTAAGCATTTGGCTTTGTTAAGAAATGGGCAAAATGATAATTTTAAATAGGGGATTTTTTTTTTTTTTAAGATCCTTTGTATCAATTTTTTAGGAGATACAAGATATCAAATATTTTCATAGTAGCTGGGGTCTTCCAAAATAAGTGCTAAATATATGCATAATAGTTGGAGTTCAAAATAGGCACGTATTGGGCCAAAATACCCTCACCACTACACAATCGTTCCTTTGCCTATGATCAACAATGTTATGTTTCATGATCGATAGAGAAGATCACTCCCATTTTCGCAAACCATCTAGTTTATCTTCTCCACTTTCTTCATGAACGACAAACAGATTGTTCTGAATTTCTTACATTGTAGTTTCTCTAAAGCATTTTGGAAGCAAAAATTTGAAATTTCTCAAAAATTCTCTCAGGTTTCACTTCAAAATCAACTCGAAAACCACTAAATCATGATTAGGGTTTCCATAGCCAATAAACCAGTAAGTTTTTCATTGGATAAATTTAAAAGAAATTTCACTAGTCTAAAGTAAAATTACAAAATTTCATCGGTATATGTAATCAAGGTTCCCTAGCAAATTTCACTGAACTATATTTGCCGTTTCGTACTAACAACGTATGCTAACTGGTGATTATAAGCACAAATGCCTTCTGATGCATAGACAAATAGAAAACATACACAGAGAAATTTCTTTTTATATACCTAAGCTACAAAATTTCACTGAGATATCCGATTAAGGTTTCCTGGAAAATTTCAGTGACTTATGTTTGTCGTTTTTTACTAACAATGTATGGTAATTGTTTATTGGAACACAAGGTACACATTATGTGGTTTTCTAATGCATAAAAGATTGGAAAAATATGCATAGAGAAATTTTTCTCTGTTAAATAACATGTCCAATTCATAAATCTAATTCAGACCCATCTTTAGTAGGTTCACGTAAGAGAACCAAATAGGATTCAGATTCACTCTAAGACTATTCTAGATAAAAAGAAAGCCATAGCTGCTCGAAAAGGAGTAGGTGTTGCAGTGAGGAAAGGAAGTAATGGTCGGGTTGAGAATCGAGGGTTTCAGAAGGGAAGTCCACCGCTTATGAAGTCTTGGGTCAAAGGTCCAAGGTGTTGAGTGGTCGCCAAGATTTTCGCTCCAAAATCAGTAGGCCAAAGTTCTCATAGTGACGATCAACTCATGGCAGAGGCAAGGGACACAATTAATGTGGGGAAGGCGTTACGAATTAATTTTGATGGGAATGAAGAGGAATCCGTGAGAAGAATTGTGAGTATGGAGGAAGACGATGCGAGGAAAGTGGATAATCGGGATGGTGATGCACTAGTTTAGATGGCGTCATATGGAGGCTGGGGAGTGGTTATTGTTTATAATGAAGCTCTTATCATGGAATGTAAGGGGTCTTGGGAGGTCTATCAAAAGAAGAAAGATAAAAAATCTTCTTAGAGAAATGAACATTGATATGGTATTTTTGCAAGAAACAAAGAAATCTGAAATTTCAGTAGAGTTAGTACGATCTCTCTGGCCAACCGATGATATGGACTTTATGTCAGTTGATGCATCAGGAATGGCGGGTGGAATTCTGTGTATTTGGAAGTCTTCTATGTTCTCATTGTCCAAATGTTGCTGCTCTAGAAGTTTCATCCTTCTATCATGTACGATATCTCCGGATTTCAGTTGTGTATTAATTAATGTATATGCTCCTAATGATGTGGATAGAAGGAATCATGTTTGGAGGGCCTTGTCCAATCTTAAATCAGAGTTTAGTGGTCCATGGTGTATAGGGGGCGATTTCAATGAGATTAGGTCTATAGGGGAAAGGAAAGGGTGTTTAAGGATGGATAGAGGTATGAAGGCTTTTAATGAGTTTGTTGAAGGGTTAGAGCTCTCTGACCTTCCCATGCAAGGTAGGCAGTTTACATGGAGCAATTCAAGTGATAGGGAAAGGTGGAGTAGAATTGATAGGTTTCTGTTATCCGTAGAGTGGCTGGAAAAATTTCATTTCTGTTTATGGGGCCTACCTAGAGGAGTGTCTGATCACAGTCCACTTCTTCTAATGGAGGATGGTAGGGACTGGGGTCCAAGACCTTTCCGCTTCCTGAATGCATGGACTTTGCATCATCAGTTCCAATCAGTGGTGAAGAAGTCTTGGGAGGAGCTTGAGGTGTCAGGTTGGGCTGGGTTTGTGATCCAGGAAAAAATTAGGAACCTTAGATTGGCTTTGAAAAAATGGAATGCTGAGGTCTTTGGAAATGTCAATCTTTCTTTGAAATCAGCTGAGGAGGAGCTCCATAGTCTTGATTTGTTGGCAGAATCCAGAGATCTTGATGATTCTGAAGTTCGGTGCAGAAGAGACCTTAGAAAGGAGGTGTGGGATTTAAATAAGAAGATTGAATGGATTTGGCTCCAAAAATCCAAGCTGGACTGGTGCATGAAGGGGGATAAGAATACAAGATTTTTTCATATAATGGCATCTAAGAGGCAAAATAGAAACTTGTTAAACTCAATTTCAGTGGGAGGGGAACTACATGAGGAGCCAAACAAAGTGAAGCATGAAATACTCCTACATTTTAAAAGGATGTTCTCTGAAGATTGGAAGGTTAGACCAAAATTGACCGGGCAGTTTAAGTCTATTGGTCATGATGGGTCAGTTCAAAGTCTTGAAGCTATGTTTTCTAAAGAAGAAGTATGGGAGGCCGTAAGAAGCTGTGATGAAAATAAAGCCCCTGGGCCAGATGGTATTAATCTGGTATGTTTTCAGAAATGTTGGAAGATATTTAAGGCTGATGTGCTACGATTCTTTAGGGAGTTTTTTGACAATGGAAAGTTAGCTGGTGGGGTGAACAGCTCATTCATTATCCTAATTCCAAAAGTTGATGGCCCAGTTACCATTTCTGATTACAGACCCATTAGCTTGATTGGGTCTATGTATAAAATCCTTGCTAAAGTTTTAAATAGTAGGTTGAGGGTTGTGGTTCCTAGAGTAATAGGGGAGGTTCAATTTGCCTTCCTTGGAGGTAGAAACATTATGGATGGGGTTTTAATTGCAAATGAAGTTGTAGACTGGTGGAAAAAGAATAAGATGAAAGGTCTGATCCTTAAGCTTGATTTTGAAAAAGCATATGATTCAGTTAATTGGGAGTACCTTCTATCTATGTTGACTGTGTTTGGGTTTGGGGTTAAGTGGAGAAATTGGATAAAAGAGTGCTTGCATTCATCTAGAATTTCAGTTTTAGTGAATGGCTCTCCAACGGCTGAATTTATTCCTGGAAAAGGTCTTAGGCAAGGAGACCCATTGTCTCCCTTCCTATTTAATATAGTTGTGGAAGGGTTAAATGTTTTGTTGCAAAGGGCGAAGTCTACTGGTATTATAAAAGGGGCTGCTATAGGTCATGGTGATTCAATGTCATCTATATCACACCTTCAATTCGCTGATGATACAATAATTTTTTGTGAGGCAAATTGGGAGGAAGTTGTGACAGTAAAAAGAATCTTGAGATGTTTCCAGTTAGTCTCTGGGTTGAAGATTAATTTTTCTAAAAGTCTTGTGAGTGGAGTTGGTGTGTCTGCCCAGTTGGTGGAGGAGTTTGCTAGTAAACTTCGATGTGAAAGTAAAAACCTACCTTTCACATACCTTGGTCTACCTCTTGGTGCAAACCCAAGATTGAGGAAAACTTGGAGGCCAGTCATTGATAAAGTTAAGGAAAAATTGGCATCATGGAAAAGAAAGTTACTTTCATTTGGGGGGAGATTAACTCTCATTAAATCCGTCTTATCTTGTCTTCCCACTTATTATCTGTCTATTTTTAAAATGCCCAGGTCTGTGGCAAAAACTATTGAAGGCTTGCAAGCATCATTTTTATAGGGTGGTTCAGACTTGAAGAAGAAAATTTATTTGGTAAAATGGGATGAGGTGACTAAACCCAAAGATCATGGTGGACTTGGGATTAGGAAAATTCAAGATGTGAATGACTGTTTATTGGCTAAGTGGTGGTGGAGGTTTGGGGTTGAGAATAATGCCCTCTAGAAGAAAGTTATTTGTAGTAGATATAAGCCAATTGGTGGGAGGTGGATGCCCGCGTTTAATGATTCTGTTAATCTTTCTTCAATATGGGGGAGTATTCTGAGTATTTCACAGTCAAATCCTAATCTTATGGCCCTGTTCATGGAGAACACTCAGCTCGTGGTTGGGGATGGGTCTCGAGTGAGTTTTTGGACTGACCGTTGGATTGGAAATCCAAGTGTAAAGCTTAGCTATCCCAGACTTTTCAGTTTGTCAAGTGAGTAGGAGATCTCGTTGAAGCATTTGGTTGAAAGAAAAGGCAGCTCGATGGGTTGGAATCTTACGTTCCGCAGAAATTTATTGGCTTGGGAAGCAGAGGACTTGGGTAGGCTTTACACCTTGTTGAACCAGTTTCTGGTCTGCACCTCTCATAGGGAAGATCAGTGGAAGTGGTTGGCATCTTCATCAGGTAAATTTACCACCTCATCTTTTTATAATTTGTTATTATCTTCGGGTGTTGTTTGGGTCTCTAAGATGCTTTGGTTTAATGTGTCTCCTCCGAAAGTTCAATTTCTAAGCTGGTTGGCTTGGAAAGGGAAGTTAAAGACTTCTGTTTTCCTTCACAGAATTGGTGTTTTGGATCATAATGCTTCAGTCAGTTATGTGTTCTGTAGATCCCATATGGAATCAGTGCCTCATGTGATGCTTTGGTGCCCTTTTGTGTGGCAAATTTGGTATGAACTGTTGAATTGGTGAGGGCTGCAGTGGGTTGTACCAGCTTCTGTGGATGGACTTCTTCAATGGTGGAGTGGGTTCAAGTGGAGAAAGCTTATGCATAAAGTTTGGAAAGTAATGCCTTTGGCAATTATGTGGTCAACATGGAGGTACAGAAATGATATTGTGTTTAATGGAAAGCAAGTTATAATGGGCGAATTTTGTGATTTGATTAAGTTGAGAATTATTTTCTGGGTTAAAGCTAACACAAAGGAATGTCCATATACAGTTCAGGATTTTATGTCCAATCTGCAACAGATCATATATTAATGGGGTTTGGTTTTAATTGCAGATGTGGGTAGTTGCAGAATTGGGAGGGTATGGTAGGGGATTTTTGTGTTTCTTACCTGATAAGGTGTATTGGAAGCAGAGGGTAGTTATTCGTTGTGTTTGTTGATCTCATGGGTGTTAATCAATTAATGCATGTTGGTGTATTGATTATAAGCTATGGAGGAGTTGCTGCGGTGTGGCTGGTCTAGTCAAGGAGCTGGTGCTGTATGTTGCTGTATGCTTGGTGTTGCTGTACTAGAATGTGTTGGCTGCTGTAGGCTGTTGTGGGATAATGTTTCTTTGTTGTTTTTCTATTTTTGGTTCTCTTTGATTGGCTTCTCGCCAATCTTGGGATAGTGCTCGCAAATGATTGAGCTCCCTTAGTGGTGCCAACCTTGTTGGGATTATTAAGGTTAGCATTGATGCGTTCTGCACTGTCCCTTTTGTTGTTGTAAGTCTCGTTGTTTTTGTTTTTTTTTCTCATTAATAAAGTTTCATTTTGCTGATAAAAAAAAAAAGGCTGCCCCAGGTACGCGAAATCATGGTTTTGCCTTTAAAAAGTTTTTGAAAACCACACCAATCATTCAATCATTAGGGGCAATTTTGTCATTTTCCTTTCCACATCATTTTAAACACATTTTTCATTTCAAATACATTTTTCAATACAACAATCAAATAAAAAATCTAACCCATCTTCCTAAATATAAAAACTGAAATAGCCTACTAAAATAACCAAATAGTTAAATAGCCAAAAAGCTAAAAATCCAAAAAAAGTAGCTTTCCCAAACGAGGCTGTAATTAAGATTTCCCATAAAATTTCACTAATCCATGTATGCTATTTCCCATTGACAAAAACACAAGATACAAGAAAATTTCAAGATGCCAAGCAAGGCAATTAAGGGTAGGCATCGGCCCGCTGGCCCATCCAGTTTAGTCCTATTTTTTTAGGGCTGGGTTTGGGAATTGTATTAACCCAATCAGGCCTGTCCCGTCACGTTACATATTTAATTTAATAAATTAATTAATTTATATAATATATTTAAAATATATGCCCTTTTAATTGTATAATTTTTTATTTTTTTTTATTAGGGCATTTTCACACAAATCCTAATTTATGAACTTATATTCTACCAAGACCTAACTAAGATTTTTTTGACCTTCAAGTCCCATTAATTTTTTAGGGTTTGGTTATGGTGTGCAACTTACACCTTACACCTTATACCTTACACTTACACCTTTTGTGAAAAATTAAACCTTACACTTACACTTTTTTTGAGGTTGTACACCATATGCAACCCACTTACACCTTACACCTTACACTTACACCTACACCTTATACTTATACTTACACCTTACACTTACACTTTTTGTGTAAGTGGCACATGGTGTGCACTTGCACACTTAAGAAAACTCTAATTTTTTAATAGTCGAAATTGGCTTTTAAACAATGATTGTTCATCATTTATGATTATCTATAAAGGAACATGATGATTTGACATTTATTTTGATTTTCAAAACTTTAAAATCTGAACTTTCAAATTAAAAAAAAAAAAATTTTAAAAATTATGTGCAAAAAAAAAAAAGCCAATGTTTTTTTTGAAGAAAAAAAAATGAATTATTATTATTATTATTTTATTATTATTATTATTTTTTTTTTTGTGCAAAATTGAAAATTTTGTATCTATAAAAGAGTAAGATGATGGAACATTGATATGAAATTGAAGAAAAAAAAAAACTTAAAAAATGAAAAAATTGATAATATTCTCAGTTTTAAAAAAAAATGATAACATTCTCGATTTGTTAGATAGTTGAATCAAACCAATAAATGGAAGCGAAAAAAATGTTTAATCTCATGCTCTACTTTTTCATCAGTTAGTGAAATAATTATCTGAAATATTACTATGCAAAATTGATAATGTTCTTAATTTTAAAAATTGAAAAAAAAAATGATAATATTATCAGTTTTACTAAATAGGACTTATTGGTACAAAAAAAATCTTAGATAGGACCTGAACTATCATAACATTTATAACTAGGACTTTTAGGTAATTAGCTCTTTTTGATTTGATGTTAATAATTTGTTTGTTGATAATTAGGAAACTTAGTATCATTGGAAATAATAGTTAATGGTTATTCTAACTCTTCAGAAGCCGAAAATGAAACAAAGGACGAATCTAAAATTTAAACCATGGATTTTTTATTTTTTTTTAGTCGTAAGAAATGGTTTTGGAAACATCAAATTTTTTCTCAACTTTGATCTAATTTTTATGTGGGACCCATGCGCCAAAGTTGGCGGATCTAAGTGACAATGCGTTCTATGCCGCGTAGTGATTAACATAGTACATTTGATTGCTCAAAACCATTATCGGGTAAATGAGAAATTAGAGCCAAAGTGAGCACCATAAAAATGGTGTTTTGGTAGAATTTCTAAAAAGGTTTGAGTTAAAGCTTATCCCACATTGGTTTGGTGGGCAAACTCTAAGTGGGTTTATAAGGCTCGAGATTGGAATTTGGGGTAGACTCCAAGGGGCACTCAAGTTTTGTAGAGGGAGATGTTATGGACAAAGTGAACTAGATCCATTGGACCTAAAATAAATACACGCATA
Organism: Camellia lanceoleosa; assembly: GCA_025200525.1. Lineage (NCBI taxonomy): Eukaryota > Viridiplantae > Streptophyta > Magnoliopsida > Ericales > Theaceae > Camellia > Camellia lanceoleosa. The sequence continues at coordinate 89,038,967 of CM045767.1, forward strand.
CGTCGCCACCGCCGTCCGGTCGGACGGACTGGGTTGAGCTAGGAGTGGGTGCATGGTGTGAGGTTGGATTGGGCTTGTTCGACCCAATGCTTATCTTTTTGAGCTAAAACATTTTGGATTTTTATTTTTCTAAAATTAAATTCTTACATTTTTTGAATTTAAATTTTGAAAACTATTTCGAAATGGTGTCCAGAATATTCCTACACCTAAACAGGTCCATATCTATCCAATATAAATCGAACAGATTCAGTTATCTGTTCAAAATTCAAACCGAACAGGTTGTATCTGTTCAAATAGTGCCGAATAGGTACAATACTTGTTCAAACAGATCTGCTACCTATTGGATTCAAACCGAACAGCCACCTTTGCACCTATAAATAGACAAGTCTCTCATTTGGTTTTTCACTTGAATTTTCGTCTTCAATCCTCCTGTTGTTCTCTCTGCATTTTGCTGCATTATTTTCCTGTGATAAAGAGTATAAACACAAAGTTTGTTCGTTGTGCAAACAGTTTGCAGTGCTACTACTGTTTGCTATTGATCATTTTATGTTGGGAGATAAACGTTCACAATCTAAAAGTACCGTGAAGAGGACAAATATGTCTTAAGGACATAGTGTTAAATACTGGACTTGATCAAAATTTTATTTGAGAAAGTTAACAAGTTAAGTAATTAATTTACTTTCTGTTTTTTTTTTTTATCAGATTTTGATTTTGTTTTTTGTAACAAAATAAGAATATGTTATTTTATTTTATTTTATATATACTTTTTGATTTTTGTAATCAAACAGTTTCTTTCATTTCTTTAATTCTTCGAATACAGTGAAGATTGTCCAACAATCTTAAGATAAATTATTTTTTTGTGCCTTCATTTTATTTATTTTTTGTGCTTTTTACAAATTGATATTCTGGTTGGAAAGCACAAATAGTAGTCATATACTGTTTGATAAATAGTAGTAGTATACTGTTTATTTTCTTTAGCAAATAGTAGTAATATACTGTTTACCATTAACAATTTCAGAATATTAATTGGTGTAGTAGTGTTACAGAAAATTATTGTGTAGTATTTTTATTTCTCTGGTTTTAGTAACTAAAAAAATAAAATTATTTTGTGTTATAATTTATTTTCTAGTTTGAGTAACTAGAAAATTAATTTGGTTTTGGTTTTTTCTGATTTTTTGTAATAAGATATTATGGCTGCTGAAAGTAGTACTCCAAATCCGATTGTTATAACGACTTCGGTCCCTATCCAGAACCATGTTTAAGTTTCGATAAATCATGGAGAAAAACCAAAAAAATTTAATGGCACCAAATTTAAAAGATGGCAGTAGGAAATGCTGTTCTATCTTACAATTCTAAATCTTTCCCAGTTTCTCTGTGAAAAGGCTCTAGTACTTAAAGAAGATAAAAGTGATTGGCAAGTTGTTGCCGTTGTAGATGCCTGGAAACGTTCTAATTTTTTGTGCAGAAACTACATCCTCAATGGCCTTGACAACATGCTATATAATGTTTACAGCTCTCTGAAAATAGCAAAAGAAATGTGAGATTCTTTGGAGAAAAAATACATGACAAAGAATGCCAGCACAAAGAAATTTATTGTCGGTAAATTTATGGACTTTATTATGGTAGACTCCTAAATGGTAATTTCTCAAGTTCAAAGTTTTCAATTAATTTTGCATGATATTCATGCTGAAGGTATGTTTCTGAGCGAGTCTTTCCAAGTCACTGTGTTAGTGGAAAAATTACCACCGGCTTGGAAAGATTTCAAAAATTATTTAAAACATAAACGCAAAGAGATAACCATAGATGAACTTATTGTAAGACTAAGAATTGAGGAAGATAACCGTAAGGCTGAAAAGAGGAATGGTAAGAATCCTATTGAGTCCAAGCCTAATGTGGTTAAACATGTGCCCAAACCACATAATAAAAAGAGGAAGTTTGCTAGAAATGGTACTAAACAAGGCGACAACAATGGCAATAAAAAGTTCAAAGGAAAATACTATAATTATGGCAAGACTAGACATCAAGCCTCTGATTGCCGCCGCCCAAAGAAGAATCGCGGAAGTACAAGCAAGAAGACCACCAATCAAGCCAATGTAATAAAATTAGATTACATCTTTGACGGGGTAAATGACATCAATCTCTCTACTGTGGTGTTTGAGGCTAATTTGGTTGGAAATCCCAAGCAATGGTAAGTTGACACTAGAGCAACTCGTCACATTTGTGCGAACAAAAAGATGTGTTCACTACTTACAATGAGGTTGCAAATGGTGAACAACTTTTCATGGGAAATTCTTCTACTTCTGCTATGGCTGGACAAGGGAAAGTAATCTTGAAGATGACATCAAAGAAAGAACTGACCCTCAACAACGTGCTGCATGTACTTGACATCCGGAAGAATTTAGTTTCTGGTTCTTTATTAAGTAAGAATGGTTTTAGGCTTGTTTTCAGTCTGATAAATTTGTATTAACAAAGAGTGGTATGTATGTTGGTAAAGGATACATGAGCGATGGTTTATTTAAGTTAAATGTAATGACGGTTGTACCAAAACTTGTTATTAATAAGAATAACACATTTTTTGCTTATATTCTTGAGTCAAATTTATGGCATGGTAGATTAGGATATGTAAATTTTGATGCTTTGCGTAGATTAATTAGTTTGGATTATAAACAAAAGTTTGAAATTGATCCTAATTACAAATGTGAGATTTGTGTAAAAGCCAAACTAACTAAGGCTCCATTTAAATTGATTGAAAGAAAAACCGAACCTCTAGAATTAATTCATACTGATGTGTGTGATCTTAAATTTATTCAAACTAGAGGAGGCAAAAAGTATTTCATAACATTTATCGATGATTGCACAAGATATTGTTATGTATACTTACTTAGAAGTAAAGATAAAGCCTTGGAAATGTTTAAACTCTATAAAACTGAAGTTGAAAATCAACTCGGTAAAACCATTAAAATGGTTATAAATGATAGGGGTGGTGAATGTGATACGCTTTTAAATGAATTTTGTGCACAACAAGGCATTATTCACCAAACTACAGGACCCTGTTCCCCATAGCAAAATGGAATTGCTGAAAGGAAGAATAGATCCCTTAAAGAAATGATGAATGCCAGGTTACTAAGTTTAGACTTAGCACAGAACTTGTGGGGGGGGGAGGAAATTTTGTCTGCTAATTATGTTCTTAATAGAATACCCCACAAGAAAACCAACAGCATTCCCTATGAATTGTGGAAATGTCGACCACATTCTTACAAATACTTAAGAGTGTGGGGGTGTTTGGCAAAAGTAGAAGTCCCTGTTCCGAAAATGCCTAAGATAGGACCAAAAACAATGGATTGTGTGTTTATTGGTTATGCTTAGAATAGTAGTGCATATCGGTTTCTAACTTATAAATCAGAAATACTTGATATACATGTGAACATTATTATAGAGTCCAAGAGTGCTGTGTTTTTTGAACATGTTTTTCCATGCAAGAAAGGACAGGAATTAGGTTCACATAAAAAACTTATGATTGTACATAAAGTCAAGAGACTAATGACAATCAAACACAAGAGACTAGTAATGGTCTCGACCAATAAGATTTAACTGATGATGAACCAAGACGAAGTAAGAGAGCAAGAACATCAAAATCTTTTGGTCTAGATTTTCTGACATACATGTTAGAAAATGAACCTCAAAGCTTTAAGGAAACAATAACAGGTCCTGAAGCACCTTTGTGGAAAGAGACTATTAATAATGAAATTGAATTCATTATGTAAAATCATACTTGGGAATTGGTGGATCTTCTACCCAGTTCTAAACCTCTTGGATATAAATGGATATTGAATAGAAAAATGAAAGCAGATGGTTCAATAGACAAGTATAAAGCAAGACTTGTGGTAAAAGGTTACAGACAAAAGGAAGGTCTGAACTATTTTAACACATATTCCCCTGTGACAAGAATAACATCCATCCGCATGCTTATTGCCATAGCAGCATTGTATAATTTAGAAATACATCAAATAGATGTTAAGACAGCTTTCTTAAATAGTGACCTAAATGAAGAGATCTATATAGAGCAACCCGAAGGGGTTGTTGTCACGACCCAAACCCACCCCTATAGGTTTAGTGCCATAACCGGCTAATAATCCTTAGATTACCAAAAGCCTTTTAACAGAATAACATATAATAAGGAGCTGTGGAAGCAAATATACAAAATATACGAAATATACATAGTCCATTAAGCTGTGAAGACATACATGAGACAGGTAATTTGAAACTTTTATAAACTTGCGAGTGACGTCAAAAGATACAGTATTTACACATCACTTCATAAACATAGTATCAGAAGTCTCACTCGAAAATCAAAAGAAACAAAGTCTAGTACATTCACAAAAATAGCCACTAAACTTGACTTAATCTGGAACCTCCTCGGGAGGCACAAAGGTTGGTTAATAAAAACAGAGACGTCAGGTCCTCAGCTCTGAGCCTGGTCACGTGCTTGATCACCTAAATACATAATATAAATAATGAGCGGAAGCCCAATGAATAATAGCAAGATAAAGGGGTTTTAATGAATGATGTCCAGCATAGAATGAGAAATCAGAGTCTTATGCATTTTCAGATTTCAAATAAGAAATTGATTCATACCCTTATTCATATTTATTTTCAAAATTCGTATATTTCACATCATAGTACATGGCACATCCATTAGCATTAACAAATCTGATGACCCATAAAGGGACGGCCATAAAGGCATTCCGATGACCCATAAAGGGACGACCATAAAGGCATTTCGATGACTCATAAAGGGATGGCCATAACATATGATGCTAAGGATGCCACGAATATATTTTAGATACTTTAACAAACATTCATTCTTTCAAGACATAGTATCTCAGAAAACTGATCATTTCACATCATCAGAAAATAATTGAAGTTAAACATAACTTTACAAAGTTATTACTCACAAATAACCGGTGGCTCCAATTAGACAGGTAGAGTGGGCAATTCACTTAACTTGAGGCGCGCGACCTACATAACATGACAAATATATACGTTGAAACACACGTTCGGATCGCACAACTTATTTCATTTATTTTAGTGTGTTTCTAGCCTTCATCCTCATTATAGTGTCTTAATCTTGGCCTAGGAATGCCTAGGATGAAATGAGGATGCAAAAATGTACTTGAAATTTTTTTTCAAAACTTGCTGAAAACAAGGTCCACGCTCGAGCGTGGCTTTTCTCGCTCGAGCAGACATGCAAACTGTGAGGGTCCGCGTGAGCATAACTTTTTTCTCTCGAGCGGTCTGCAAACTTTGACAAAAGTACTGGTTGTTTGTTTTTCACGCTCGACAGACGCTCGATCCCTACTCGAGCATGAGACTCAGACCTTCGCTCGAGCATGACTTTTGTCGCTTGAGCGTGCTGTAAAACATAAAAACTTCTGAGGGCTTACATTTCCCGCTCGAGCGTACTTCAAGTCACTCGAGCGGAAGTACATGCACTCAAAGTGGCCGCTCGAGTGTAGATACAAATTCTAGGATTTCTAGATTTGTTCCCAAAGCTCAAAACTCAAACTTTAAGCAATCAAACTTGATTTTTTTTTCTAGGCTAAAACTTGAGGAACACTTAGAAGTTCATAATACATCATGAATTAAGGATCTTTTCAAGAAATCATGGCCAAATAGCTTGCCAATTGTGCAAAATTCAACTTAAAATTTATGAATGATCTATGAACATGGCATGCATGTGTTCACTTGAGTTCATGGCTTCTAAAACATGATCAAATGAAATATTCAACGAAAAAACATGGTGAATTCTTAGACTACAACCAAAATATGAACATGCATATGAGATTTCTCAGGAAAACAAATTCAAAACTTCATGATATGGTCATGCATGCATGGAATGACTTACAATTCCCAAATTTTGACTTGATTCTCTTGTCAATCCATTTCTCTCACTTGAATTCTTGTAAAATCTAACTCAATTACATATCTAAGAGTTTGATTCCTTACCTAGAGTCCTCAATTCCTCAAATGCTAGTGTTCTTTTGCTTAATCCCTTCAATTCTCTTCAATTCCTCTAATTCTTGCTAGCTTGGCTTCAAATTGACTCCAATCTCTTCTCCCTCTCACTCTCACTCTCACTTTCATGGTTGTGTGTGTGAATATAGGCTCAAGGGTGTGTTGAATGAAGGAAAAAGATGAGTGGAGACAAAAGGTGCCATATATAGGCTTGCCAAATGGTAGTTAATTAAGGCTAATCACATGGGCATCAAATTAATCTATTTAAATCGTTCCGAATTGAATTTCAATTAAACATATCATAAAATTCTAAAAATTTCAATCAACACATAAATCAAGTCAATTTCTGAATCGGATGCCAATAAGGCCTTCAATTCACAACTGAAATAAAAGCATAAACAGATCTTCTATGTTAGACAGATATACATACACATAAAGCAACATATAATGCAACACGCTTGTAATTAATTCAGAATTTGATCTTAATAACTTATTAGACATATGAAGTCATGGATTAACGCTAATCATAGGTCGGGGTTGTTACAGTTGTAGTACCAAGGCAAAATAAGAAAGTTTGTCGACTTGTAAAATCTCTTTATGGATTAAAATAAGCTCCTAAGTAATGGCATGAAAAAATTGATCATGCTATGCTTACTAGCGGGTTTAAGATAAACGAATGTGACAAGTGCGTCTATGTTAAAAATACTGACAAAGGTTATGTTATCGTTTGTCTTTATGTGGATGACATGTTTATCATTGGAAGCAGTCAAACATGATCAAATCAACTAAGCAAATGCTGAACAAAAGATTTGATATGAAAGATATGGAGGTCGCAGATGTTATATTAGGAATGAAAATTATTAAAACATCTGATGGGTATGTATTATCTCAATCTTATTTTATTGAGAAAATTCTTGGTAAATATATCAAGGATGATATGAATATAGCTAGAACACCTGTAGCATCAGTCTTTATTTATTAAAAAATAAAGGTGATGCGGTGTCTCAGCTAAAATACTCCTAAATCATTGGAAGCGTAATGTACCTAATGAATTGCACTTGCCCTAATATAGCTTATGTTGTCAGTAAATTGAATAGGTACACTAGTAACCCTGGAGAAGACCATTGGAAAGAAATCATTCGAGTTCTTAGATATCTAAGATTTTTCCGTGATCATGGTTTGAACTTTAATCGTATCCTAAAATACTAGAAGGCTATTGTGATGCAAATTGGATATCGGATACTAAAGATTCAAACTCTACTACTGGATATGTCTTTACTTTAGGTGGCACTGCTATTTCTTGGAAATCTATAAAACAAACATGCATCACACGATCCACAATGGAATCTGAGTTCATTGCTTTAGATAAAGCAGGAGAAGAAGCAAAATGGCTTCGCCACTTCCTAGAAGACATTCCAATGTGGCCAAAACATGTGCCAGCTAGTTGCATTCATTATTATAGTTAATCTGCAATAGGCAAGGCACAGAGTCATATGTATAATGATAAGTCACAACATATTTGTTGTCGACATAATATTGTAAGGCAATTGCTCTCAAATGGAATAATCTCAATAGATTATATAAAATCTAAGGAGAATATTGTGGATCCGTTAACAAAAGGTTTGACAAAAGAACAAGTGTATAGTTCATCGAAGGGGATGTGATTAAAGCATATGACATAAGAGTCATCATAATGGTAACCCTACTTAAATGACTGAAGATCCCAATAACTAAGTTGAAAGGGACAACTAAGTTATGTGTGACTCGCCAGAAATCACCAAGGGATTAAAAATTCCCAACCCATTCCTATGGTGAGAGTGATATCTACAACATATATTGTATGCAAGGGTTTAAGGATAAACTTTGCTTTTAATAATTACTTATATCTTGATTTAGGCATAAAAATCAAGACGAGTATAACAGATACTTACAGTAAGAATCACCTATATGAGTGTCGAACTGTGGCCGGTTCTATGAGAATGAAGAGGCTAAATTCTGTAGAAGCACTCATGAACAACCAGGAGCATTCAAGGCCAAAATGAACACAACTGCGAGAACCACAATGTGTCAAAAGATATTTTGTATGAAATTTATTGTCTTGGCTTACACAAACGACTGAACAATTCAAGGCATCACGTCCATTGGCTAGCTAGTAAGTCCGATAGGTTATTACTAGAGAAGGTTCAAGGTCGAAAGCTACCTATCCTGATGCAAAATATTTTCAATTTATACTCTTTCGACAAATTCTGCATATTGTTGCATTTCCGTCGTTATCAAATTCCATTCGTGTGGAGGATTGTAAGAAATGGTTTTGGAAACATTAGATTTTTCCTCAACTTTGGTGATTCACGTAGTATATTTGGTTCATCAAATCTAAGTGGTATATTTGATTTTTCCCAAATATACTACGTGGTATATTTTTCCTTAACGGATCTAAGTGGTAACGCGTTCTATGCCATGTGGTGATTCACATAGTATATTTGGTTGCTCAAAACCATTATCGGGTGAATGGAAAATTGAAGCCAAAGTGAGTACCATGAAAATGGTGTTTTGGTGGAATTTCCATAAAGGTTTGAGTTAAAGCTTGTCCCACATTGGTTTGGTGGGCAAACTTTGAGTGAGTTTATAAGGCTTGAGTTTGGAACTTGGGGTAGGCCCCAAGGGGCACTCAAGTTTTGTAGAGGGGGAGGTTATAGGCTAGACCCATTAGACCCAAAATAAACACATATGCCCGTCGCGGTCCGTCTGTTCGTCCGTCCCGCCGATGGCGTGGGTTGGGCGCGGGTGTGTGGTGTGAGGTTAGGTTGGGCTTATCTAGCCGAATGCTTATCTTTTTGGGCCAAAAACATTTTGGATTTTATTCTTCTAAAATTAAATTATTACCTTTTTTGAATTTAAATTTTGAAAACAATTTCGAAATGATGTCCGAATTATTCTTACACCCAAACAGGTCCATATCTATCCAATATAAATCGAACAGATTCAGTTATCTGTTCAAAATTCAAACCGAACAGGTCGTATCTATTCAAATAGTGCCGAACAGGTACAATACTTGTTTAAACAGATCTGCTACTTGTTGGATTCAAACCGAACAGCCACCTTTGCACCTATAAATAGACAAGTCCCTCATTTGGTTTTTCATTTGAATTTTCGTGTTCAATCCTAGTATTTGTTCTCTCTGTATTTTGCTGCATTATTTTCTTGTGAGAAAGAGTGTAATCACAAAGTGTATTCGTTGTGCAAACAGTTTGTAGTGCTGCTACTGTTTGCTATTGATCATTTTATCTTGGGAGATAGACGTCCACAATCTGAAAGTATCGTGGAGAGGACAAATTTGTCTTAAGGACATAGTGTTAAACACTGGATTTGATTAAAATTTTATTCGAGAAAGTTAACAAGGTAAGTAATTAATTTACTTTCTGTTTATTTTTTTTATTAGATTTAGATTTTTCTTTTTGTAACAAAATAAGAATTTGTTATTTTATTTTATTTTATATATACTTTTTGATTTTTGTAATCAAACAGTTTCTTTCATTTCTTTAATTCTTCGAATATAGTGAAGATTGTCCAACAATAGTTTGATGTACTACTAATAGTTTGGTTTTAAAAACTTTGAGCTTATAGGGTTATGAGTGTGTTTGGTTTAAAAAACTTTATAATGTTTTAATTAATATTGTATTGAATATTTAACTATTAGTTGCTCAATAGGCATTTGTTTATTTATGAAAAAATAATAGGTACTATAATGTTTAGTTATTTATTTATTAATCACTTATGTATATGGCTCAATGGACAGGCTTGCGAACGATAATTTATATTAGGGCTAGGCTTAGGATGATTATATAGTTTCGATATTTGGACCGAACGGGCTTGGACAGATACATAGTCCCTTATTAGGTAATGTTGGCCAACCCTGCCTAGCCCGTTGAATGACCACCTCTAAATGCAATAGTGCACAACTTTCATCAAAATTGTAAGAACACAACAACACCAAAATTATTCATACTTATATTGCAATCACTTCACATCCAAAAAACATAGAGAAATTTTTCGTCATCATATTCAATCACTAAAAAATATTTTTTCAATTGTAAAAAGCTTTAATCACATAGACACAAGCTACAAAATACATACCTCCCAAACAAAACAACAAACACCTTCAGGGAAAAATAACGAACACCTCCAATGAAATTGAAAACAACGAATACCTCCACTACAACAAAAAGCATTTTTGGCAATGTTTTTTAGCAACCAAACTAAAATTAGTGGTTAATTGTATATAATCGGTGACAATATACTTGTTGGTTGCTAAAAATTAAACTATTGGCGACAAGTTGAGATTATTGGTCGCCAAAAAGTTTGGCGCCAACTTAAATTTCTGCTTGAGAGCACTAAAAACGTTTTCGCAACCAAACTCATATATGGAGACGAAAATTTTGGTCACCGATTGTAAATTTTTGGCAACAGAAATAAAATAGTTGCGGAAAGGTGAACGATATTTATGGCGACCTAATTATTTTAGTCACCAATAAAGTAGCTGTCAAAACCATGTCGTTTTGAATTTGTCCTTTTTTTTTTTTTTTTTTTAAGAGTTGGCTTACCTTTTTAGGTTAATAAACAAATAATTGACCTAATATTGTTCATTTCATTCTCTCACTCCACAACCTCAAGCAGCATAGCAGAACACAGCATAACACAGAGGTATGTCTTCTCCTCTTCTTCTCCGTCTCCCCTCCCTCTCACTCTCTTACACCGCCACATCCTCTTTTTTTTCTTCTTTGTCTTCAATTTCATTCTCTTGCTCTGTATTTTCAGAACTATAGCTTCTCGCTTTTTATTCTTTTTCTCTCTTCCTCTCATTCTTTTGTGCCACCGACTGAGCACCATCGATGGCATTTCCTCAAACGGTGCTTCCCCTTTGTCTTCCTTTCTCACAACGTCGATTGTGACCACTTGTCTGGTCACTACCCTCTTCACTTCTCTCTGTCTGATATTCTGAATTTATGTAATATTTTTTGGGACTGCGATTCTATATAGAAGACAGATTTTGGGACTGTAATTCCCTACTACGTTATGCTTTCCTCTATGTTCTGCATTTTCTATTGGTGTTTTTGCGAATTGGAACTCCATTCAACTTTGAATTTTAATGCTCTTTTGAGATGGCTGGACAATCTGGTATGTAGATAGCGGCTTCTATGTTTATTTGTCTTCCAAGATGTACCACCACATGGTTTCTATGTTCTTGTTTTTCTTTACTTTAATTTATGTGTAAACTATGCACACCACATGTTTGCTACGAAAATAGAAATAGAAAATCTATAGTTTTTTTTCCCTCACTTCAAAATATATATATATATATATAGAAAATTGTATCTCAAAATGTAGAAACTATTTTTTTTGGGTGGGTAAGTCGTAAATTAAAGAAAAAAAATGTACACATTTACAAGGGGCCTACCCCAGGTAATACAATAAATCTAACACTGCCCTCATTGCCCAACCAGCTATACTCTTTGGACCCCACCACCAGACAACCCGAAGCAAGCTGGTGGCATCCAGCACAATACACAAAACACTATACTTCACGAATCATCAATTGAACTCACACAGACCAGAGCACAATAATAAAACTCAAAGAACAAAAGTGCACCCCATAAATGGGTACATAACCAGAAAACATATTAACACCAGGTCACTAACCTCACAGATACATGCTCACCCTCATTTAAACTTGGATAGAGGAAAATATAGAAGCTATTCTCAACTCAACAATAATTTCAATTGCATTTCAAATGCTAGTGCATAGATATGGATCATAGTATTGATCTATGAAATGTGTGTTTCATTGGAGACAGTATTTCCAGTACATTGAGTTTAAAAAATATTTTTTTCTAGTCATGATGGTTTAGATTGAAAACATATCAAAAATTAAGGTTTAACTTGACAAAATTGAAAGCTCATGTTTATATTTCGTTATAAAAGTGAAACTCTAGAGGTCTCTTTTTTTTTTTTTTTTTTTCAAACATAAATTAGTGTTAAAATATAAAAAATAATACAAAAAATTATTGCCATTTAAGTATGGAGGTCCATGTAAAAAATAATGCAATATCCAGGTCTCTATAACTCAGAATGCAATATTGAAAACAACTTAGAATTTACAAATTTTAATACATTTTAATTTCATTATGTCTGGGTTCCAAATGTTTAGTAGTATTGATGTGTACACGAGAATGTCCAATGGAATGAATGGAGTTCCTGTTTTTCTTGTCAGGATTTTATCTTGAAGACATTTTATTATTAATTTTTTCTGTTGAAATTCCAGTAAAGTACTTCAAGAACCACTTCTATGGGGATTGAAAAGTCATTAAGCATGACAAAACCAACTTTTAGAAGAGGAGGAACTAGGAAAAGTAGTAAGGGTTTGCTCTTTGTCGAGAATAAGCGTTGACATTTAGGAATGAGCTTGTACTTTATTTCCATTTTGAGCTGATATTATGTACAAATTAGGTAGCATAGTTTCTATTCAGGAACGTATCAATGATGTTGAATTGCTAATTATATGGTTATTTATAGGAATGTCCTCGTTGGGCGTCATATTGTAGCATTGTTTCTCTTTAGACTTTAACATTTGATATATAAATGGTTTCAAAAAGTATGTACATAGATTTCTTTGGTGTGTTGAAATGTAATGCTTTGTTGTACCATTGCAGAGCCAACAATGAGTTGGAGGCAAAGTTTTTTTAGGAGAGAGCTGCCCCTGAAGCTAAATACTAGAAGGTTTATGGATCACTATAGTTTAGCACTGCTTGTTTTGTTAATGATCTTCCCAAATACGCCATAATTTCTTGTAATCAAAAGAAGTTCAAATTTATGTGAATTACCTATTTGTTTGGTTGACTTGTAATGTGAGTGGACATGTTGTAGAGGTGTGAAATTGTAAATGGTGTCGTAGAAGTTGAAGAAGTTACAAGTGAAGCCACAACGGACCTTGAGGATGATAACTCTACAAAAGATAACTCATTTCTTTGGAAATTGCTGAATTCTTCTTCTCACTTTTGTTGGGAAACAATTTTTCACACCATTGAATCTCATAATCACAAGTAACAAAAACTTCCATTTCTACTCTCTATTTCCTAAAATCTGTTTCTTTATGAGTCAAATGGTTTTGAAATTATTTGATTTCGGTTATGAAATGATTTGATTTCTATAGCATCTCTTTTTTTCTCTTCAATGATTGAAGTGGGTTTTTAAATGGTTTCTACTTCTATTTTTTGAAATGAGTTTCTAAAAGATTTCTATTTTTTGAGATAGGTTGGATTTAGGTATAGGTTGGGGTTTTGTATATTTGAAGGTGGAATTGTTAATGTAAATTTCATACCCTAATAATAATATTAATTAAAGAAAATTGAAAAATCTAGAAATCACCTAGATGTTGATTTGTGATTATGTATCCATTTTAAACAGTAAACAACAATCCCAATCAAACAATCAAGGCAAATCGACACAACGATTTTACATGAAAAAAATCACAATTGGACACCTCTAATTGTGATAAAAACCATGGACAACAGCCACAAAACAATCCACTAAGAAGATATAAAGGAATTACACAGGTATACTCTCAATTACCTAGCGAATCCACACCCGAATTGAACCAACCCCTATGTGCCTCTTCCAACCCCATCTTTACCTCGGAATTGTCTTGACGATGAGCCACTCCAGAATCCACCAAAGCTTCAGGCTCAAATTCTTCAGAATCCACCGAAGAACAACTCTCTCTTTTCTATAGAATGAACAAACGAATCTTTGATGTATTCTTCTTAACCTATGAGTTGAATACTCAATTAAACATCAAAGAAATCTAGCAAAATATCCCCAGATATAAACCCTAGAACCCAAGAAGAAGATCTAGAGAAGTAATCCTAGTTTTGGACTAAAACAAATACTTATAGAAATCTGGGACTACAAAGCTCGCTCGAGCAAAGCTTCTTTCGCTCGAGCGAGGAACCAAAAACGTGTGTTTTCCATAAGTGGCTTCGCTTGAGCCACGCACCCTTCGCCCAAGCGTACATTCATCTCTTTCAGGTTTTTACACAGGCGCAGCCTTCGCTCGAGCGAGAACTCCTTCGCTTGAGCAAGCAAGGGTGAACAGGCAACTTTGAATGCAATTTTGCATTTTGCTTCGGGGGCGTTACCCCTCAACCCTGCCGTGGCACTACTCCAAACCCGCTAAGGGGCGCTGCCCCCTAGACCCCTGCGAGCTGACCGGGTAGCTCGATCCCCATCATAATCAGCAAAGTGGTAATCTTGAAAGAATTAACATCACAAACTTCTCTGCAAGGCACAATTTGGGTTGGATTCGCATCTAAACACTCATAGCTTCACTGAAATAAAAAGTGCGAAAATAAGTACAACTGAAAGGAGTTTTGTCAAACGGGATTGCCAAGAATAAAAACCTAACAAAAACAAATACTCCTACATTATTAAATGTTGTTTGTTTGTAGTTTTTTTCTTTCCTTTTCTTTTTTTTTTGGGTACAAAGTCCCCAAGCCTTCTTTGGTTCAAAAAAGTAACCATTTTACAACCAAACAAAACTTAGTGGAAACATAACAATAATGAGGGGTGAAGAAGAGATGGGTGGTCTGCTGATATATTCAATCTTTTCCAATAACTTAATTAATTAATGGGGTTTTGTGTTTAGTTTTTTAAATTCCCCATGCTTTCAAAACATTTTTAATCAAATAATGCATGGAAAGTTGATCCTCATTTTTTGTTTTTTTGTTTTTTTTGTTTTTTGTTTTTTGTTTTTTGGTTTTTTATTTTTATTTTATTTAGGGAAGATGAGGGGGTTTGTCATATGTTGTGATAGTCCTATAGAGAACAAGAGAATTTTTTAAGGAAATGAATTAGAAAAACATATTGATAGACCAATGTTAAGTAAAAAAATTGTAATAGGACTGAGATGTGATTGATTTTGTTTGATTATTTTAATGAATAGAATTGACCGAAAAGATTGTTAAGTAAAAAGTCTAATAATAAAGAATTAGAGAGAGGTTTTAGTCCTATTATTTAAAGAGTTTAAAATTAATATTTAAATTCATAAAAGTAGTGCTTTTTATATATAAACAGAGTTTGTTATTTTTGCTTATAGGTTCTAACTTGTATGATGCCATGCCATTGCTTCAGTTGATATTTATTTTTGCTTCAATCCAAGTTTCTAATCTATGTTGTGTATCTATTTTTTTCAATAGTGCATTGTACATTTTTCAAAGCTGTGATTTATCCTTTTTTGGAAAGAATACAATTGTTATCTAGATTATAAGTACAAGCATTTATGTTATTTGACAATAAGGTAGAAAAAAAAAAATTTGAAGACAGGACATGAGTATCCTTATATGTTATTTGACATTCAGTCCATATTCTCTACCTAAATGATTTCTTGTTTTAGCGACTACCTAACCAACCTTGTAGCCTACTTACTTGATAAGCTTGAAAGTGTATTTTATCCTTATTTATTTGGTTGATATTAATCAGGTTTAAGTCATAACATTAAGCATTGTTTTGGAGTTCTTTACATTTAGATTTTGCACCATTTATAATTACTCATTTCATTTGATTTCATGTTGCCTTCTGATTTTGCCTCAAAGATGCTGAGAAAATTTATTATTATTTGTGCGTTCTTGTAGACATATCATCCTTCCACCTTTTGCAAAATAGAAATATTTAGTCTTTTTTTTTTTATCAGCTAAAAAAAGAACTTCATTGATAAATCACAAAGTACAAGTTTCAAGGATTACATCAATAAAGGGGAGGGAGGTTGGTGAGAAACCAACAAAGAAAACCAAAACACAACAAACACTTTGGCTATCCTGTCTTAAGTCTCACAAACTGGTCCAGAACATAACAAAACTTGGCAGCAGCCACCCAAAAGCCGTTCAAACCACTCGTTCATTATTCTTCAATTTCGATCAAATTATAACTTCTTTTAGTACATTAGGACACATATATATATATATATACGAGGCCTGAAAGGCTAGTCCTCATCATCCTAGCTAGTATTATGCAGGTTGTATTGTTAAGAAGTTAAAAATAAAGCATAAAGCCACCTTTAAAATCCTAAAAATCCTAAGTAAAAAGCTAGTCATCCCATGTGAATAACTGTGATGTCTTCCCATTTTTTTTATTGTAATGATTATGGTTCTATAAATGAGTCAAACAAAAGTTACAATCTTTGTCAATTAAATTAATTATTTTTCCAATTAGGGCGGCACAGGAGACAACTTCCACCATACTTGGTCTTTTTCCAAATTACTTTCATCTCAGCTTTTTGTTATTTAGAAATTATCATAGGTGGTTGTATGTTTGGTTAACAAGCTAGCTTTTGTAAAAAAAAAAATCTTGTTGTTATTCTTATTTTTTGGGCAATATAATTAGGAGTGGTTGTTGTGTTTAACTTATCATAATTTTGAGACTAAGCATTTTATTACTAACATTTTAAGATTGTAATTTTTTTCATATGTTTGAGAGAATCATTGTGTATATGTTTTAAGTTTCGGATTGTAAGGGATTTACTCTTGTTGAATGTTTTGGATTTGTTATTTTACTTATGTTTAATATGCAACTAGTTTTGAATTAATTAAGTTTATAGTTTGGATGCTTTCCACAATGTATTATTATTTTTATTACATGTATGTGTAGAAATTATGCACAAGAAAAGTAAGTTTGGGTTTGGATTATTTTTTACAAGTTTATGAATTGAACAGGGAAATTGTAAAAAAAATTAAAATACTGAATTTTTTATGACAGGTTTTTTAGTTGTTAATTTATTTTTGGTGACAATTTTTTTTTTTTCGGTTGCTAAAAGTCTATCGCAACCAAAATCTTAATTGGTCGCCAAAAGATTTGGCATTCAACAACTAATTTGTTTGGTCGGTGAGGAATGTTTTAGCAACGTTTTTGTAGGTCGCTAAAACGTTTAAGATTATTTTAGCAACTAAATGTTACTTTACGGCGATGACTTTTTGGTATTTCATGACTAAACTATTTGGTCGCTGATTCTTTTATAAGCGCGATCGTAATTTATTTGATCGTCGAATCATTTAGTGACATGGCTTCGACGACCTTTTTTTTGCATCGCTAATACTTTCGGCGAAAAAAAATACACTTTTGATGACTGAAAAAAACGTCGCTAAAAGTGAAAATTGTTGTACTGCTCAAATGGAAAAAACGAATTGTCACGCCTCGATAATATAATCCTCAACAATTATCCAATCTTCTAATTCCATTTCCAAATAATAATTGTAATTAGTATGTATAAATGATGTAGATAGATTAGATCAGCATAGCAACCCAAAATACTTCTCTTTCTCATTGAACTTCCATTTGATTACATGTTCACCATACATCTATCATTCCCACATTTAGAAATAATAATGCATGTAGTTGAAAAAGTTAGAAAGAGACTACACTAGGATGCCTTAATGGCTTACAAATTTCAAGACGTCGTGTTTTGATTCACAAAAAGAATAAAACTACTTGGACACATTCGCTCAACATCTAAATCACAATAGGCACAACAAATGAGCGTCTGTGCTCCAGAAAAGATTTATCCTCGTCTTTTGCTCAATGGGATAGCGCTCTTTCATCTTGATTTGAAATGTTAATTTTATAGGAATGAGCAAAATTGTCCAATATAGAATACATTTAATAAGGTATATCAACATTTGATATAATCTTGTGCAACCCAAAATCAGTTGCTCTAAGACTTTTATTCAAAACGAACCCACATAGGTGTGTGTGTGTGTAGACAAATATAAGATCTTTCAAAAACAATCCCACATTCTCCATCCTCACACGGATGGGCCAGTGGGCACCTCAAACTTTTTACATTTATCGTCGTCACACGATCGAGCATGTGAACACCTCAAATATTTTTCACATTTATCGTCCTCACATGATCGAGCTCGTGGGTACCTAAATTCCCCGCGCGGGTACCAAATACATCATACAACATATCATTTCAACAAATTCCTAAATTTGCCTCATCACAAGATTTATCAACACATCTATATAATATCAATTTATTTCCAATTATCTCCTTGAAAACCAAAATCAATAGCTAGAGTTTTATAAAATTTAGGACTTTCTCCATATTCTGTATAAATCCAAGAGTCATGGAATCAATGTTGATTTTAGCAAAGAATATCTAAACATTACAAGATTATTGAAGGAAGAACACATTTCAACATTAACACCCATTAAGTCAAGTCAACTATCTCATACCACAACATGTATTATGAAAGCTAACACATAATCATGTCAAAATATAGATATACAAGATTAAAGGTATTCTTACTTCGAAAATAGAAGCTAGAGATGAAACGCAAGAAGAAACTTCAAAGATAAAGTGACTTGATCAGTAGAATGTCTCTACCTCCACTTCACTTCTAGTATTAGATCTAGGATAATCTTTTGATGAAAATGGGTGAAATCAAGAGTTTTGGATTAAGGTTTCTGTGAGAGAGAGAGAGAGAGAGAGAGAGAGAGAGAGAGAGAGAGAGAGAGAAATGAGGAGTAAAAGTGACTTTTTAATATGTTGATCCCAAATAGACCGCTCGAGCAATGTGAGAGCTTGAACCACTCGAGTGGTAACTCTATCGCTCGAGCCAAAAATACACCTCCCTGAATATCAAACCTGCAGGACAAAATACTAAAAGTCACGATTCACCGCTCCAGCGTTAACTCCACCGCTCGAGCAATCCTGCCCTAGTTAGAATGTTACACGAACTAAATCGAGTGAAAATTCTACAAAATGACCTCGAAGAAACGTTCCAAAATCACAAAAATCAAACCTCATAGATTGAAAACAAAATCAGAATCTGAAAACAAAATCAAATCGCAATCTCTACAGAAACTAGAAAAAAAAATTCGAATCAATTTCAACCTATTTTGTAAGAGAGTGTAAAATAGGTATTTTAGACTAAGAAAAATTGGATAAAGGACCTAAGCTACTAAAAGAATAACATTGAGGGATCTTAACTAGGAAGGAAATTATCTTGGACCTCTCTTATTACCCAAACCATATGGAGGATATATTTCTAATTTTCCCTTTTAACTATTGTATGTCCATTTATTATTTTTAGACTTGAATAGCTAACATTTCTTTAGAAATGTGAAATTACCATAGTGAAGGGAGAATATCAAATTTGCACTTAATCTAAGAATGTAAATCACGCTCAAATAAATAATCAAGAATTAATTTTTTATTTTAATCAATTCTGAACACTAAAATTATAAGAATTAGAAATGACATTTTTATGTCTTATTAAAATTTCATACTCTTTTTTTCATCTATCAATATCTCCAAAAAGTAATGGGCTAAGGGTATCCATATCAGACTCAGTAAATTTTGATCTAAATTATAATAAAAAAGTAACTTTTTATATTTTATCTAACATTTTTTTTTTTGTATATATATGTCTATTCTAAAATTTAATTTTATAAAATATTTATTTTTATTTGGTTGTCTACCACTTGGTTAAAATTGCCCAATTTTGAGAGATATGGGGTGGTCGACCGGATGGATGATTGAGTGGTCAACAATTTGGTAAAAATTGCCTAGTTTTTCCATTTATTGAGTGGCCAATCAAGTGGCCGACCGGGTGGATGATAGAGTGGTCAACTACTTGATGAAATTTTCTTTACAATAAATGATAAAATAGTATATAACTTGTGAACTATTGCTACATCAAGCATGTACTGTAATAATACCAAAATTTATTTTGTTGCAACTATCCTGACGTAAAGATTCTTTTGGATATTGTTGGACTAATATAAACACAAAGCTAATATAGCAAGCTTGATGCAGATGCTTTAAAAGAATTATTTTAAAACTTACGGATGCATTAAAACAATATACATACAAATATTCAAGTCCATCACATAAAATTGACAGATAATTTATCCTTAAAAATTTTGTCATTTAAATATATCCTTAAAAGCTGGATATATTAGTGGCTTGGACTCCACACCTTGGATGCCTTGGATACCAAATTATAGGGGTGGTACTACTCAGTTCATAAATTTGATGACAGAAAATCACAGAAATTCTGCACGTTTGGTAACTACGCCAGTTTCTCATAAAAGAGAACCTTCACAAACTTATTTGATAATTTTTTTAAAAAAAGTAAAAAATTAATTTGGTGAAAAAAATTATTATTTTATATAATTTTATTTTATAGGACGTCAAAAATAATTTTAAAAAATTTAAAAATACCTTTTTAATATTTATTTTTATCAAATTAGTTTCTATTTTTTTTAAAAAAAAAATTCCGAATTTTTTTCCTAAAAAACAAACCAAACAAAATGAACAGTTTTATTTTTGTGTGGAAATCTCAAATCAAGTGGATAATTAAAATAAAAAATAAAATCTTATTTTATGGAATATAAGTTTATCTTGTGTTTGGTGTTCGAGTGCTTTATTTACACTCAAAATACTATTTTTATGGTGTGATGTGACAAGTTCAACTTCTAAATTCTTTGGGTTCCAATTAAAGTCACAAGAAATTATTTAGACCCAGAAAGTTTCAAACTTGAGATTTTTGATGGGGAGCACACCGTCAGATTCAAAGTCTTAACCCCTTGAGGTCCCATTACAGAGTCATAAGTAGTTGTTTGTTCTCAAGTTCGAGCTTAATAACTGTTGGGTTTCTAATTATCATTGGATTTCATGAAACAATCAATAGTATCTGTGGAGTGATTTTGATTATGAGCCCTACTTGAGTACTCTCTGTTCTGGATAACGTAAAGCAGAGAAAAGCCGCAAATATCTAAAAACACTATTCAAATGTAGCAATGACATACTACATGGTTTTTTTGAACTGTATTTGCTGAAGGAAAATATTGGGACCCTACAAGAGAGGACCCATGACCCTCACCTACAAAATAGTATCACTATGACTTTTATTGATGTGTTGATCATTAATGTATTTGAATTTTTTTTGGGAGTTGTGTTTGACAGTGACATGAATAGCTCAAATTATTTTGGGAGTTGTGGGGGTTGTGTTTTGTAGGAATTTCTATCATTGTTGTTTGCTGAATTACCCTCCAACCAGGTGACTCTTGGGTTATGAACTTATGATCATGAAATTGTGAAGAAAAATAATAAAGAAAAGAAAATTAATTGATCAATGAAAAATGAATAAATTACACTTATCTCTTTTAAAATTTAAAAGAAGAAAGAAGCAGTTAACCTCTCATTTTTGACATAATTACGCTAACCTTTCTTTTAGTAAAACTAAAATAACCCCCAAATGTAAATTAAAACTTCAAAGGAGACCAGTATAATTACATCAAAAGTGTGAGACAAATTATATTTTTTCTAACTCTCAAGAAATGTGAGTTTAATTTATCCATACAAAACAAATTAAATTTATTTCTTTCGTTTTCCTTTCATTTTATAAATCCAAGATTCAAAAATAATCTTAGGTGAGCAAGTCTTCGAGTTATATCAACCCACTACATTTACTTGGCCACGTGAAAGAGGAATCTTAATTTTCAATTTGATTGCAAAAGTGACAGAAATAGCAGTTGAAAACCTTCTTCTTCTAAACGAACACACCTTATCTCATAAAACTCTTAAGAGGGTTCAGAGTTGAATGAAAGGGAATAGTAGTAGAATAATGACAAAAAAAATAAATAAAAATCCAAAGTTGAGATCTGTTTGGTTACAAGCATGTTTATAGGGTATTTAGCCTTCCTAAATCAGCAAATGCCCCCAACAAAATCTAATTAAAACAACCAAGAAAAAACCATATAAATTAAAACAAACCCAAGACACCCATATGTAAAAATAGACAAGTCTTCTCTGTAAATACATTACACAAACCTAATTAGTCATCAGCATTAGGCTAATCAATCTTAGCGTATCGTTTCGACGCTCTTACTCAACTCCTCCAGCTTCTTCATCCTCAATCTCTCACTTTCGCTCACCAGCTGTTCAAATAATCACCAAATGCAAACACATTGACAATTAGAAAAAAGAAAGTCTTGACTACATATAATTAATCAGAAATGCTACACATTTAGAATTTTTACATAAAAGAAGTGTCCAAAATTTAAATTGTGACACTTAATTTAATTAACAAAAATCTATAAATCCAAAAATTTTCTTCAAAAAAAAGTGTTCAAAATTTAAACGGTATGGATCATATTTATCTTGGTTGGGGTCCACACCATATGAATTTCAAATTTACACCATACATTCAATTCTAGGTGTATGCATTTTTCATTAAGAAATGCACTGGATTGTATGCTTATGTTCCAAGTAAGAAACAAGAATATCAATAACAAACATGAGCTAATTACCTCCATCAATCTGGTAATTAGCTGTACTTTTTCCTTGTTCTTGTCATTGAAAGCCTCAAGAGCTTCTTTGTACTCTTTCTCCTGTGACCAACAAAAAAACTCAATAGTTTGATCAAATTTCCCACATAATCAATTAATCAAACTACTAAATTATATGAACCATTGGTGTTAACCCAATGGCGTAACTCGTGCCTTGCCCTTATTGCATATGATTTGCGAAACAGCGATAATATAAAAAGTATCCCGAAAATATGTGTACTATGCCTACACTTCAATATGTTTGGATTTTCACCATATATGTAATTTTCGAGATACTTTTCGGGATAGGTCCTTCAACCAAATTTTTTTTGAATTTAATAGTTGAAAATGTTTTTACCTTCTTCTGACAAGTTTGCCCCAATGGCTTCAAATCCTTGTTGACAGAGTCGATCTTCTTACGAACAACTGAGACTTCTTTCTTCATTGGATCTGTTAGTGCCTCAAGCTCCTGACAAAAAAAATTTGCATTTGAGTTCAAACAATTGTTGAAGGCAATTCCTAAGCATATATCGAATACACACCACTTAAGCAATTTATATGAAACATTACCTAACATACCAACCACCACTAACATGGAATAATTATACTTTTGACACGATAATTGGGTCAGCTTGATCAAGACAAAGGATCATTTATCACCAAAATTTCTATTTTTTTTTTTATTCTTCTAACGCAATTTAAATATACGATCGTGCATTGAAATTCTCACCATCATACAATTGAAACTGCATTAATAGAGAAATTTGAGAACAGATATAGTAAATGATATAGTTATTGCAATTATAACTAAAATTATTATTATTTTTATTTTTCTATCAAAAGTTGATGGAAAATACATCACCTCGTTATTGTCAAAATGTTTAAGTACAATAAAATTCTGAAGTAATAATATGAAAACAAGTAATACTCCAAATTTATTGTGACTAATTTTACAAATATGGTTTCTCTAATGACAATTACATCATTCTTTTCCCTTCAAAATTTGAAGAAAGAAACAAACTTCGGTTTTCTTTTCTTCCAAAATTCTAATTTGTACACAAATAGTAAAAATAAAACCCATAAATTAAGTGACTAATTCTACAATTATGGTTCTTTTAAATTCTTGAAATGACAATAGTCTCAATCTTTTTCCCAACAAAAACCAAAACTACATGAAAACCTTGATCCCCTTGTTCTTAACTACTGTTTTAGATCACATATACTAACATGCATAATTTAGTATCGTAGTTGAACGACAACACACAAATCAGACACACAATACACAATAGTGTGACAGATTTCTATGTTCCGGTTTTTTTTTTTTTTCTTCAGATAGTTATGTTCCTATTAGAATTAATCATACAATTATGTATGTACTACCTCGCGAATAGTCGATAGACGTCGGCTTTCTTCTTCAATGCGTCCCAAGTGAGCCTGAACTCTCTCTCTAACCTCAAGTTTCTTCTTCTCGATCTCTTCTTCCTTTGCCCTAAACGTAGAGAGAGCCGACTTTGACATCTCTTCGTCTTCTTTTGTTAGGGCTCCGTTGAAGCTTAGGCTTCCAGAGATTTGCCCTGATTGTGTGAGTGCTTGTTGCTGTTGTTCATATGCCTGCCTCTGTGTTTGCATCATCTTTCTCTCTCTTCTCGGAAACCCTTCTCCCTTGAATTTCCTCCCTCTCTCTCTCTCTCTCTCTCTCTCTCTCTCTCTTGCTTTTGCTTTGGAATGATGGGTTCTCTCTCTCTCTCTTTCTCTCCTGTTTGCAGGTGCTTATGAACAAGGCTGGCCTTGATGTTTAAAGTTTCTCAAGCCAAGCTTTGCTTTTCTTTATGGCCTACAAAAGAAAAAGAGTAAATATATGTATAGAAATATATTACAAAAGCATAAGCTGAAATGAAATGACCCAACTGCCAAGCACTCATGGAAAAAAAAAACAAAACAAAAACAAAAAGAAAAAAAGAAAAGAAGAGAAATGAATGGATAAGAATTCACCTTTAGAGAATTAAGACTGACTGAGCAAATTCAAAACTTGTCTCAATTATTCATGAACCCCACTTCATATCTATATATATACTTCTTTTTTTATTATTATTTATTTTTATTGTTAACGAAGAAATGATAAATTATAAATATATTTTTGAGATTTATTTAAAATATAATTTTTTTTATATTTTTAGAAATTATATCCTGTTCATTGAAGTTTTTAATTTTATAAAAATGACCCATTTTATTAATAAATTATCAAGTTAATTAACAGTTTTTAATGAGATCATAAATTTATTTTCATTAATAATTCAAGTAATTTTATCATTATATAAGAGAATGTTTATGAATTTTAATACAAATTTTTAATAAAGAGATATTTGTAATTTTTTAAATTATAAAAATTAATTTGTATTTTAAGTAAATATCAAAAAATATATTTGTAATTTATCTAAAAAGAGAAAAGAAAATGAAATAAAAGAAAAGACAATAGTTAAGTGTTAGTACACGTACCCGTACAACTTGGTGCAGCAGAAATACTAACAATAAGACCTTTTGTTATGGTGTTTTATTATGCACCTAATTTAAGTTTTTGTTTGGGGTTGGTTTTTTTAGTTAGTTTTTTTGTGTTGAGAACTTTTTAGTTTAATTTTTTTAGTCTCGTTTGGTTTTTTTTTTTTTTTTGATTTTTTTAAGAGAAAAAGTGTAATAATTATGGTTTAGATATGACATTTTGTCTTATTAATTTATGTAATCAATTTTGTCCTTTTGTATTTTTTTAGCCAAAAATCTAAAACCAAATGAAGCTTAATGTGGAGAATTTTCATGATTTTTTTTTTCATAGTCCTTAATATTACTCAAACATTTAACACCTCTCAAAAATAATAATAATAATAATAAATAAATAAATAAATAAATTGAGAGATTTATATTATGACATGGAAAATTTGTTGAGTTGAGAGATGCACATGGATGTACGGTGTACCATCTGTCATTGTAATGAAGGTTAATTCTTAAGTTGGTACAGTGGCAATTCCAACTTGCCTGTCATACTTCTTTCACATGGGGTTGGCTCACTCACACAATTAATCATAATATAGTTATATTCATCATATATATATAAAATTAATATAAATATGTTTTGTACAGTGTGTAATTAAGCAATCCAGTTTGTTAACTCTACCTTTTTTGCCGGCCTAGGGAGCGAACAGCTTGGCATATGAACAGTTGATTAGTGTATATGTATCTGTCTATATAGCTTTTAACAGGGTGTATTTTTGTAGAAATATTTGTAGCAATTGGATCTTAATGCGTAGATGTTTGCCACTGGTGTTATGCATCTTACTATGAGTATACAATCAAATTAGCACATGGATGCCTAGAGGTATATATTATACAAAACTGTAATTTGTAAATGAACCTAACTCTCCTCCAGTCTACTTTATCCGGTCCGGCTTGTATTGCTCACCACGATCCTATTTGGATGATCTTTTCTGTTTAGTTTTTTAAGTTTTAGTGTGTAAATTATCGGTCTAAAAAATTAGATTGATTTGATAACTGTATATAGCAATGTAATTTTATCGTCTTTGTATTTTTATTTTTTTTTAAAAAGAATGATTTGTTTTTAAATTCATACGTGTTTATTTTTTTCAATACATAAAGACAATTACATTACATGAATCGTAAATGATCTACCCATTGGAATTTTGAAAAATATATGACATAGATCATTGAAGTAAAACTCATGATGGATTTTGTAGATCGTATTAAATAGTAGTGGACTGGAAATGAGTTAGGTTCTTTATAAAAATAAGTACAAAAATATATTACCAGATTTATCTAGTATATCTAGTAAGAAAAAAGTTTGGTATGGAGCAAATAGTTTTGTGTATAGCATGTTAGGGCACGGAATTTTCGCCATTTATAAGTGTAGCCGTTATGTGAGCCCACGAATAAATAGCTAATTTAGGAATAAATCAATTAACCCATACAATAAGGTAATTAGGAAAGTTTTAAGCGCCAGCAAAGTAAGAAAATAGAGAGATATTAGCCTGACTTGCGTAGTAATTTAAATACGACAAATGTTTCATACCACTAATTTAGCACAACTAATGCATCACTAATGACGTGGCATCATGTGAACCTCACCACTGATGTGATAATTTGACCTTTATTTTTGATTTTGTTTGTTTGTTTTTTTACACTTCCACCTCATTAGCAGTTTTTTTAAAGCTTTCAATTTAATGCTCTAAATGGGGAGTGTTTAAATACTTACACACTAACAACTACTTAAAAAATTTTTTAAAATAAAATAAAATAAAAAAAAGTAGGAAAATGGACAGCACCACCAGCAGAAGCGGCTTAAGCTTAATCTTTTGACAAATATGCTACCTTTTCCAATAAGGCTTTAAACGAAGAATCTCCTTTTTAATATGTATCTAGATATTTATTTATCAACTTATATTCCTGGTTTGAAAAGTTGACTATTTTAATAGATTATTTTAGTTTTTAGTTATTTTAACAGGTTAAAATTTTTATGTTTAGGAAGATGGTTAAATTTTTTTGTGATTGGATATGATGTTTATGAGAGAAAAAATAAAATAATTATAAATTTGATGTGACATTTTATATTATGGACTATTTTAATTTATTTTGTCTTTTTTTTTTTTTGTGAATTTTAACCTAAAAAATTAAATTTTAACTTTTGCCAAACAAGACATATATGTTTTATGCTTTTTCTTTTATTTATTTTCTTAGCCCTTTATTTTAATTGATATGATCGAGTCAAGTTGTACTTTACTTATTCTAAATTGACATAATCACAAGAAGTTAATAATGGGTCTCTCTAGCTTTTTTCTTTATGTGGGAGGACCATTTCAGCTATTGACTCATTCAAATTTTCAGAATTTGAACGGTCATGATCGTACGACCAAGTTCTTCTGGCCCTAGGAATCTAAGATGGGGTCATCCATCAACGGTGGGCGTTCAATGAACGTTATATATTGCAGCCCCCTCGCGTGCTACGAAATTGCTGATTAGTCCAATTAAAATATATATTAATAAAAGCATCAAAGATACGAACTTTTCCTTAATAAACAAAGCGTATACATTTAATTTCAAGGTTGTGTTTGTGAATTTAATGATTTGTTGTGTCAGACCAACTAATTCATATATTATTTAATACGTTTGGCGTGTAGAATATGTGGTACATGAGATGAGCAGTGTTAGAAATATAAAATTTATGTACCCCAAAAAAAGAAACAGTCATGCTAGATTCTACTAATTTTTTACTATTAACACCATCATTAATGATGTGATAAGTCAAAAAAAAAAAAAAAAAATTAAGACACAAAACATATATGGCAGTGAATGAGACCCACTGCTATATCCCTAGTGCAACCACTAATTAGTGGTCTGCGTCATTTTTCAAAAAGAAATATAAAATTTGAAACATAAAAATAATACAAGATATGAAACAAATGTGAGTCTTTCCCTTTATTTCACATTTTTAATTTTTTATGTTATTTGGAATGATTTAAATAAGTATATTTTTAAATTTTTTACAAAAAATGCACAAAAAATTAAAGATGTGATATGACAAAAAATAAATAAATAAAAAAAATAAAAAAATATACTTATATAGCACATACCAAACAAATTGTCTTATTAGAGTTTTCATACTAGATACAATACAACTATGGCCCCGTTTGGTAAAGCTGTCGGAAAGTGATTATAGCTTATAACTCAACAGCTTATAACTTATAATTGTGAACATGAACTAATTTTTGATTTATAAATTAAGCTTCTCCTCCCCACTCAAAGAATAAGTTGATTTTTGACTTACAAAAAAGTATAAGATGTATTGTTAAGTTGAACCAAACACATCAAAATAACTTAAATTAAACTAAAAACTAAAAATAAATTCTACCAAACATGCCTATGTCTTCTTTTTTACTCCTAGGTCCTGTTTGGTAGAGCTGTGGGAAAGTGCTTATAGCTTATGCCTAAACAGCTTATAGCTTATAACTTTCAGCTTAAGCTGATTTCCAACTTATTCTTAAAGTATCTCCTGCCCCACTCAAAGAATAAGCTGATTTCTGACTTCCACAAAGCTATAAGCTATAAGATATAAGCTAAACCAAACACATCAAAATAGCTTAAATTAAGCTGAAAGCTGAAATAAGCTGAAAAAAAGTTTTGCCAAACAGGCACCTAATAAGATTGCTCACTTATTGCGCGAGCACGCGGCCAACTGATAAGCATGGAAATATCAAGTGATTTCTCCAACTCCAAGATGATTTCTTGGGAAAATTATAACTTAGTGAAAGTGAGACAAATATTTATTAAAGGGTGAAAATCTTCTTGGAGTGCAACTTTTGCTATGCTTTTCTATATAAAAATAATTGATAGAAAAGATTGCATTCCCATATATTTGTAATTATTTTTTAGATAAATTTAAAAATTGAAGGTTTATTTTATACATGACTCAAACTCTAAGTTTTTTTTTTTTCTTTTTTTATTTATTTATAATAATTTGTCCTATTTTTTATTATCTGCACTGATTTGTAATTTTTCTTAATTTCTTATGTGGAGCTCAATTGTCATAGAGAGTATTGCAGTATATTCATCAAAGTTTTATTTATTTATTATTATTTACATTCTTTTGATAATTAATATATTGATTGAAGAGTTCTTACTCTATTCAGCACATGGTCAACTGAGTATCTCACTGGTTAGAGGCAGTTAACCAACTGTATCTTAGATTCTCACGCTTTTGCCTCATGATTAGCTCAAGTAACAAAAAATTAAAATTAATTAAAGGACCAAATTAATTTATAAATATCTTCATAATTAATCCTTATAAAAGTAGGACCTTATTATGCAGCTCTGAAATTCAAAGGGCAGTTTATTTGTGTGTCTGTCTGTTTAATTTCAATCTTGCCAGCACAAGTTATGCTTTATAGTATTTTCCAAGTACGTATATGGTCAAATCAAAATAGGATTTAGCCATAGGTTTGCTTCTTGAATTTGGGTAGAAATTGAAAAAAATAAAAATAAAAATACAATATGTATGTAAAATATAAATAGAATATACTTATATTGTACACACTTATTTCTTTTCTCTTTTCAAATTTTTATTCAAATTCATAAACCAAACACAACCTTAAACCCCAAAGTAACCTTGGGTACAATATCTGAAATGATTTTTTCATACAAAATCTCAAATTGTGTTTGTTATGTTCTGAAGTGATGGTTTTGGTTATTAATCCAAGCGGTCTTAGAATCATGGTCCAAAGTGGTGTTTGGTTATACCCAAAATTTTGATTTTGGTTATGACTTAATGGAAAAATTACTCAACGGTAGTAACTTAAACAATTTAAGAAAATTTATCTATAAATCCCATTTTAAGAAAAGATGATCCATCAAAGAATTTTTTTACAGAACAATTAGTCTCATTAATTTTTAAATTTATATTTAATATATTATTTAAAAATTAAATTTACTGTTATACCATTATTTCTATTATGTTTCCTTTTTTATTTTTTGCTAGAAAGGTGAGGTACACAATGTATATGAATCAAATTTGAGATAAATTTCTATATAATAATATTTTTTACTTGGAAAACATTTCAAAATGAATATAAAAATGACTTAAAATATGAAACTCTTCAAATATTTTAAAAGGATGTGGAATTCTTCAAATTCAAAAGGAGTACAAAAACTCCTTAGTAAGTTTTGGGTAAATATATAATTTCAAATTGCAACATTCTAATATAACACTCAAACGTAACACTTCGAAAAAAATTCTTGGTGTACTTTTTTCAAACTTAACACTCCAAAAAATACTCCTTTGTGTGACACTCTAATATAACACATAAAAAAAACTCATTAATATACTTTTATAAAACGGAATATTCCAATATAACACTAAAAAAAACACCTTCGTGTAATACTTTAATGTAACACACAAAAAAGATATGGAATTCTTCAGACCATTTTAAAATGATGTGGGATTTTTCAAATCATTACAAAAGGAGTATAAAAATTTCTTAGTAAGTTTTGGGCAAATATATAATTTCTAATGTAACACTCTAAAAAAAGATGTGTGATTTTTCAAACTATTTAAAAAGAACGTGGGATTCTTTAAACTATTTCAAAAGGAATACAAAAATACCTAGTAAGTTTTGAGCAAATATATAATTTTAAACCGTGAGTGTTACGTTTGGAAAAAGTACACTAAGGAGTTTTTTTTTAGTGTTTTTGTATGTTTTACAATGAAGTGTTATGTTTGGCGCT
This sequence comes from Camellia lanceoleosa, assembly GCA_025200525.1. Taxonomy (NCBI): domain Eukaryota; kingdom Viridiplantae; phylum Streptophyta; class Magnoliopsida; order Ericales; family Theaceae; genus Camellia; species Camellia lanceoleosa. The sequence continues at coordinate 89,069,642 of CM045767.1, forward strand.
ACATTGATTGGAATGTTATGTTTGAAAAATGTACACTAAAGAATTTTTATTATTTACTTATTAAATTTGAATGTTATGTTTGGAAAAAGTATACTAAAGTTTTTTTTGAGTGTTACGTTGTTACGTTTGAGAAAAGTACACAAATGAGTTTTTTAGTATGTTATATTAAAGTGTTATGTTATTGGAGTGTTACATTAGAATGTTAAGTTTTTGTTTGTAATGTGAAATTTGTTCCAGAATGAGGAAAAATCCAAAACTTTTATAATGAGGATTGCCCAAATGTGTAATTTTACATTTGGAGAAATCTATTTTTATCTCTAAAAAAATTAAATCCAAATATGCAAGTGACTACCTTTTTGTGTAATTTTCACTTTAATGAGAATTTTTGGATTTATAAGAAAAAATAGAAGATTGAACAGTTCACAACCTCATATTTTGATATTTATTAGTACTACACCCAAGAATTTATTATAGATTCATAAAATAAAAAATAAAAATTATATTTTTAATTATCAATATTTATAAAATTCATCATCTATTTGTAATTATTTCTTAAAGCAACAACCACTGCCGTGAAATTTCTCCTAACTTAAATGCTCTTGGGATTTGGTTCCAACTAGTCGTTAGTTATACGTCAAATTGATTTTGATTATGAATCAAAATAATTAAAAAGAGTACAAGATATGCATTTATCAATTAAACATACCCTCTCATCAACCACACAGAACATATATCGGTGTGGATAATTATTTAATAATCTCATGAGATATTGCTCTTATGAACTTTTCGATTAATGACATAACAAAAATCTTTACTTGTAAGACAATGATCTATTTTGAAAAGATGGTAAAAAGTAATTTTTTTACTTTTAACCAAGCTTTTAGTTTTTTTAGACAAATGATTTGGAAAGTTAATAAAAAGTTACTTTTAGCTTGTTTGATTAATATTTGTTTATGATGTTAAATCACAATAAAATAATCAAACTACCCCTATTTAATTTAAAATATTTACAACTTCACTCATGTAGCACATTTTGACCCATGAGGGGTGGAATTGTAATTTTACCATTGACTAAAAACTAACTTCTCAAATAAAAAAGTGACTAAAAACTACGTTCCCAAATAAGGCCAAGGTAGAAAACTCACCTAGTATGGTTCATGATTGCTTATTTGTTGAAAATAGTACCTAAAATATACTTGCATGATATTCTATTAGGAGTTTTCTTAGGTGTGCAACCCACAAAATGTGTAAGTGGGTTGCACACCATGTGCCACTAACACAAAAGGTGTAAGTGTAAGGTGTAAGTGTAAGGTGTAAGTGTAAGTGGAAGGTGTAAATAAAATGTATAAGTTGCACACCATGTGCCACTTACACAAAAGGTGTAAGTGCAAGGTAAAAAAAGTGTAAGTGTAAGGTGTAAATGAACACAAAAAGGTGTAAAGTGTAAGTTGCACACTATAACATTACCCATTCTATTATGATGTCTTTCAAAACTATCTAATAATTTTTCTATGTATGTTAAACGGTTTGGCCACTTTGAATTGAACAGTGGAGTCCATTTCTAAACTCCCAACAATTGGCATTTTTTCAATTTGGCCACTTTGAATTGAATAATGGAGACCATTTCTAAACTCCCAACAATTGGCATTTTTTGGTCAAAATTTTCAATTGAATCCACTCAAATACACAAGTCGTGATTATTGTGACGACTTGTTCATCTACCCTTTGATATTAAAAAGTAAAATTCACGCCACAAAAAGAAATTATGAAAAGGATGTGCATTAGTTTAAAATATAGCATTGTGTACGCATATGGACTTGTCGAGACTTAATTAGTTTATTATTATTAAAATATATATATATATATATATTATCAACAATACCAAAGTAGGTAATGCAGTGTATAATTGCTATCACAGAAGGAGACATTTTTTATACTTTGGTTAACCTATCTTACCAAAATAAACCACCCTTTTATTAAATTATAAATTCAGTGGCAGATGGAACAAATTGTACATGCATTGCATGGATATATATATATATATATAAAGATCGCTTAGTTGCTTGAGGTTCGTCTTTTTTTTTTTTTTTGATTTTATCTTTTCATTTTAAATAATTTACTAATGGTGGCCTATACGTTGAGGGAAGACATTTTTGTAATTACGCAAATATTTTTGGTCAATTATGCAATAGGTTTTTTTTCATAATTACGCGAATATTCTTGGTCAATCATGAAATTGATTTTTTTGTAATTATGCAAACGTTCTTGACCAATTATGAAATATAAATATTTTATTTTTTAACATATTACAAATACACCTATAAGGTTTGTTTAAAATAAGAACTGGTCCTATAAAGTAGAAATTACAACTACCGTTTGTTATAAATTTTCATTTAACACAATACTCAGGAAAAATTCTTTAAAAAAAAATTTTCTTTTATGCAATAATAAATCATCAAAATTGTTTATTGAAAATTAATTCTCATATCATTAAAAACTATTAATTGACTTAATAATTTATTTTTTAACAAAATGGTAAGCTGAAAAATATTTTTCATATTATTACAAATTGTTAATTTATTTAATGATTTACTTAGTAATAAAATTGGTCATTCATTATGCGAGTATAATTTATGTATTAATAAAATTAGTTATTTGTATATATATATATATTTTCTTTTGCTTCTTTATCAATTCAATGAATAATCTTAATAGTTTTTTTTAGATGGAAGAATTATCTAAGTATTTGTTTTATATTTATCTGTTGAGAAAAGCTACACACCATAATTTCTTTAAATTTTTTTTTTTATAAATTCGAAACAAATGTTAAAAACTCATAAATTCATCCAAAATGATATAGTAATAAAATTGAAAGTCTACATCATTGGTTGTATAACAAATCAAAAAATAATACATACCATATCACATAATTCTATTATCTATCTAACGATTTATTCTATTTAATTTCATAAAACAATATTTTAATTTTTAAAAAATTATCAAAATACAAAACTTAAATTGTGACGCCCAAAAATCGAGAACATTAGAGAATATATTAACAAATAAATACAGGGTTTATCTAAGGTTATAAGAGTAGGAAAACATTACTAATGTGTCATTTGGTTAATAACCAAGTTAGATCTCAGGAAGGTCGGAAGAGTCCATATAGCCTCCTTTCTAAGTCCAACCACCTTAAATAGCAAAGCTACCTTTTTGACAAATCTTGACAAAGTATAACACAAGGACTACATAAGTTGATGGAATATAATGACAAGTTACAAATGATATATATAATAATTAAAAATCCATGTCTTAAACACAACAAACGATTAATCACTTATAATCTCACAACGCGTTTACAAAGCTAGTTCCTAACTCTCATAAGGTAGCCATACGTCTTCAAATACTTTAGCTTTGCCTTTGACTAGTCCAATAGTCTTCAATACCTAACATGAAAACGCCATGAGCTTTGAATGCTTAGTAGACGCACACACACTCCATCCTCTTTTTCCCAATCCAATACACCATCACAATTATAACAAGTAATGAAGTATGATAATCATTACAAGGTTAGATGTTAGTAATCTAGAAATCTGCCAAAGAGATTTCATCTTCCCAACCACAAGAATTGGATACCGGACTATTTGGAACTCCCTTTTTGCTGCTTTCCAGAACTTACCACAGATGCCTGCAATGGTTACATACCGCATAGTGCCATCGGTAGACCTCAAAAGGGACGGTGAAAAGAAAAATAGTTTGATTATCTTGAGTCTAACATTATCCTTCCAAAAATGTTTTATCCTCTTGAATGTCCCATCTGGACCCAACCTTATCTCAGCAAATCAAATCACTGCAAAAAGTCCAAATACGTCCGTTCCATTCTAGGGTTTACGCGATAACTGCTTGCGCAAGCCTTAACCTTTAATTAGGGAGCACATTTCATCAATCCATACATAACACATTATCATCTCTTTATTATTCAAGTGATCGAAAACCTATCACCCCAATTAAGGTTGGTCACGCCCTGGATTTACACGGTCTAGCTCACTTGAATAAACTACCCGATGATGAACAATAGATAATAACTCTCATACAAATGAATATAATATAGTCACACAATACATGTGTTTATCCGATTTTATACATTCCTAGACACAACATCTAAGTCGAATGGATGTTCTGTAACTAAAAACATATACAAATGTTATAAATTAAATTGAACGCCCTGAAGCTTACATCATACATAAAGGGTGTTACCCTAATGGCCCATGGCCTACAAATAACAGAACCACCTTACACAGTTTCGAACACAACTTCACGTCTCAGTCCACATCCATACATGTACACCTGAAAACCATTTTCAGCCACGTAGGGTGAGCATAAAGCTCAATAGAGAATATTTTAAAAACTAAACATGCTCTACCAGTATAAATAATCATGATGCAATACATATATACAATATACCCAAATGCATTTTCAAATCTAACTGATTTCTCAACAAAATCTTTTCTTTCTAATTACCAAAACCTTACGTTTAATCAAAACGTTTTCTGAGTTCAAAACATCTATTTGATATAAAATCTCTTTCCAAAAGCCAATCCAGGTGTTTCAATACCAACTAGCAAATACATTGCTAAATCAAATTCAAATACATCGCTAAACAACAACAAACACATTGCTAAAACCTTTTTTAAAAACATCATTTCATGCCAAAATGATAATAAATAAAATGGATAAATCTCCAAGGCTAGTGTTCATACAAGTATCTATACAAGTCACAATGCCATTTCTACCCGTGCTAACTGGAAGGCTTGATACCTACCATACAGGTTTAGGTGTAGACCGCCCGAACTCCGCTCCACGCGTGAGGGCGCGAATTGTAGTTCTAACTGCTACAGTTCGGACTCCTGTCATGGTTCTAAATCTAATCTCACAAAGTGCAATGTAAGACTGATAAATCACCAAAGAGTCCAAATTCGACAAATCGTTTTGGAAAATCGATTTTAATCTAAAAGTGCCAAATATGGATTGCTTTGCTAGATTTTAGAGTCGCCACCTAAATATTTTATTTTTGGGAAATTTAGGAAACCTTGACTCGGGCCTAAGGCCACGTGTCTGTCATCACCAAAGTTATCTCGGCTCGGGAACTTGGGTACGAGAGGGAAAGGTCCTGAAATGAGCACCCCTGCTCGCGCAATCAAAGATCGGCCTCTACTAATCATGATATGTTATTTTTGAAAACACATGTGTTCTTATTCCGGTTATTAATCTAGGATTACTATGTGATGCGCACAGCATACAAGTATAGACTCAATCAAGCGGATTGGAACAAAACAACTCATGTTTGTTTTTCGAAAATGGTTTGAAGATGCTACTCGCAAGTAGGCCACCCTCAAGTGGGCTTAGAAAACATGATTTCGCCATTTTAAGTGGGCTTAAAACTCATAATCATCGAGTTGTCCCAATTTAGGCAATCGAGCCTTCATCCGCAGGCATTCATGCAGTTATAGCAGTTAAGCAAATAGCCTTATGGCAAGCATGCTATCATGGCAGTCACTTACACACATGCAAGGATGCTAAAGCGTGAACACTCACAGTGTACTTCGGGCAAAAAAAGAAGCTAGTTAGTAATCATGCATGATCCTAGCTATGTTAAGAATGCTTAATGCAACACACGCAAAATGAAATTAAGATAGGCTCGGCTATCTAAGATGGCATATGAATGCTACACTTAATACATGTATTCAAATAGGAATTGAAATACAATGCAATTTGAATGATGCGCCGAGCCTAGTGCATGCAATACGAATGAATGGATGCAAACATGTGAGTATAAGTATGCTAATTGAAATATGCCCTAAAACTAACAATCAAAAGCTGGTAAATAAAAGGGAAAAAGATGTGGGGTTGGAAGACATTCATACACACATGCACGCTTATTACAACAGTTGTGACCTCTCGATGGAGGGTCCGAATAATAAGCTAACTAGCTAATCTAAGCTAATTAAATTAACTATTACAAAACGAAACTAATTAACTAATCCTAGTTAACTAGTTAGGTATTACGACACAAATTGATTAGCTAAGTGCATTAACTACTTAAGTACAAAACCAAAGCATTCACTAGCTAAGCAAAGAAACTAAGTAAAACAGTTTAGAGGAGCCTCGGGGCGAGAAGTGCATGCATGCTCGGTCGCCTCGTTCGGAAATCCATCACTATGCCCCAACTTGCCTCTGTTTGCATTTGATCTCAGAACACTGTACAAACCTCCAGATAGCTTCTACTCTATCATGGAGACCTCCAGGAAGGCTGCCGACCACTTAATGGTGTTGTAGACCACCTATAGACCACTTACACATGCTGCAGACCAGAAAAAGTGGTCGGCCAGCCACTTTTACTAGTCTACTGACCAGAAAATCCTGCCAAGCTCCAATTTGCTGCAACAGAGAACAAGAAAGGGCACGTTAGTGTATTTGCAAGGTATGTGTGCACAACCACCCTCCTTATCATTTCTCAAGCTCAAGGGAGTGCGGTACTTGACTCTCGAGCCACCAACCGAGCATTGCAATGCATGATGGCCGAGAAGCCAAGTTTGCACAATTCAATGTCAATGAATGCACAAATAACACATAAGGGCCTTAACCTCTATGATGCATGATCAAGAAGGTCGGCGACCGAGAAATGAGGCATGTTTCATCACTTTAAGTATGAAACGTCCCTCGTTTCTCGTGTTTGGATTAACACCCTATCCAAATACAATGCAATGCAACATGATCAACCTATCAATGCTAATGGCATGCAAACATAATGCAATGCAATAACATGCAAACAACATGTAATGCGACAAAATGCAAACACAATGTAATGCAACAACATGCAAACAACATGCTCTTCTATGAATGCTAGAATGGCATGCACAAGGTTCCAACATATGAACAATGCATGCATGGAAAGTTTAGAAGCCTAAGGCATCAAGGCTAGGAAAGAACATCTCACAAGAGGCACGCAATACAATGCTCAATGGACTTAAACCGAATATGAACAGACCTAAGTCATGCCAAAACAATGGCCAAAGTGCTCTAAAATGATGGCATGAAATGCAAGATGGTGATGCTCATGCAATGGCTCATCAAGTAAGCATAAGAGCACAACTCTCAAACATGATCAAAAAGTGACAAACATAGAAGTGTGAGAACACTATATGCTTTGAAATCAAGTGTGAAATGATGCCAAATCATTCAAACAATACAAGCATAGCATCCTAGAGGTCCTAAGGCACAAGGCTACTAAAGGGGACTACACAAGAGGCATGCAATTCATGGCATAAATGATAGAACCAACCATAGACAGAGCTCAATTAGGCCAAAACAAAGACCAAAGCATGCTGGGATGGGAGCTCAAAAGCCTAGGCACGCATGCATACAAGTTAGGCCATAAGTGAGGCACAAATGCATAACCCTTAAAAGCACTCAAAGAGTGAAAGAAGTGAGAACATGGAAATGCTATATGCTTTGAAATATTATGTTAAATGATACCAAATCATGCACATGTCACAAATGATGCATGCTAGGAGGCTCAAAGCTTAAAACTAGCATAGGCACTTGCACTATAGCTATGCAATACATGAACCATATGGCCAAGACAACTCAAAACATTCCTAGAGCATGTCAAATCAAGGCTAAAACATGCACGGAGTATAGCCAAAACAAGCTAGCGTGGTAAGCTAAAACATCAAGTAAGCAAGGCCAATGAGCATGATTACTCTACACCTACCAAAACCAAGCATGAGATGACTTTACCAACAAAAATTAGAGTTGTATCATGGCAAAATAAGACAAAAAACACACTGAAATGGAAGCCCAAAAGCTTAGGCAAGATGGCATGCATATTGGCTCATATTTAAGGCATAAAGCACCAATCCTCCAAAGCATTGAAAGAATGAAAAATGTGAGGGCATGACCACATTACACACACTGAAATCACATACCAAATGATTCTAACACATGCAAATAGCCCAAGCAATGCATGCTAGTGACTTGGAAACTCAAAGCTAGTGAGCAAGAATGCATTATGGCTATACAAAGCAAGGCATGCATGACCAAAACAACATAAAATAGAGCTTAAGCATGGCAAAACATGAGTAAGTGTTTGCTGGAGTTGAGCCAAAAACATGCTAGAATGATGGTCCAAAGCATGATGCATGTTAGGCTAGTTAGTGGAATTGCACTACAAGTGCAAGGAGCATGCAAGAAGCAATGAATCCGACCCAAAAGAGAGCTATGGCATGCTAAAACAAAACCAAAAACACTCTGAGATAGGACCAAAACATGCTAGAAAGATGAGCTATCAACACAAGTATGTAAGGCTAGTATGCAAAATTTACACTACAAGTGCAACATGCAAGCAACAAATGATCAATCCAGCCCAAATAGAGCTATGCCATGCTGAAATAATGCCTAAGACATGCTAAGATGGAGCCAAGACATGCTAGAAAGACATGCTCAAACATGAGGCCAACAAGGCAAGCAACCAAGACACAAGAAAAGGGGATGACCCCCTCCTATTTGGGACCTCAAAACACACTTTCCACTACTGAAATTCCTCTGAGTTTCAGTGGTGAGAAGGCCAAAAAGAGGTGGTTCCAATAGCTTAAAAGGATAGCACGAAACAAAGCCAAACAAGGCACAAGAGGGGGTAGACCACCCCAACACCAAAGAACCCTTAAACCAACATTTCAAACACTTGAAAATGAAGCTTTTTACAGTAGAAAGGTAAGCCTAAAACATCATGTAAATAGGGCCTAAGACTTAAACAAAACAAAGCTTTAAAAGGATTAGAGCCTTACCCTTGAAGACCAAGAACAAAGCAACAACTCCAGCAGCTTTTCTGAGCTAAAAACCAACTCTTGAGTTCAAACAAGACCCTCAGGTGCCTTAGCAACAAGAGTGTGGTGTTTCACTAGGTGTTTGTGTGCAAAAGTGTGAAGAAACTACACTTTCAAGCACAAATATGGAACAAAGGAAGAAATATAGAGATAGAGATGTATCTATAACTCCAATGCAAAATTCTGAACTTGAGACAAGAGGGAGGAGATTCCCTTTTATAGAAAAACATGCATCAAGCTTGTTCAACAAGCTAGAGGCTCCAAGCCATTCCTCCATACACATGTATGGAGGATGCTATCTGTGCCCAACAGTTGGCACAGTTGGCAAGAAAATATCTGCAGAAAGATACAGAAAAGGTGCCGCCCAGTTGAGGTGGTCGGCCGACCACTACCACTGGTCAGCCGACCAGAAAAAGTGGTCTGCAAGAAGACAAAGTGGTCAACAAGGGGGAGAGGTGGTCTGCACAAAGAAAGGAGGGTGGTGGCATGGCTGCCGACCACGTTAGGTGGTCCAAAGACCACCAAGACTAGTTGGCCGACCAGAAAACTGGCTGGCAGGGAAGAAAAGTGGTCTTCAGGGAGAGAAACTGGTCTACTCCCCTTATTTCACCCTCCAAGCAAGGAAAATAAGGTTTGGTTCAAAACCAAACCAAAAAGGAAGCAAGACAAAAGTTCCCGGGACAAGGCACGCAGCCGGAAGCCCCGAAAACAAGTCTACGGGTACAAAAAGTGGTCTACGAGAGGGAAAGGTGGTCTACGACCACAAAAAGTGGTCTACAAACCTCTGTTTCCTTCTAGGCAAAGGCAACAAGGCATGGTCCAAAAACCAGGCCAAGAGGAGAACATTAAGAGGTTCTGAGACAAGGCGCTCGGCCGAAGGCTTCGGAAACCGGAAACTAGCCTACAAGAGGGAAAAGTAGTCTACGACCACAAAAAGTGGTCTACAGACCTCTCTCTCCCTCCAGGCAAGGGCAACAAGGCATGGTCTACAAACCAAGCCAAAAAACAAAGAGTTCAGAGGCCTGGAGGCAAGGCACTCAGCCGAAAACTCCGGAAACTCAAAACAAGCACAAACATGCGCAATCACCAAGCGCCCAAATGATGATGTCTGAGTCTTAAGGCCGGTCAAAAATGAGGTGTCTACAGTTGCCCCCCTTTGACAGAACTCGAAAGTCAAGAAATGACGGGAGTGAATGTCAAAACCTAGAGATGACCCATTTTTGACAAGACCAAAGAGTTAGACAAACAGGCAAGACAACAAAGAGATGCGCCCGTAGGCAGGGGCAAAATGCAAATGACATACACAATGTAGAACATAACTTATAATTATGCAAAGAGGGCAGTAACGAAGCATTTATGAAAAATAAATACAACATTTTAAGCGAATGTTATGCAAAGGAATACTACAGCAAACTTGCACATAAGCAAGTAAACACGAACCAAACTACATCTAATGCAGAAAGGATGTAAGAAAATTATACAATTCTCACTGCGTTTCACGCGGAGAAGGCTAAAAGCGACTATCGGGAACACCCAAAGTCTCAAACGAAGCACCTCCTAGCGTATCAAACGCGAAAAGAGAGGGATTATGCACGTAAGCGCAATCATCCAAACGCGTTGTAGCACGTTCGCGGGGGGACCTCGCGCTAACAGTTCGGACTCCCTTTTGTGTCGCAGTTCTAAATCTGAACCAAAGAGTCCAAATCCGGCAAATCGTTTGAGAAAACAGATTTTTGAAAAGTAGTGCCAAACATGGATCGCTTTGCAGATTCTGAGTCGCCACCTAAATATTTTTTAATTGGGAAATTTAGGAAACCCCGACTCGGTGCGAAGGCCACATGTCCGCTATCACCAAAGTGGTCTTGGCTCGAGCTTGGGTACGATCGGGAAGGTCACTATGAGCACTCTTTCGCCCGTCCAAGACCGCCTCTACTAACCGTGATATCTGTTTTTGAAAACTTTATGCATTCTTATTCCAGTTATTAACCTAGAATTACTATGTGATGCGCACAACACAAAAGTATAGACTAGATTACCTAACTTGGAAGCAAACATTGCATATCCGTTTTGTCTCGAAAAACGTGTTAGATTTTGCTACTCGCAAGTAGGCTAAAATACGGATTTCAATGAATTTTTCCAACTCAGGCAATCCAACCTCCACCCACAGGCATTCAAACAGTTTATCACATAAGCACTTAGCCACATGGTAGACATACCGTCATGGTAAGCATTCACACGCATGAGGTATGCTAAAGCCATAAAAACTTACATCGTACTCCGTGCCAAAACAGTAAACTGGTTAGCAAACATGCATGACCTAGTTCATGTTAAATGGCTAATGCGACACAGGCAGAAATGCAATCTAGAGTAGGCTCGGCTAACCCTAAACATGGCACATGAGATGCAACAACTATCACGTATTCAATTTGGAATTGAAAGTACGATGCAGTTTGCATGATGTGCCGAGCCCGATGCATGTAAACAAATGCATGAATGCACACATGCATTGCATAAGGTATGCTAAAATAAGTATGCCCTAACCTAACATCGAAAGCGGGTAAATAAAAGGGAGAAAGAAATGGGGATTGGAAGACATACACCCACTCACACACACTTATTACAATTGCGCCCTCACTCGGAGGGACCGAAAGAATATACAAAACCAAATAAATAATTAACTATTCTAGCTAATTAGATATTACAAATCAACTAAATTAAATAAATAAACTAATTAATCTATTTAAGCGATAAATGCCTCGGAAGGAGGGTCATGCAAGCATGCCCGGACTCGCTTTGAATCAAGACCGTGCAAATGTGCCTTTGTTTCTCCGCTTCCTTCTCGAAAATTCTAAACTTCAGAGTGCCTCTCAGAGCACCGGGAGCATCACCGGCCGAGGCAGGGGCCACCGGCCGAGGAAGGAAGCCACCGGCTCGATTTCATTATCGGCCGCTAAGAGGCAAATGGGCACTAAAGAGTGCCGATCGCCCTTTATCCTCGCAGAACTCGTGAATCGATAGCAGGAGAGGAAACCAAAGGCAAGGCAATGCAAATCAAAGCATGTATGCACCAAGCACATCCCTCATCATGCTATGGACTCAAGAGGGCATGTGCCTCGATTCCTGCCACCAATCGCGCAAGATTTCCATGCATGATGGCCCTAAGAACCAAGAGTGCAAATTTGATTTCAAATGCATGCAATCCAAACAATCAAACAAGGGTGCCAAACCTCTATCATACTTCACTTCAAGAGGCTTAACATACATGCAAATGTGATGCAACCCTAAGCATGCTATCTATTATGCACACATGGGCAATGGCATGGCATTTATGCAAGCATACAAGCAAGCACATGAACCAAGCATGCAAACCGATTGTAGATTGGGCTTAAACATGAATTGGGCAGCTCTAATAAGGCTCAAAAAGTGGCCAAAATGCCTAGATAATGAGACTAAATGCACACACACATGTACAAGTGTTAAGGTCCAAGACTTAGGCATACCGCGATTCTCATGCATACTTAAAGAGGCCAAACATGGATTAATAGCATGCATTTAAAGCTCAAATTCATGTTAAACATGATGCCAAATCATGCAATAGAAGCATGCCAAACCAAGCATGTAAATGGCCTAGGCTTAAGACAAGTCAATAGGGCATTAAACCACACTTAGCTTAATCATACATGGCAATATTCAAGCACTTAAAGACAAAGTTTTAACACATAAAACTAAGCCTAAATGACCACCTAGATGGCATCTAGGAAGCATGGAATCTAAGGCATGCAATAAGGCCTAAACATAGAGCATACAAGACATACTCTTAAAGCATTAACAAAGCCACTAAGGCAATCAAACAAGCATGTATGAAGGACTGAATGACATGCTAGATGATTCCAATCAACAAAAACAAAGCTAGAATAGCATACCACATATTCATGCTTTTGAGGCCAACAAGCCAAAAACAAAGAGGCTACCAAATACATGCCAAGATTAGCCAAAATAGCTATGGACAGAGTTGAATCATGGCAAAATAAGCCTACAAGCTTCACAAACCTAAGCTTAAAACATGCTAGAAAATAGGGCAAACAAGCTAGACATGTTAAGGCATAAAAGAGGCATTACAAGGCAACTATACTAAGCATGTATAGGAGGCCAAAACCAACTTGAAAACATGTTATATCATAGTAATATAAGCATGGAAAACAACTCAAACATGCCCAATACACACTCAAGCATGGGGCTCTCTCAAGAGGCAAAACTTGCCCTTTTCAAGGACATCAAGGAGAGGGGTGACCTCTCCTTTCTAGGACTTTATGGCACTTTCCACCACTGAAATCCTCAAGATTTCAGGTGGAGAGGCCCAAGCACACAAGTCCCGGATCTCTCCAAAATAGCACAAAAAGTGACCTTTTTCAAGGTCTAAAGGGGGTCAAACCTCCCCAAACCACAAAACACTCTTAATGAATAATGAAGAGGACTTAAAAATAGAGATTTTATGTGTTAATCACTAAGCACAAAAACTGTTTTAAACTAGATAAAAAAGGAGTGCAAAAATGGGGAATAAAATGCAAGTTTCTCACCCTTGTTGACTATCTTCACAAGAGGATGTTGTTGCTTCCTTGAGCTCCAAACCACCAAAAATGTCAAGAACCAACCTTGGAACCTCGTAACCAAGAGAAAGGTGGAACTCTAGGTGTTTTAGTGCAATAGTGTGAACTAAACACCTAGTGTACTAAGAGAAAAGAGAGATATGGTATATGTATCTAACTTAACCCTAAAAACCAGAGCTCCAAATTTCTAACAATGGCTAATGCTCAAAAATGCTCACCCTAAGTCAAGAGGGAGAGCTTCTCTTATAGAACTTGTAAACTTACAAGCTAAGCAAACAAGACCTCATCCCTCCATACACGTGTATGGAGGGAAGCAATGCTCAAAAGTCATTCGAAAATATCTCGTAAGCAAGTGCAAGTGGTCGGGCAAATTGGTCATTTCGCCCAAAATAGTGCCGACCGGCACAATATAGTGCCGGTGACAACTACAACCACCGGTGGCATCTAGCCCCAAATGGTGGTGGTGTGGGGGATGCCTCATGAAGCATTCCCCGCCTTCCAAGGTAAACACAAGTGTTTGGTGCAAAACCAAACACAAATAGTCGAAGTTCGGAGGTCCCGAGGCAAGGCTCGCACCGAGAACTCCGAACTCCAAACGAACACAAACATGGGTAATCACCGAGTGTTCCAACGGTGGTGACGCCCAAGTCTTGAGGACGGTCAAAATGGGGTGTCTACAGTTGCCCCTCTTGACAGTAACTCGAAAGTCATAACAATGACGGAGTGAATGTCAAAGCCCGTGAGACGACCCATTTTTGACAAGGTCAAGACTTGGACAAACATACAAAGCACAAATGGTTGAACTCGCAAGTGCCACGTATCCCTTAGGAATCAAACCAACAGAAGTTCATGCAGAGGCACACATGCCAAGGATAAGATATGCTACGTAGGCGGGGCAAAATGCAAATAAAAATGCAAGAAGCCGAGCATAACTTATGATCATGCAAAGAAAGTCAGAATGACGCATACATGCGCTTATAAGCTAACATGCAATAGTCTACACTACAATGTAGAAAGGATGTAAGAGAATTATGCAATTCTCAAAACGCCTCACGCGAGGATACAATACTGCGGGCTCGCCGGTTGCCGGGCAGTAATGAACCGTACATACAATATCGTGCCTGAAAAGAAAGCAAACTTAACAAGTACGATATTGTTATCAACAATGCATGACAATGCAATGAGGTGCACGAAAAGTGCGATGATATGCAATTGAAACTAAATGTAATGCAAATGATATGCAAAACTAAAAAAAACAAATATAAACAATGCAAATAATATGCAATGTAAATATACAATGCAATTGAATCATGATCCAATCATGAGCGGTTCGAAACCACACAAACGTCAGGTAGTTTGATGGAAGTGACAAGTCCGTGTCCCATAGAACGATGTCTGATCTATGAGTAATACGCACGGATAAGAACAAGTATTGGGTGGATTGACATAAGTGGGGAAACGACCCGCTGAGGAAAGAATAATGATCCGAATGCCGGATGCAACAATTACACTACAATGCAACATGCAATTATGGCGCTGCAGCCGATCAGATCTCGCTTAGGAAAGGCATGGACACCTACAAGCCATGTCTAACACAAAAAGGTGCCGCAACCTCAAACCAAGTTCATCAAGGAGTAGGCGCGATACACATGCGTAATCGCGGCTTCAACGTGAAGAGTAAGGGCACATACGAGACCAAGCTCAACAAGGGCAAAGCAAGCCATAGACGGAGATGATGCAATGGAATAGATGCGATGAAATAGATACAATGGATATGGCACGCGGGCCAAACCCGCCTTGCCTAGGAAGGAATGTACGATATAAGCCATGCCTAGCATGTAACTTCCGTGATACGTAATCGCTTCGACGTGAAAAGTAAGGGCGATACCGCATCAAGCTCAACAAGGAAAGGCGCGAGCCATAGATGGGAGATGATGCAATTGGAATGCATGCAAGCTATAATGCAATGGACATCTACGAAAATGCATGACATATGCGCTACACTACGAGGATGATGCATGACATATGCATGGTTTTTGTTCGCTTTTGTTTTAAAATGCATGACAATGCATGACATATGCAATAGAAATGGATAATCTATGTAAAATGCATGACATATGCAATAGTATTTACAATGAAATGCATGATAAATGCAATGTGGTGCAATGGTCATGATTGCGCTTTTCCTATTCTACCAACGGGTGATATACTAGGTTGGTTCAAGATCGTAATCGAGGCGTAAACACGCCGCCTCAACCTATGGGGCTTCCATACGATTTCAAGCCGAGGGTACATCCCCGGGTATTTAAACCAGACTTTAGTCTCGAAATTCCGAACCTTTATGCTTCTAGGCATAAGCCATTCAAACTCTAGTTTTCACCGTCCCCATTGGTCTCCTAGGGACTCACCGCAGTACGCACATGTGGCTTTACCAGACCACAAAAGTCGTCGCACGACAAAACACCAAAGGAATTGCACCTTCAGAGGATTTAAGGTCTCTAGACCGATGTATAATGTATGCATGACAATGCATGTTGTTGTTTTTGTTTTTTGAAATGCGCCAACGCGCGGCTTCGAGATGCATGATAATGCAAATGAGCGGGTTTAAGGTCTCGCCGGACCTAGGGGGGGCAACCGATGAGGTGCGCTAAACAATGCGGTGGAATGCATGCCAAATGCAATGAGGTGCACACCTTAATGCACCGGAGGTCTTTCACCTCTCGAGGATTTAAGGTCTCCTAGGCCGTACGTGTTTAAGGTCTCGCCAGACCGGGGGTCAACTGTTACACAGTATTCAAGTGCATGCAATGCAAATGAGACGCGCATGAGACGTGCGTGTCTCAAAAGATGGAAAATGGAGTGCAATGAGGGTGCGCTAAGCGGCGCGATGAAATGCATGCCAAATGCAATGAGGGGCAACTGCGGCACCAATCAAGGTCTTGCACCTCCCGAGGATTTAAGGTCTCCTAGCAGACCGTGCGTTTAAGGTCTCGCTGCATAGGGCAGACATGCGAATGTGACACGCGTGGCCACAAAGGTGCGTAACAATGCAAATGAGAATGAAATGAACCATGATGAGGCGTGCATACCTCATAGGTGGAAAATAAAATGCAAACGAGGCACGCGCTCGCGGCGCGATGAAATGCGAATGAATGAGGCATACGCACCTCATTTGATGGAAAATGAAGTGCAAAAACGAGGCGCACGTGCCTCGAGATGCAACGATATGCGAAATGAGGCATACGCATTCTCATTTGATGGAAAATGAAGTGCAAAACGAGGCGACGTGCCTCGAGATGCACGAAATGCGAAATGAGGCATACGCACCTCATTTGATGGAAAATGAAGCGCAAAACGAGGCGACGTGCCTCGAGATGCAATGAAATGCGAAATGAGGCACACGATTCTCATTTGATGGAAAATGAAGCGCAAAACGAGGCGTCACGTGCCTCGAGATGCAATGAAATGCGAAATGAATGTAACGAGGTGCACCTTAATGCACAAGGTCTTGCACCTCCCGAGGATTTAAGGTCTCCGACTACAGCGTTTTTGGTCCCGCCGACTGCAGTGAGCTGTCCCGCCGGACCCGGATGGCAAAATGAAATGCACATGAGGCACGCGTACCTTCATGGGATGGATTATGAAATGCAAAACAAAGTACGTGAGGTAGTACACCTCACGTGACTCAAGGTGAAATGAAAAATGAAACATGTGAAGTAGCACACCCCATGTGACTCAACATGAGATGCAAAATGAAACACGTGATGAAAGAGGATGACACGCATGCCACAATACAATTCAAAACGGTGCAAGTCGCGAGAGACGTGCAAGATGGCGCGATGCGTTAGACAATGCACATGGGGCAACTTTTGAATCTCTGTAAATGACAAAAGGATACAAAAGGATACAATCCGCTGAATTTGAGTGCCGCAAGACAAGAGACGGTCCAAGTCAAACGGAGGCTTGCTGAGCATCTGGATGCATTTTCTTGTACTTTCTTGAGCTATGAAGACCCAAAACTCCTCAATTTGCCTAAAAGGGCCTTGGGAACACCACCGGCCGGGTGGGATGGTCATCGGCTACCACCGTCAGATGAACCTATCTATCGGCCCAAAAATGTACCGACCGGAACAAAATAGTGCCAACCGGCCAAAAATGACTGATCGGGGGCAGTTTTGCCATTTTGTCTCGGGTTTTATAATATAGGGTTCCCAAACCCTATTTTCTTCATTTCAAGCCAAAAATCTTTGCTCTCCTCTCTAGAGTATTTTCGACCTCGATCCTCGTGATTTTCTCGCTTTTACGCCATTTTCGCCGTCCGATTCGCGAATACCTTCGCTGCTTCAACACTTTGAACCTAACATTTCTCCATTTCGGTATTCCTTTCGCTATTTTCGCTTTTTCGACTTGTTCCCCGATTTTCTTCATTCTTGTGTCTTTTCACATTCCGACCCTTCCGCCATTTTCGACCCTCCTGGTTGACCTTCTTGGTTGCCTTTTCGTATTCCGACCCGGTTTTCTTTTCTCGGTCTTTTTCTCTCAACCACTACCATGGCCGATGATGTTCCACATGTCGGGACTCTCCCGGACCATGAGATGGACCCCGGGGTCGAGCTCCTCCCATTGAGCGAGCCCCCACTCGATCCGGCGACCTATCGCCCGGCCATTCATGTGCTACCACCGATGGACTCGCCACTTCCGCGCCGACAGAGTTTTGGACCCAGAGCTTCGCCATGAGCCGGCCCCACTTGTTCCCGGGCGCCACCGAGGTAACATTCTGGTCTTTTATTTTCCGCAATGTAGGATTTTCTGTCAATTGCCGTAGCTAACTGAACCCATTGCTTGTTCAATCCTGATGCACTATGCTGTAGTTAATTGTAGACAAACTCATAACTGACATCTGTTTAGGACCGACGCACATGCACACACACTGCACTAGTCTGAATCACCCAAACACACGGCACATATTGCACTACCAATTCGCCGACACCCGGCGCTTATTTGATTCTGAAAACTCGCGCGCATGCTAGATTTGCATAAAAATACACCAACACCCGGACACATCACACGTTGTAGTTTACTGAAACATACCGAGACCTGGCTTCTATTTGAACGTTGAAAAGCTTGCACACACGCTGTTTACACCGATCCTCATAGGAGCACTGACATGTCACAGACCGTAGCCCACACACTGGTAAGCTGAAACCCGATACCTGCTTGAATCTAGAAAATGTGTACACATGCACCGTATCTGTATGCTAACCTTCACAAACATACTGACACATCACAGGCCGTAGTTCATCGCAGTACACTGAAACCCGATATCTGCTTGAATCTAAAAAATGTGCACACATGCACCAAGTTTACACTGGAGCATCTAAAACACATTGACGCACCACGGGTTTGTAGTTTACTATAAGCACACCGGCACCCGGTTTCTGTTTGAAAAATTTTAAAGATAATCTGCACGCATACTAGATTTGTACCGACTGCATATCTTCATATGGCTTTGCAATTTCTTGACTACAGGGGGACTCCCATACTCTCCGCGGGTATGGGAACATTACCGCTCGCGACTGGTACGCCCAGCTGCCCGACGCCGTTAGCCGCATTGTGGATCGGGCCGGCTTCGGTACCTTCTGCAGAGGGCTTTCCAGACTTTCTACTTGCAGACCTCTTCTTGCCGCTCTGGCAGAGAGGTGGTGGGACACCACCGATTCTTTTCATCTATCAGCGACCGGGGACATGACGATGACCCCTTTCGACTTCTCGATGCTCACTGGCATCGGGGTGGGGGTGGTCCGATCCTTTGACACGCATATGGACGAGTGGATCGCCGCCAGTTTATTTGTTTCGGCGAGGCGCCGCCGCTTGTTCGCCCGTGGTTCGGCCCGCTATTCCCGGTTCGAGGTGCGCTGAAAAGTGACCATGCCGTGGACGCGCCCGGCGACCCAGAGGTCGCTGAGCGATATGCGCGCGCTTCTCATGTTTTTGCTGGGACCACCTTATTCGCCGACCGGGCGAACACTGCGGCTTCGCTTCGCCTCGCCAAGACCGTGGACGTCCGACGGATTGTGCAAGATGATCGGGTGGTGCGGCTCGCCACCCTTACGGCTACATGAGCTCCGCTTCCCGTGGCAATGGGCTGTTCGGGGCTATCGGGCGAGCCCGAGGTATGTCTTCTTCGCTTTCATTTCGCTCAGATTTTCAGACCAGACATCGCACACATCGTTGTCTCAGATATCGTACACGCATACACATATTTCATGAGTATCGACCATAATCGCTCACATCAGACAACCCGCCAACACAATACACAATACACGGCCGTTATTTCGCTTATTCAGACCGCTTTATTCGATAATCAGATCGACGTCGCTTTTGGTACCGTGGGTGTATGCCTACTTCCCCAGATCGAGCTAAGACGAGACGGAGACCCTCTCGTCGCCCCTTCTTCGCCACATGACGGGCGATGTGTCCGGAGACCCCGGACACTTTTAGCTTCTACCGCTTTTCTTCGACACCATTACCCCTTCGAGGTATGTTTTACTTATACCGCTTTGAAGCTTCGCTTATGTGTACATTTCAGACGAGATAATCAATCAGATTTCATTTCAGTCACCGGTACCGTGGGCTCCACTCCCAGCGGTGATACGAGATAGGTATGCCGGCGCCACCGAGACCTCGCCACGGATTCTCCCGGAGGGTCCCTTTGTCGGGCCTGCACTGGGTGAGCGCTTCATGCCAGACTGGATTGCCGGAGCAGATAGTTCCGATCCAGCCTCCCGAGCACATGAGGGACACCGAGAGGTTTTCTGTGCAGCAGATGGAGGACTACACCCTTGGCTGGGCCATCGATGTGGATGCCTACAGGGGCGAGGGCGACTATTCTGAGTACGTCCGGACCTTCTTGATGCGGCCTCTGAGCCGGGGCTCCCGAGCTGATCCAAGGAGACTACGGGCGTGCCCGCAGAGACAGAGCAGTGAGCAGGCCATCACAGAGGGCTCGAGCTCAAGCAGAGGGGGTGCAGAGGGACGAGGACGCTGCCGCCCGCTCACCTACTATGTTGACTTATAGGGGCAGAGCGGGAGACCTACCAGATCCCTTTTGCTCTTCCTCCTACCGTCACGAGCTAGCCGCATTCCCGACTTGCCTCCCAGATGTTTTACTTTATTTCGCTTCTTGCATTGTTATTTCATTTCGCTCATTCAGATATCCCACGTATCATCGATGTATTTAATACTTTTGCGCCTCCTCCGAGTATACCCGCCACCAGTGGAGTCAATGCCTCCCCGATGGGGATGCCGCACGACTTCGACGCTTTGTCGCTTACGGCTTGCAGTATGTTCTCATCGACTACGCCTCAAATCATACTCCATTTCGCATAACTGCTATATCGCACAAAAAATCGATAAATCGCCACGGTTTTCATACATTGTACTCATACACCGTGATTCAGATCGATAAACCGCCACCAGATTCACACAATCGTACTCATACATCGTGATTCTAGATCGATAAACCGCCACGGCATTCACACATCGACTCATATAATCGTGATTCTCAGACCGATAAACCGCCACCAGATTCACACATCAGACTCATATCCGTGATTCTCGCATTGATAAACCGCCACGCTTTACGATGTGTTTGTTCTCAGATTTTCAAATTCCTTTCCCGATCCCTCCAAAGGTGACATCGCCCACTGGGCCTCCCGCCTCTACTCGGATGGCAGGATCTTCCTCGCACTGCAGGGGGACGTGGTCATGGGGAGCAGCCACGCGCTCCAGCCTGTGGAGATGGGGAGTCGGAGGCGGGGATCGAGTCATTTATGAGGAGGCCGGGATAGCTCAAAGCTCTGCCCGACAAAGGACGGCTCCGACGACGCTTTTGTGCTTCTGCCCAGGAAGAGGGCGAGGACTGATCCTTAGGCATGAGGCCTACTGCTGATGATGATGATTTTGCTGCTTCTTTTCTTTATTTCTTTTCTTGTACTTTTCTCCTTTGGTAGATAGAGTACTATGTACTGCCACAGGCAGATTTTTTTGCTTTTTTCAGACTATGTATTCGAAAAGATTATATATAAAACAAACTTTTTGTCTAAAAGAGTGTTATATCTGTATGTCTGTGTATACCTGCACATTTCATACTTTGCATCGCATTGCATCATACTACACCTCAAATGTAAATGATATTGATTTGTATCTGACTATTGAACACTTGCACTGTGATAATCAAATAACCAACCAACTAAGCAGCAAAACAGCTCATACAAACCATTGCTCAATCCGAACATACAAATTTATACTCATTGGGATTGATCTCAAGATACAACCCATAGCCCGGGGCTCGGTTCATTCTCGCCCACAAAGAAACCTTAAATGAATAACCTAATCGACAAGACGGATCACAAACCGACATTGCCAGTAGTTGAAATGCCCTGATGCCTCAAATCTTCCATTTCTTTTCTTGCTTTGCACGGATGTAGAGAACGGCACAAAGATTCTCGAGCACGAGCAATTGCCTTTTGAAGAGGATGGGTTTTCAACCGTATCGAGCCTACCAGACACACGAGACAGACTCAAACGAAGAAACAAAAGGCACACGACCTAGCACAACGAGACACAATCGGAAGAGACTCAAAGCCAACGTTAAGATCGACAAGTCAAAAGACACGCCACACGACGTGGACCTCAAATTTCGAGGAGCCGCCTCCGTAGGTTTCCACCCTTCTCGACGGCGTGATTCTCACATCACTCGACCTCGTGCTCGGTTTTTCTCACAAAAACCCTTCTCTCATTTTTCTCTCAACTTACTCCTCTCTATTCTTTATTCTCTCATTTTGCATCCCTCCCCGAGGTGAATGATGATAAATAGGAAGTTGCGGGTTCACGCCCAACACGACTAGCTCAAGGGCTATTTCTTCCGTGGATAGAGTGTCTCTGACAATCAGTTAACGGGAAGACAGAGGACTCGACTAATCGTGTTCTCTAGTTCATCATTTTGACCACTTTTTGTCGTGGTTTTCTAAAATAGTTCGATCAAAATGAGAGTTAGATTAACGCACTTATTCAATTTTTGATTTGAAAATTATGCGAGTCGTCAGAAGTTAATCAAGAGTTTCCTTTTATTGGGTCCAAACATGGTCCAATTTTGAAAGCGAAAACAGCCGAGAAAATAAGCCAACCTCAAGAAAACTTTTCAAAACCGCTTTTGTAGACAATCAATGCTCAACGAGCGAGAACTTACCTCGAGATGCACAACCCGGATCGGAGGTAATGGAAAATTGCCCCGCCTAAAAGGGAAGGAGGCAACGGAAAGTTGCCCCCGGTTTGAACGGTAGCTCGGGCAATGTATGGCAATGGAGGGCAACGGAGGGCAACGGAAAGTTGCCCTTGTTTGATGATGCCGCGCATGTTGTAAGCCGCCTTTGTCGACGACGATCGGACCCTGGACGCGAGGAGTCGAAGATGGCTTGAATCAATATGTGGACACAACACCGGAAGGTGTTGGTGGTTTGGCTTCAAGAGGAAGTTAATCACGAGTCCCGGACATCAGAATCGGGACATTGGATTCGAGTAGGCTAGTGATCAAAACCATGACATGGATCGAGACGCTATGGGAGGGCTCGGACTTCAGATGAAGTTGCCTACGATCCCAAACATGGGAATCAAGCCTCACGTAGTTCCTTAAGGTACACTCGTATTTTAACCTTCGCTATTTTTAGGCTCTAACTTTTGCCAAGGTGCCCAATGCGGTTTTCGACCTTTGTAGCTTTTCTCTCTTTTTCTCATTCTTTTTCTTTTCTTTTGCATTGTCTTTTCTTTTTGTAGTTTTTTTTCTTTTTCTTTTTTTCTTTTTTTTTTTTTTTCTTGTTTCTTTCTTTTGCTCTAACTTTTGCTCGGTCGCCTTCCGGTTTTCGCCCAAATGAGCCTCTCAAAGGGTAAAAGTGTAGCAAGCCCATGCCAAATGGTTTTGAGATTGAAGCCTCTATATCCGGGAGAACGGCTATTGTGCCGATTTGGCGTAAAGGCCCATCACTTACATTTCTGCTTTGCTTGGTGGGATTTTGATCTTCCCGACGGACTCTAATGCCTCTTGCTCGAGGGTCGCTTTGAACGGGCCACACAAAGGCCGCATTGATAGCTATCTTTGAACATTCTCGGATACCGTCCAAGGTTTGAAAATAGGGGAAGGTCGAGTCTCGAGGCTGAGAGCGATCCTAGGCTGCACAATCTCAAGAGTGATTCCACACATGTCTTCGCAAGACCGCCCAAAACATTTTTGAAAGTTTTAAGAAAGCGACAATTTGCCACACCAAGACAGTGTAGGACCAATCTGATCAAAACTAGGGTCCTTCTCAAGACTCACGCCGACAAGCATGATTTCATTCATTAAGGGCTTAGCACGCCTCTTTTCTCAGATTGATCAAAATTTTGCAAAACCCGAGGAATTCCTCTCTTTGTTTTTATCAAGAAGTGTTCAAAAAGGTTTTGAAAAACTTAGGTCAAAACAATAATTTTAAGGCACAAAAGAGCGGTGGAATGCAATTGTCACCCCATTCAATTCTCTCGCACAACTAGCCCAACATAAATAGTACGGGATCACGATAGTCATGCAATGTTTATTCGGTTCCCTAGATGTAAACTGCTCCACTACAGAGGTAGACCCAAAAGAAAGCAAAAAGGAAGTAATTATAAAACAAAACGGTGCTCGAGGCAACAACCTCAAGTCACCTAGTATTCTTATACAAAAGAGGAACCGACTCATTACAATTAGATGCACTTTACAAAAAAGGATCGACTCAAAACAATGAGACAGACTCAAGACAAATCAAAAGACCGACTCGACACCCAAGTCGTTTTACAAAACTAGCATCGGCAGTGCTCAAAAATGCGCCAAACGCCAGATCCAAAAAATGTACCAGATATTGCCCGCAGTGCTTGAATCCCAATTACATACTCGCAGATCGGTGTCCTCAGATTCTGTGGTCCTCACAATCCAAGAACTCAGAGGACCGATGGCCGAGGTGGGTGGGAGGATAACCTTGTTATCAATCAAATCCTGCACTCATGACGGAGGCGGAAGCAATTATCGGGTGTGGCTGACCGCTGATGGTACGACAAGATCGAGTGGCATCATGGCTCGCCGAAGGGGTTTGGGGAGCGCCTAGGATCGAGGGTGTGAGATGCCCTTGGCCAAAATCAAGTGCCTAGACAACGGCATGTAGAGAGGATGGAAGGCCCCGCGCCTCGGGCAAGTACTTGAATCGAGGACTCTTGCTAGATGCACTAGCGAACGGGTCAGCGGGTGCAGCCTTGGGTTTCTGATCCTTTCCGGATGTAAGGCTGGGAGTGGGAAGAACCTTCTTGGCATGACGGGGCCTATCCCGGTTCTCTGATTGACTGGAACTGCCCGCAGGCGAAGTAGGGAAAACGTCATCCACACTTTTGGTTACAATCACGGATACCTGTTGTTTGCTCATTCCCGCCAAAAGCTCGGATCGCCCACAGCTTGTTCCACGGATCGGCATCCACCTTCACTTCGTCTTTCCCTCAGCCCTCGGCCTGGTGCGAGCTCTGCGTTGGTACTCGTACATCATTGTTGTGGGTGGAGGTCATCTCCAGTTGTTTGAGCGCGATCACGATCCGCCCCAAAGATCGGGGCCTGGGGTTCAAATTTCCAAAGATATGGTGCAACCGTGGCGAGGTTGACATTCCGAAGCGAGATCCGCCACGGACCTCCGGAGCTCGCCTATCATCCCCATTAACTCGAATGTAGTAGGCTCATGAGCCGGTAGAATTGAGGGGTCCAGATTGGGTGTGCAATGGGCGACCTAGGCGGTGTGGCATATCAACAAGAGCCTCATCTTGTGGGTGGTTCTTGACTCAATGGCCATTATGACCACAATCTCTTCTCGAAGTTCTCAGATTATGTTTGGTCCCGCCACGAGGAGAAGACACTAGTCGTTTCGACCCAACTCTCAATCTTCGAATCAAACGGAAAACAAGCAAGATTTCAAATTTCAAAGCTCAAACACGGATGTAGTCGAACAATCGTGACTTACTATCAATATCGTTCCTCAAGTCATCGCCCCAAATCAAATCGATTCCCGCAGATATAATCGATTCTACAAATCGATATTGGTGCCCGCAGGCCGGATACGCAGACTCGCAAACTGGTATATGCATTCCTTGTAGAGATACACTCTAAAAGCACATAGCATGTAAATGAGAGACAATACACCCGTATGTTGGGATAGGGTTTCGCCCTATTTTGTCGAGCTAGGGTTTCACTACGCACGCAATGTTTCAAACAACCTAATATCGTAAGCAACCCGTCCTAGTTTGGAATGGTCACTATGGATTCCGACTATGCAACTAAGTCGAATGGTCCAAAAGGGTGCCCCGTAAAACCGGGTTTGTGTTCTATCGGCAGAGCCCGTGAACCGTCACTTTTATGGTCATGCCTTGACAAGACAAGCCTCCCAACAAACCGCCAGAGTAGCAGATGGCCAACACGGTCCTAGGCACACCAATGCACATGCAATGCAAAGAAACACATAAGTGAAATCAAAATAGGATATCACGAAGTTCGAGTCAAGCCTCTAAACTCCTCAACAGAGTCGCCAGAATCAGAGACGTCCATGGGGACTCAAGGCTACAGATTCGACTCCTTTTGTGTCGCGGTTCTAAATCAACCAAAGAGTCCAAATCCGCAAATCGCTTGAGAAAACAGATTTTTGAAAAGTAGTGCCAAACATGGATCGCTGCCAGACATGAAGTCGCCACCTAAATATTTTTTAATTGGGAAATTTAGGAAACCCCGACTCGGTCAAGGCCACATGTCCGGCTATCACCAAAGTGGTCTTGGCTCGAGCTTGGGTACGATCGGGAAGGTCATTTATGAGCACTCTTTCGCCATTCAAGACCGCCTCTACTAACCGTGATATCCGCTTTTTGAAAACTTTATGCATTCTTATTCCGCTTATTAACCTAGAATTACTATGTGATGCGACAACACAAAAGTATAGACTAGATTACCTAACTTGGAAGCAAACATTGCATATCCGCTTTTGTCTCAAAAACGTGTTAGATTTTGCTACTTAAGTAGGCTAAAATACGGATTTCAATGAATTTTTCCAACTCAGGCAATCCAACCTCCACCCACAGGCATTCAAACAGTTTATCACATAAGCACTTAGCCACATGGTAGACATACCGTCATGGTAAGCATTCACACGCATGCAGTATGCTAAAGCCATAAAAACTTACATCGTACTCCGTGCCAAAACAGTAAACTGGTTAGCAAACATGCATGACCTAGTTCATGTTAAATGGCTAATGCGACACAGGCAGAAATGCAATCTAGAGTAGGCTCGGCTAACCCTAAACATGGCACATGAGATGCAACAACTATCACGTATTCAATTTGGAATTGAAAGTACGATGCAGTTTGCATGATGTGCCGAGCCCGATGCATGTAAACAAATGCATGAATGCACACATGCATTGCATAAGGTATGCTAAAATAAGTATGCCCTAACCTACCATCGAAAGCGGGTAAATAAAAGGGAGAAAGAAATGGGGATTGGAAGACATACACCCACTCACACACACTTATTACAATTGCGCCCTCACCGAGGGACCGAAAGAATATACAAAACCAAATAAATAATTAACTATTCTAGCTAATTAGATATTACAAATCAACTAAATTAAATAAATAAACTAATTAATCTATTTAAGTGATAAATGCCTCGGAAGGAGGGCTGATTGCCGCAAGATGCCCGGACTCGCTGAATCAAGACCGCCTGCAATGTGCCTCTGCTTCTCTCGCTTCTCCTTCTCTGAAAATTCTAAAACTTCAGGAGTGCCTCTCAGAGCACTGGGGAGCATCACCGGCTGAGGCAGGGGGCCACCGGCTGAGGAAGGAAGCCACCGCTCGATTTCATTATCGGTCGCTAAGAGGCAAATGGCCAAGACTAAAGAGTGCCGATCGGCCCTTTATCCCTGCAGAACCTGCAACTGATAGCAGCAGAGGAAACCAAAGGCAAGGCAATGCAAATCAAAGCATGTATGCACCAAGCACATCCCTCATCATGCTATGGACTCAAGAGGGCATGTGCCTCGATTCCCGGACCACCAATCGCGCATTTCCATGCATGATGGCCCTAAGAACCAAGAGTGCAAATTTGATTTCAAATGCATGCAATGCAAACAATCAAACAAGGGTGCCAAACCTCTATCATACTTCACTTCAAGAGGCTTAACATACATGCAAATGTGATGCAACCCTAAGCATGCTATCTATTATGCACACATGGGCAATGGCATGGCATTTATGCAAGCATACAAGCAAGCACATGAACCAAGCATGCAAACTGATTGTAGATTGGGCTTAAACATGAATTGGGCAGCTCTAATAAGGCTCAAAACAGTGGCCAAAATGCCTAGATAATGAGACTAAATGCACACACACATGTGCAAGTGTTAAGGTCCAAGACTTAGGCATACCAAAGCGATTCTCATGCATACTTAAAGAGGCCAAACATGGATTAATAGCATGCATTTAAAGCTCTGAAATTCATGTTAAACATGATGCCAAATCATGCAATAGAAGCATGCCAAACCAAGCATGTAAATGGCCTAGGCTTAAGACAAGTCAATAGGGCATTAAACCACACTTAGCTTAATCATACATGGCAATATTCAAGCACTTAAAGACAAAGTTTTAACACATAAAACTAAGCCTAAATGACCACCTAGATGGCATCTAGGAAGCATGGAATCTAAGGCATGCAATAAGGCCTAAACATAGAGCATACAAGACATACTCTTAAAGCATTAACAAAGCCACTAAGGCAATCAAACAAGCATGTATGAAGGACTGAAATGACATGCTAGATGATTCCAATCATCAAAAACAAAGCTAGAATAGCATACCACATATTCATGCTTTTGAGGCCAACAAGCCAAATACAAAGAGGCTACCAAATACATGCCAAGATTAGCCAAAATAGCTATGGACAGAGTTGAATCATGGCAAAATAAGCTTACAAGCTTCACAAACCTAAGCTTAAAACATGCTAGAAAATAGGGCAAACAAACTAGACATGTTAAGGCATAAAAGAGGCATTACAAGGCAACTATACTAAGCATGTATAGGAGGCCAAAACCAACTTGAAAACATGTTATATCATAGTAATATAAGCATGGAAAACAACTCAAACATGCCCAATACACACTCAAGCATGGGGCTCTCTCAAGAGGCAAAACTTGCCCTTTTCAAGGACATCAAGGAGAGGGGGGTGGCCCTCTCCTTTCTAGGACTTTATGGCACCATATCCACCACTGAAATCCTCAAGATTTCAGTGGTGGAGAGGCCCAAGCACACAAGTCCCGGATCTCTCCAAAATAGCACAAAAGTGACCTTTTTCAAGGTCTAAAGGGGTCAAACCTCCCCAAACCACAAAACACTCTTAATGAATAGTGAAGAGGACTTAAAACAGAGATTTTATGTGTTAATCACTAAGCACAAAAACTGTTTTAAACTAGATAAAAAGGAGTGCAAAAATGGGGAATAAAATGCAAGTTTCTCACCCTTGTTGACTATCTTCACAAGAGTGGATGTTGTTGCTTCCTTGAGCTCCAAACCACCAAAAATGTCAAGAACCAACCTTTGGAACCTCAGAACCAAGAGAAAGGTGGAACTCTAGGTGTTTTAGTGCAATAGTGTGAACTAAACACCTAGTGTACTAAGAGAAAAAGAGAGATATGGTATATGTATCTAACTTAACCCTAAAAACCAGAGCTCCAGCTTTCTAACAATGGCTAATGCTCTGAAAAATGCTCACCCTAAGTCAAGAGGGAGAGCTTTCCTCTTATAGAACTTGTAAACTTACAAGCTAAGCAAACAAGACCTCATCCCTCCATACACGTATGGAGGAAGCAATGCTCAAAAGCCAGTCAAAAATATCTCGTAAAGCAAGTGCATGGGTCGGCCGGGCAAATTGGTCATTTCGCCCAAATAGTGCCAACCGCACAAAATAGTGCCGGTGACAACTACCAGCCGGTGGCCTCTAGCCCCAAAGGTGGTGTGTGGGGATGCCTCATGAAGCATTCCCCGCCTTCCACAAAACACAAGTGTTTGGTGCAAAACCAAACACAACAATGAAGTTCGGAGGTCCTGAGGCAAGGCTCGCACAGCCGAGAACTCCGGGAACTCCAAACGAACACAAACATGGGTAATCACCGAGTGTTCCAACGGTGACGTCCAAGTCTTGAGGACGGTCAAAAATGGGGTGTCTACACGCGTGTCAAACGCGAGAGGAGAAGGGTACTTCCAAACGCATGTCAAACGCGAGTGGGGAAGGGTAGCAGTCAAACTGAACCGGAACTTCTCTTGAATGAACCGTACATACAATATCGTCTGGTTTCACCAACTTCAAATGTACCGTACATACAATATCGTACCTGCACAAAAGAGAGATTTCGACAAGTACAATGTAATAGGAACACATGATCAATGCTATATCAAGATACAATTTCAATACAAGATAAACGTGTGCATATAGGATGCCGATGGAAAAGTGCATAGCAATGCAAGTGAAAAGTGCATAGCAATGCAAGTGAAACGTGCATAGCAACGCAAGTGAAAAGGTGCATAACAATGCAACTGAAACGTGCATAACAATGCAAGTAGAACGTGCGTGACAACGCAAGTGAAGGGTGCATAACAATGCAACTGGGACATGCATGACAACGCAAGTAAAGAGGTGCACAACAATGCAATTGAAGCGTGCAAAACAATGCAAGTAGAACGTGTGTGACAACGCAAGTGAAGAGGGCATAACAATGCAAGTAGAACGTGCGTGACAACGCAAGTGAAGAGTGCATAACAATGCAAGTGGAATGTGCGTGACAACGCAAGTGAAGAGGGCATAACAGTGCAAGTAGAACGTGCGTGACAACGCAGGTGAAGAGTGCATAACAATGCAAGTAAAACGGTGCATAACAATGCAAGTAACGTGGTGCACAACAATGTAAGTAACGTGCGTGACAATGCAAGTAAAGTGTGCATAACAATGCAAGTAATGTGCGTGACAACGGAAGTAAATTGTGCATAACAATGCAAGTAATGTGCGTGACAACGCAAGTAAATTGTGCACAACAATACAAGTAATGTGCGTGACAACGCAAGTAAATTGTGCACAACAATGCAAGTAATGTGCATGACAACGCAAGTAAAACGTGCGTGACAACGCAAGTGGAGAGGTGCATATCAATGCAACTAGAGCGTGCGTGACAACGCAAGTAAAGGGGTGCATGATAATGCAACTAGAGTGTGCGTGACAACATAAGTAGAACGGTGCATAACAATGCAGGTGGAAAGGTGCATAACAATGCAACTAGAGTGTGCATGACAATGCAAGTAAGGAGGTGCATGACAATGCAAGTGAAATGTAACTTCAATAGAATGTTTGAAGCAAAATGACGAATAATGAAATACATGCCTTAACGAGACCAATTCAAACGCAACCTCCGACTTACCTCTCGAAGGGGTCACAACATACTTAAAAAGGATACACCTTACTTTTGACGAGTGACGATGAGCCGTGCATCAAAGGCGTGAATTGAAGTTCCTACGGGGACATTTCAAGTCAAAAATAGTGAACTTTTCTTACACTTTCTCGAGAGCCAAGGACTCCAACTAGCAGAAAAACACACAAGAAGGACAATGGGACCTTGAAGACCACCCAGGAGGGCTGCCGACCACCTAGGCCAGCTGTAGACCACTTGTAGACCACCTAAGTACGGTCGGCTAGAAAAACTGGTCGGCCAGAAAAACTGGTCGGCCGACCAGTTTACACAACTTTGTGGCAGTTTGGTCTTTTAGCCTCGGTTCTATAAGTGTACAACTCCAAATCACTTTTGGTCACACACCCATTGCCAAAAAACACTTCATTTTGCTCCTAGGCACTTTTCTCTCTCAGATCCACACTTTATATGCGTATTCCAACGCCCCCGCGAATCCGAAGTTGATTTGCGAAAAACTTTTGATTCTCTTCGTTTTGAACCGATCAGAATTTGTTTTCGGAGCTTCTTTCTCTATTTTCACCACTTGAGGTATGTTTCTCTCGAAGTTTAGCACTTTTCCCCAGGCTTTGACTTTCTTTGACTTTTTCTCTTCCCGAGAGTTGACTTTTGTTGACTTTTTGCAATTTTGGCTCATTTCGCTCATTTTTGCACCTTTTTTCAGATGGCTGACCACATCCCACATGATGGGGGTTCTCCGCGAGTAGAGGATGAGCCTGACATCATGCCATTACCGCCCAGGATTCGACCTTTCGACCCAGAGAGGTACCACCGTCAGGAGCACGTACTACACCGAGCGCTTTCCATCATTTCACAGGTTTTGCGCGACGAGCACCCAGAGACTTATTACTACGGGAGCCAGAGTCTTACCTGTCCCACCACACGCGCGAGGTGCGTACTTCATTTTTACATTTTCTGCGATGTATTTTGCATTTCTTGCACACTTCATACTTTCTCCCTGTATTTTATCTGCTCGTTCTGAACACATTTACATACACAGCACTTCTGCCTATCTTGAACACAATTCACACATTGCAATTCTGATCATTCTGAACACAGGTTGCACACTGCATTTCTGCTCATTCTGCATTAAGCTCACACACAACATTCTGTTCATTCTGAAACTGAATACATTTGTTTATTCTGCACACAGCTCACAAACAGCATTCTGTTCATTATGAAATTGAATACATCTTGTTCATTCTGCACACAGCTGACGCACCACATTTCTGCTCATTCTGAACAAAACTCACACTGCATTTCTGCTCATTCTGAATGCAGGTGGCTTTCCATTTCACATGGGGATATGGATCGATCATAGTGAGGGAGTGGTACATGGAGCTCCCAGACGGTGTTCGACATATCGTTGATGAGGCAGGGTTTGGCCCATTTTGCATGGGGTTATCGCGTCTTCAGGCGAATAGGACCCTCATAGGCGCATTAGTAGAGAGATTGTGGGACACCACTAACTCCTTCAATTTCTCAGCCACCGGGGACATGACGATGACCCCGTATGACTTTTCTATGCTGACGGGCCTCGACATGGGAGGTCAGCCGATCCCATATGACTTCGATATGGGCGACTGGGAGGTAGCTTGGACTTACCTACTCGGAGCTCATTCGCCGATCTACAGATCATCATGCATGGTCAGATACACCTGGTTCACCAAGCAGTACAAAGGGACTACGCCCTGAGACTGTGGAGGCCACAGAGTAGTATGCCCGGGGATTTCTGATGTTCCTTCTCGGGACCACACTGTTCTCCGACAGGGGGAACACGGTCGGGCTATATCTCTTGAGTGCCCTAGTAGACCTATCACAGGTCAGGCACTTTGATTGGGGTGGCGCTGGCCTCGCTACCCCTTATTGCTACATGAGCGCGACCTCCCGCGGGCAGGGGAACATAGTAGGTGGCTACTGGAGAGCCTGGGAGGTACATTCTGCCCTCTTGATTTACATTTATGTATTTCATTATCTGTACAATGCACACTTCACACCTTGCACACATTATATTCTGTACTCCACATTCTGCAGTCAGCATTCTACACTCAGCATTTTGCATTTTCTATACATTCTCAGATTCTCGACCGCCATCGCCTTGCCTTTTCACAACTATGGCTATGCGCCTACTTCCCGACGCTCGCCCTCGATCCGGAGGTTGAGGCACCACTCATGGTTCCGTATTCACATAGGATTAAGGGTCGATGCCGGCCTAGGCCCCGAGAGACTCTGCCATATCTCAGGCATTACTTCGACACAGTACGGGCAACCGAGGTAATCCAGAACTCTCAGTTGTTCATGCTTTCAGCTTCAGTTCATCTTGCATATTTATGACAACTGATCAATTCATGCACTTGTTATCCGCAGATCACCTGGCAATTTTGGATAGCCATGCCAGGGTATTCTCAGTTTCAGTTTGTTGGGGCATGGGGTGCCTTTCGATACTGGATTTTGTTTGAGGGACCAGCTAAGGTGGCCTCGGTTTCTGGGAGCGCCTACGCCAGACACTAGGTAATCCCAGTCAGGATATCCCTTCACCGCCTCCAACAGACATGCGGACTACAGAGAGTCTCACTCCCCGGGAGGTTAGCGACCTTATGCAGGGTGCTGATGCAGTCCTATCCTTGGAGGAGGGGGAGTACATGACATACCTCCACGTATACCTGATGCCCCCTCTGATAGGTGCCCGTGCCCTATGAGGAGAGCTGCTAATATTCCATCATCGAGCTGCGCCCGAGCTACAGACATCCCTTCGACTAGCAGGGCCAGCACATTGAGAGGCAGGACTAGGGAGATGCCCCCCACTTGGCAGTGTGCCGGGTGGCCAGATCCTCCGACTGAGCTGACAGGCTGGCGGTATGGGACACCATACCAGATTCCGCTGGTGGCTCAATTACCAAATCATCGATTTGTCAGTGCCCCTGACTCAGCATCGGTATGCTCCACAGCTTTCATCTATCATTTAGATATTTAGACATTCATTCATTCACTGATGACTTGAACTTGCATCTATAGCCTCCCAGAGGATATGTTCAGGGGTTGCTCGAGGCGATGGCCTCACTTGAGTTTATGGTTTTGAGGAGAGAGACGATACTGCACTCCTATGGCATCCCGGTACTTTCCAGTTTCCATGCATTTATCATACTCTTGCTGATATATCGAAACTGAACATTTCACTATACTGATTCACTGTATGTGTAGATCACATCCGACACATCACATTCACATACTATATCTGCATGCACTCACTCTATGCACCATACTTACATCTAATATACATACCCTGGTTGACATATTCAAACTGCCTTTTTTAGGTCACGCCTGTACAGCCCGGGCCATCCAGGCCTTCTCGAGTAGCAGGGAGAGGGATCCTGACACGTAGCCCAGGGAGGCGTCGAGCGCTTACCAGACATGATAACCAGTCCAGTGAGGAGGAGGAGTCAGCACACCCTCAGTCAGAGACATTCGCGGGCAGAGGTGATGACACTGGTTCGGGTTCTGAGGGTAGAGACGACGCCGAGGAGGATTCCGAGGATGGCGGCTCCGATTCAGACGGAGGTGCCGATATGTGGTGCAGAGGTCATTCAAATTAAGAGGATGAAGAGGGCCTTTGATCTTGAGCCATATAGCACCGACGTAGATGTTTTTGTTTTGTTTCTTTTTACTAGTAGTTGTAGCACATTGTAATAAGTTAGGCAGTTTTATTTTCTTAAAACTTGTACCCTGTTGTAAAAAGAAACATGATGGAATGAAAACATCTTTTTTGTTCAAAAAGTGTTGTATTTTGTATTCTAAGCATCGCATCACATCATTTTGCACAAAAATGGGATTTATGGAAATTGAACATTCGTGCATTCACCAAGTCAGTTAGTAAACCAATGTAACAAAACAACTTAACAAAAACAAATTCCATAAACGAATTATAACAACTCGATAAGCCACAAGAAACAACTCGATAAAAAAATTGCAACAACTTGATAATCAAAGAGCAACAACTCGATAAGAAAATGAGCAACAACTCGATAAGCAAATGCATCTTCGATAAACAAAGCGATTAGATGCATCCGAAGCAGAAATAAACTCAGATCTTCAGCATTCTCAGCACATAGGAAGGCTAGCGACCCTCTGTTGGAGACAAGAAGTGGCTGCAGACCACTTTTTGCTCATGGCCGACCACCAAAAGAGCTTGCCAACCAGTTTTGTGGTCTGCAGACCAGAAAATGTAGCTGGTCGACCAGAAAAAGTGGCTGGTCGACTAGAAAAAGTGGCTGGCCGACCAGTTAGCCTGGGGACCTCCAGATTTTGGCCATTTGTTCTCTAAACAGTGCCTTATCCTCCATAAAGGTTCCAGCTTCATGGTTCCTTCATTCTAACTCAGTTTTGTACCAAATGGAGGCATTTCTTGTCCAAAATCTTACAAATTGGATTGCTAACTTGGATGGCTTGGAGAAGCTGAATTTCTGGGGCTTCAGAATAAATGCACTATTCACGCTGAGCCGCACCCCGCTGCGTTTTCCGTTCCTTCATGCCGCGGTAAGGTGTAGGAATCCAGTAACTCACATCTTTAGCTTTGGCAGACAAGAGATGTGTCCCACTTTCGAAGACTTCCAAGTTTTAATGGAATCTGAGCATGAGGAAGAGATCTTGCCCTAATTCCGTTTCGGCCACATCCAAGTCTTAGGACGGATGTGCGGGCTCACTTTGCATGACGCCTGGTCTTTGATTCGCGACGGAGAATTGGACATTCCAAGCCTGATTCGCCGGTTTTCTGATGCCGGTGACTGCGGCGATCATCCCTGGCAGGGTTTTTGATGACATGCACTTTGCTTGTACATGTCGTCTCATTTCTTGCTTGCCCCAGGCTTCGGAGGGTCTAGCGTCCGTTTGATTGAGTTTGCCCAAGGTTTAAAAGAAGGCAAGAGCTGTATTGCCATGACGCTAGCTGAGACATTGATTGGTTTGGATGCTTTCCATCGCCGAGAGATGACTAGATTCGCGGGGACTCCACTACTGCTGCAGGTAATGTTTCCCACCCTACTCACATGTGTATTTCTCACATTACTCGGCCCTCAGGCTCTATTTTTCTCCCAAAACCCTTTTCTCACTTTTCTCTCCACATACACTTCTCTATTTTTTAATCTCTCATTTTTCATCCCTCCCCAGATATGGTTGATGGACAAGTTGAGGGTTGTGGACTCATGCCTAGCATATTCAGCTCACAGCTATTTCTTCCGGCGACGTCTAGTCGATGCCCCTGATGAGGGATGGTGGTGCAAATGGATGTGCGTCGTCATTGCCGTAGACATTTGGCGGCCGCTGGCTTAATCTACGACAATGAACTACAAAGATGTCCCGCCACTGATTGCTTGATCGGCCCGACATTAATCGTGTCTTTTACTTCCCATTTCAATCCAGCAATTTGGACATGATCGACTTGCTAAGATAGGGTAGAGTACCTCAAGATTTCCAACCGAGGCGCAAATTAGCTCGGTATGCCTCAACATGGAGGATGAGAGAGCTTCTGGCCCCCCCCTCCCACTTTCAGTTGCACCCTCTCTAATGAGTGCATAGCTTGGCTTGATGAAGAGGCATGAGTTGGGCCTACTTTGGCATCGAGAGGCTTCCACAAGCTCGAGGACGCAGAACACTGGCTATGTCAGGAATTTAATTGCTTTAATCAGTACTTTCAAGTTTTCTTTATGAATGTAATAAAAAGCAACTTCAATTTGTATTCAAGAGTGGGAGAACTCTGTACTAAAATCAATGTAATTGAAGGTTGTGGGTATTGAAAATTTTCCGTTTGGTCCAAAAATGGTCTAAGTTGTGAAAAGATTAATTTGAGCAAAATCAACTTTTATTAAAACTTTTCAAAACCATTTTCGATATGGATCACAACTAGACACGCCCGAGGTCTATCACTGAGATGTACAACCCCGGATCCAGCAACTGGAAAGTTGCCCCTAGTCTAAATAACACTGCACTGGAGATCACAACCGAGGTCTTGAATGCAGAATAGACAAAGATGACTAACATGATCACATGGACAAAGTTGATTTGGAAGTGTTTATGGCTGGACTTCATAATGAAGTTGCCTACGTATCCCGAAGATGGGAATCACGCCTTACGTAGTTCGGTTCAGGTTCACTCGTGTATTAACCTTGTCCTTTTGCACTCTAACTTTTGCCAAGGCCGCCCTTTTTGGGTTTTCAACCTTGCGAGCTCAGTTTTTATTATTTCAAATTTTTTGTGCTCTAACTTTTGCCTAGGTCGCCCTTTCGGGTTTTCGGCCTAGCGAGCCACTCAGGGATAGTATTTCTTCAACTTGTCCATGTTGATCGGCTGGGAGAACTCAAGGCCATCTAAGTCCATTAGAACGACAGCTCCACCTGACCAGATAGACTTGATGATGTAAGGGCCAGTCCAATTGGGTCTGAACTTGCCCCTAGGGTTGTGGATGGGAGCTCGGTTGTCTTTGAGCACTAGATCCCCTTCTTACAAATTCCTGGACTTAACCTTCTTGTTGAAAGCCCTGGAAATTCTTCGTTGATAACCCTGGACGTGGTACAGTGCTTTCAGCCTTCTTTCATCAAAGAACATGAGTTCTTCGAACCTGCTTTGCTGCTAATCTGCCCCAGCTATCTGACACTGAGCCAATACCCGTAATGACGGAACCTCAACTTCGATAGGTAGAACAGCCTCCATCCCATAAACCAAGGAATATGGAGTTGCCCCAGTAGAAGTTCGAATTGAAGTCTAGTAGCCCCAAAGAGCAAATGGCAGCTTATCTGGCCAATCCCTATAGGTTTCCACCATCTTCTGCAGAATGTGCTCGTTGGCGGCCTCCACTGCTCCGTTGGTTTGTGGCCGATATGTAGATGACTTATGAAAAGCCACGTTGTACTTCTCTAACAAGTCGATCACCTCCTTCTTGAAGTGGGAACCATTATCCGAAATAATCTCATTCGGGACCCCGTAGCGACAGATGATGTTGTTTCTGATGAACTTAGCAATGTCTGATGCCTTCAACACAGCATAAGATTGGGCCTCAACCCACTTCGTGTAGTAGTCTATTGCTACCAGAATATACTCATGCCCATTAGACCCCTTCGGAGTGACAGCCCCAATTACATCAATCCCCCAGACTGAAAACGGCCATGGCGAAGTCATGTTGTATAGCTTTGACGGCGAAATGTTCATGCGTTTTGCATGGATCTGGCATTTGTGGCATTACCGAACAAAGCCAATACAATCCTCCTCCATGGTTGACCAGTAATAACCCTATCTAAGGATCTTCTGGGCTAGCATCACCCCGCTCATGTGTGCTCCACACTCTTCTCCATGGATGGCCTCCATCTGGTGCTTGGACTCTTCAGCATCAACGCACAACTAATGTATCCCGAGATGACCCCTCTTGTACAGTTTACCCCCGCAGACGATGAACTAAGCAGCCATTCTTCGAATTGTCCTCTTATCCTTGGTTTTTGCCCCTAGCGGATAAGCTTCATTTTCCAAGAAGTTCTAGACGTCGTAATACCAGGGGTTCTGATCTTATACCTCATCTATGGCAGCAATCAGCTCGTAGGCTGGCACGAATTTCTGTTCAATGATGATCGGACACATCCGGACTCCAAAAGGGATGTCTATCATAAAAGATAGAGTTGCTAATGAATCAGCGAACCTGTTGTTCTCTCTTAACAGATGAGCGAAGTTCAGTTTTTCAAACCGAGGAATCAGAACGTCCAAGGTTTGGTGATAGATTCTTATCTTTTCTTCTTTAACTTTCCAATCTCCTTTAGCTTGAGATACAACAAGGTTCGAGTCCTCGATGACATCCAACCGTTTTGCCCTTAGCTCCAGAGCGGCTTTTAGTCCAGCAATACATGCCTCATATTCTGCCTCATTGTTCGACACTTTGAACCGGAGTTTGAATGCTAAGGGTATGCAGGAATTGCCGGGTGCTATCAGCAACACCTCTATCCCATACCCGTATTGGTTTGACGCTCCGTCAAAGTACATCGTCCAAGTCACTTCTTCAACATGAAGAATTGCCTCGTCTGGGAACAGATATTCAACTGTTTCATCCCCTTCAACTGGGTGATCGGCTAGGAACTCTGCTACCGCTCTCCCTTTCACTGACTTGCGCGTCATGTACTTCAGATCAAATTCGTAAAGCGTATAACCAACGGCTAGCCTACTGTAAGTGCGGGCCAAGAGATATTTGATGGGATCTAATCTCGAAACCAAGATACAGAGTGAGCTAACAGTAGTGCCTCAGCTTCGGTAGCCCATACCAAGGCCGACAAGCCTTCTCCAGAGAGTGTGGCGGGTCTCGTAATCCAAAGATTTTCTTGCTCAGTAGTAGATAGCCTTCTCCACTTTGTCCTCAAACTCGTGCAAGCATGCACCCATTGTCGCTTTCATCGATAGGTACAGAATCAACGCTTTCCCGGCTCAGCGGTGACAACACGTGGGTTCAGAGATATTATTTAATTTGCGTGAAAGCAACCTAGGTATCGGCCGTCCCATTGGAACTTCTTTCCTTTCTTCAGAGACCAAATAGTGGTTCACAACTCAAGGTTAATTTTGCAATAAACCGTCTTATGAATTGCACTTTACCCGTAAAGCCTCGCACTCTTTTTCAGTCCTCGGTGGTGGCATTTCTAAGATGGCCTTGATTTTAGAAGGATCGACCTCGATACCCCTTTGTGTGATCAAGAACCCCAGCATTTTCCCTGCTATAACACAAAATGTACATTTCTGAGAATTCAGTCGCAACCGATACTCCCTAATCTGTTGGAAGAATTTCTGCAAGGCAGTGTAGTGGCCCTCTCTTTCCTTGGACTTGACAATCATGTCATCCACGTACACCTCAACCTCTTTATGGATCATATCATGCAATAATGCAACCCGTTGATACATACCCCAATGTTCTTCAAGCCGAACGGCATCACCCTATAACAATAGGTTCCCCATGGGGTAGCGAAAGCAGTCTTCTCATTGTCTTCGGGTGCCATCAAAATCTGAATATAGCTTGAAAATCCATCCATGAACGAGAGCAGCGCATGCCCAACAGTGAAGTCCACTAATTCATCGATATGCGGCAGAGGAAAGTCGTCCTTCGGACTGGCTTTCTTCAAATCCCTGAAGTCTACACATACCCGAATTTTGCTATCCTTCTTCGGCATCGGAACTATATTGGCCAACCAAGTAGGGTATTCAGATACCAACAGGAACCTTGCGTCAATCTGCTTGGTGACCTCTTCTTTGATTTTCAGAGCCCAGTCCGGGCGGATCCTTCAGAGCTTCTGCTTAACAGGTCGGGCCTCTGGGTCAAAAGGGATCCGGTGCTGTACAATCTCAGGATCGATTCCAGGCATGTCTTCGTAGGACCACACGAAAATATCTTTGAAATCTTTTAATAAAGCGACTAAGCACTCGCGCTCCTCTGAAGACAATGTGAACCCGATCTGGACCAACTGCGGGTCATTCTCAGTACCAACATTAATTGTGGTGATTTCATCAACCAAGGGTTTTACAAACCTCTCCTGCTCTTGATCAAGCAAATATTGCAAAACCGGAGCAATTTCTCCCTCGTCGTTTTCATCAAAATTTTGAAAGTCTTGATTAATGTAATAAATTAAAGGCACAAAAAAGTACTCGGAAGCCACAGCCATACCATTCTCATTAATAATATCCAGTCTGCCTGATTCCTCTGTTACAGCAGACTCAAAGGAAAAAGAAAAAGACGACCTGGACAGGATAGTGGCATCTGGGTTATCACCTCAAAGAATACCGGACTTAGACTCAGATGAGCTGGAACCTGATTCCGACTCCACATACTCAGTGGAATCAGATTCTGGCTCACTACCTGACCCGGTACTGCTTAATAAAAAGCCCTCCTCGTATTGTCAGACGAGGGAGGGTGCGATAGATGCATCCAGAATGTTTGAAGATGGGCCCACAGCCGTTTCATTCCCGATCATGGAAATTAAGAAGTTATCCCCCAAGCACTCCGATACGATCTGAGGATCTGACAGTAGACAAGCCAGTGCTACCCCCATCTCAAATTCTATGCTCTCAGAATCCTTCTTCTTGCACTGCTCAGCCTCAGCTGGTGGGTTTGTCTGCTCTTCGGCAACTTCATCTTCGAAAAATTGCAAGTCAAAGAAAATCTCGAACCCCGGCAAGCGCCACGTCTCTACATTTATCCATGGCTCCGGAAAGCCACAGAACGGGAAGTCTTCCCCCTCCTGGACAAAGCGTCCGTTCAGGGTCCCCTAGATAGGCTTGTGGATCAACTCATAATGCTTCCCGGCTTGCTTGGCTCTGGCTCTTCTGGCCATCTCTTTTCCTTTCCTGGCCCATTCCTCTTCGGTAGGCAGATAACCTAAGCCAAAGGTATATGGGTTGTGTGGCACTTCGACCGATATTGCAACGCCCTTTCGACCACTTCGCCCTAATCCCATCCCGGGCATGTACTGAAGCTTGTTCATAAGGTAGACAGACTGTGCACTGACGTATAGCCCCTCATCAACAGCTAGAATATTCTGTACAACCCGGGCCTTAGCTAGGGTGAATCCTGACAAAAACATATCCTCCGCGCCATGCTCAATCTCCAGAACTGGTGTAGAAACCTTTGGCAGTGAATGCATTGAGGAATTCCCAAAAACGATTGCCACCCCCTTCCCATGGGGGTACTTCAGTATTTGGTGCAGGGTGGAAGAGACATCCTTCACCTGGTGCAGCCACGGCCGCCCTAAGAGTAGATTGAAGGCTGGGTCATCCAAGACATGAAAATCAATATCATGTTGCGCTGGAGCAACCTGAGTCCGAATCTGTATAGTCCCCATCACCTCTCGGCTGGTATTATTATAGGCCCGTATCACCTGGGCAGTAGGCACAAAATCCGCGGGCTTCAACCCGATAGCATATGCCGTTCTCGACGGACACACATTGATAGCAAATCCTATGTCAACAAGGACCACCGGTATCTATTTCTCTCTACACTCGACAAAGACATAGAGCGATTTGTTATGATCTGAGCCCTCAGGCGGCAGTTCCTTGTCAGTGAAGGTCAAGGTTGGGGAAGCTCCTCCTGGGAAAACCAGCCCTACCAACTGCTTCGGAGTCGTATCGATTGAAAGCTTGGCCCGGTCCATGGCTGTAAGGATGGCCTGTCTGTGAACCCTTGAGGCCATTAGCAGTCCCCAGATGGAGATGTCTACTTGAATTTTTTTAAGTTGTTTTAGTACAGCCTTCTCCTCAAATAGTTTTTCTTTTTGCCTCTCTACTTCTTTGTCCTTCTCGGACGCCTCCGACTGGCCCAAGTGTGGGGGCTTGAAGTACTGCCCACTTCTGGTCATGTGGTCCACCTCTTCAACATACCAGGTGTCATCCGGTTGGTTCTGCCCCCAATCCTTGTCAATGTAGGCAAGACGTAAGTCGTCGTCTTCCCACCATATACCATTGGCAACTGCATGACCGTGGCATTCAAGCTGTTTTAGCAAGACAAAGACATTCTATCCCCGCAGGGGCTTTGGCCTTTCTAGCCCTCTCAAGATCCTCAATCTTTTCCTGCTTAAACTACTTCAGCGCAGCCTCCTGTTCAGTGCCTAATGTACTCAAACTGCCCGGATCCCGAGCAAAATTCTTAACACCGGTGCTCTCTAGTGATGCTTTCTGATTCTCGGCCATTCCGGCCACTACTGATGTTCCCGTTCCTGACGGTCTCTGTTCTAGCTGAGGCTGCTCAACAACATTTGGCTGGTCACTGAGCCACCCAGTATTCTTTGCGGATCTATCCAAGTCAAACCAGTTGATGTCCCCATCTCCTAAGTCCTGCTCTTCAAAGAATTACAGATTTGCAATGTCCTCTTCCAGCTCTGCTAGGTTATCTAGTCCCTGACTAGGTCCATTTTCCCAAACCACACTGATCTCTGCCCCAGCTTACAACTCTACCCTTGGCTTAACCTGATCTGTGTTATGTGATATAACCACTCGGGTTGTACGCAAAGCTCGCAGACCCCTCAGGCTCTGAATCATCATTCGCCTCTGCCCTCAAAGTCATCCTAGTTCTGTGTTCGATAGTCACCACCACCGGTTTAGGTTGGGTTTGGGAGGTGCTCAACATGCACAAGTCTGTGCTGTCCGGGATGAACACCTCGGGCTTGGGTAGGTGAGAGGGTGTGATATATATGCTAGGGTCGTATGACACAACCCCAGTTTAGATCAAGTTGATGCGTTTAGGTGGTGGAGCTTGGTTATGTGGTGGGAGAGGGTTGGTTCTGACATTTGGTTTTTCTAGAGGTGCTATCACCCTATTGTCAACGAGATCCTGGATCTCATGACGCAGTCTATAGCACTGGTCGGTGTCGTGACCATGCTGTTGGTGAAAGGCACAGTATTTGGCTGGGTTATGGGAAGCAGGAAGTTTGTCTGGTAATGGCCGCAGCTCCAGGGGCTTCAAATGCCCTTTCCTGATTAGAACCCCCAAAGCTTTGGACAGGGGCATGTACAGTGAAGTAAAGGTTCTTTGGCCTCTAGGTGGATATCTGGCTGTTTGTGAGCTGGTACCGGACGTACCAGTGAAGGGTGTGGCTGTAAGTGTTTTTGGAGTGGTGGTGGTGACCATGCCCATATCGGAAG
Source organism: Camellia lanceoleosa (assembly GCA_025200525.1). Taxonomy (NCBI): domain Eukaryota; kingdom Viridiplantae; phylum Streptophyta; class Magnoliopsida; order Ericales; family Theaceae; genus Camellia; species Camellia lanceoleosa. Next base: position 89,113,377 of record CM045767.1, read on the forward strand.
TTCTGGCAGCTGCAGCACTACTCGTGCCTGCATTCGAACTACGGGTAAATGCCCTCTTGGGCTGCTCTCTCTCGTGGTCAATCAGACCCTGCTTCATAGCGTCCTTAATCTGTACCCCAATCTCGTGTAAATCCACAAAGGTGGGAAGGGGTAAGACGATCATCTTTTGTGTCAGCTTGGGTTGGAGGTTGCGCACAACCATCCGTATCTGATCCTTGTCGACCGGCCTGATGGTCATCATAGAAGCTTTGGCCCTCCAACGGGTGACGAAGTCAGAAAAGCCCTTTTTCGGCTTCTGTCTAGTTGTCTCGAGATCACGAGTTGTGATCTCAATCTGCGTGTTGTAGGAGTATTGAGCTACAAAGGCCTCAGCCATCTCCTTCCAACTTCTCTTGATAGAATCCTCCAGCTTTGCGTACCAAATAGCCGCAACAGCTGACAGGGTCCGGCTGAAGAGGGAAAGCTTTTGCAACCTGGAGAGGCCTATTGGCCTTAGGATATCCAAAAACAACTGGAGGTGTACCATGGGATACCCAGAACCGTCAAAATGGTCTATATGCGGCATCTTGAACCGGTCCGGCAAAGTCACCGCTGAATCGGTGTATCTATCCTCTATGTCCAATATGGAATTAACGCCTTGAGCCTTCTTGAACAGCTTTTCTAGCTTGCTCACTTTCAGCGCTGTTGGATCCACCTCGAATTCAAACAGTGTATCCACTAGGTTAGTCGGTGCTTTGGACAGCTGAGGTAGGATTGGGGGTGGAACTGGCCCCGTTGCGACATCCGTATTGTCCTGGACATTTGCAGTATCCCCGAGTGGTGGAACTCTAGGTGGGGGTGGGGGTGGATGCGAAACAGACACTCCGGCTTGCTGTGGTTGTTTATTCTTTGAAGTCGCAATCACCGCTCATTTGTTGAGCCACAACCTCTCGACGCTGACAAACTCAACTGGCGGGCAGCATCCCACTACATGGCTTGCATAGTCTCTTGGAGCTGACGCATCATGTCCTCCATACTTGCTATAGGGTGCTGACCTAACTGAACAACAAGTATATCTCTTTTCTGAGAAATCGAAACCTCACCGACTACTCCTTTGGCGAGGTGGACAAGGACCATCGATCCGTAACCCAGATCGATGAATCTGCGCTTAATCGACCTCTGTCTAGTAACCGGGGGTAATGAAAGGAACACTGGTTATCCATCTATCAGATCCTCGGATCGATGAAGTCTTCGACCTCTGATCCAAAGTGCTTGAGAATATCCGCTGGTCGGAAGCAATGATGCTAAACTATCTTGCAAAAAGATAAATAAAGCAAAAATAAGGAAATAATAAGAAGATAAGCGGACAACACTTGGCTTAAATAAAGACAACACAGTTGGCATTTGTAAGTCGAGCACCTATTCTCAACACCGATCACGGTTCCCCAAATCATCGCCTCAATCGATACCCTCAGGTAAAACTAATTCCCCCAAATACTGATGCCCGCAGGCCTGATACCCAAACTTGCAAACTGATACATGCATTCCTGTAGAGACACACTCTAAAACCACATAGCAAGCAAGTGAGAGCCAAAACACCCGTATGGAGGGGTAGGGTTTCCCTGTCCAATCTTGTCAGGAGCAAGGGTTTCACTACGCACGCAGCGGTTTCAAACAACCTACAATCGGGTAAGCAACATGTCCTAGTTTGGAATGGTCACTATGGTTTCCGATATGCAACTAGGTCGAATGGTCAAAAAGGGTGCCTCGGTAAAAACCGAGGTTTGTGTTCCCATCGTGGCAGACCCCGTAACCGGTCAGCCTTATGGCACGCAGCCTCCGGCAAACCGTCTAGGAATAGCAGATGGCAAATACGGTGTCCTAGGCGCACCAATGCAAATGAAGTGCAAAACAACACATAAGTGTAGACAAAACAACATATCATGAGTTCAAGTCAAGTTCTCTAAATCCCCAGCAGAGTCGCCAGAAACTATAGACCGCCCGAACTCCGCTCCACGCGCGAGGGCGCGAATTGTAGTTCTAGCTACTACAGTTTAGACTCCTGTCACGGTTCTGAATCTAACCTCACAAAGTGCAATGTAGGACTGATAAATCACCAAAGAGTCCAAATCCGGCAAATCGTTTTGGAAAATTGATTTTAATCAAAAAGCACCAAACACGGATTGCTTTGCCAGATTTTAGAGTCGCCACCAAAATATTTTGTTTTTGGGAAATTTAGGAAACCCTGACTCATGCCTAAGGCCACGTATCCGTCATCACCAAAATTGCCTCGGCTCGAGAACTTGGGTACGAGAGGGGAAGGTCCTAAAATGAGCACCCCCGCTCGTCCGATCAAAGATCGGCCTCTACTAATCATGATATGTTGTTTTTGAAAACACATGTGTTCTTATTCCGGTTATTAATCTAGGATTACTATGTGATGCGCACATCATATAAGTATAGACTCAATCACGCGGATTGGAACATAACAACTTATGTTTTTTTTTTCGAAAATGGTTTGAAGATGCTACTCGCAAGTAGGCTAAGACACGAATTTGCCACCCTCAAGTGGGCTTAGAAAACATGATTTCGCCACTTCAAGTGGGCTTAAAACTCACAATCATCGAGTTGTCCAATTCAAGCAATCGAGCCTTCATCCGCAGGCATTCATGCAGTTATAGCAGTTAAGCAAATAGTCTCATGGCAAGCATGCTATCATGGCAGTCACTTACACACATGCAAGGATGCTAAAGTGTAAACACTCACAGTGTACTCCGAGCCAAAAAAGAAGCTAGTTAGCAATCATGCATGATCCTACCTATGTTAAGAATGCCTAATGCAACACATGCAAAATGCAACTAAGATAGGCTCGGCTATCTAAGATGGCATATGAATGCTACACTTGATACATGTATTCAAATAGGAATTCAAATACAATGCAGTTTGAATGATGCGCCGAGCCCGGTGCATGCAATACGAATGAATGGATGCAAACATGCGAGCATAAGTATGCTAATTGAAAAATGCCCTAAAACTAACCATCAAAAGCTGGTAAATAAAAGGGAGAAAGACGTGGGGTTGGAAGACATTCACACACACACGCACGCTTATTACAATAGTTGTGCCTTCTCGACGAAAGGTCCGAATAATATGCTAACCAGCTAATCTAAGCTAATTCAACTAATTATTACAAAACGAAACTAATTAACTAATCCTAGTTAACTAGTTAGGTATTACAACACAAATTGATTAGCTAAGTGCATTAACTACTTAAGTACAAAACCAAAACATTCACTAGCTAAGCGAAGCAGCTAAGTAAAACAGTTTAGAGGAGCCTCGGGGCGAGAAGTGCATGCATACTCAGTCGCCTCGTTCGGAAATCCATCACTATGCCCCAACTTGCCTCTATTTGCATTTGATCTCAGAACACTGTACAAACCTCCAGATAGCTTCTACTCCATCATGGAGACCTCCAGGAAGGCTGCCGACCACTTAATGGTGTTGTAGACCACCTGTAAACCACTTACACACGCTGCAGACCAGAAAAAGTGGTCGGCCAGCCACTTTTATTGGTCTGCCGACCAGAAAATCCTGCCAAGCTCCAATTTGCTGCAACAGAGAACAAGAAGGGGCACGTCAGTGTATTTGCAAGGTATGTGTGCACAACCACCCTCCCTATCATTTCTCAAGCTCAAGGGAGTGCGGTACTCAACTCTCGGGCCACCAACTGAGCATCGCAATGCACGATGGCCGAGAAGCCAAGTTTGCACAATTCAATGTCAATGAATGCACAAATAACACATAAGGGCCTTAACCTCTATGATGCATGATCAAGAGGGTCGGCGACCGAGAAATGAGGCAAGTTTCATCACTTTAAGTATGAAACGTCCCTCGTTTCTCATGTTTGGATTAACGCCCTATCCAAACACAATGCAATGCAACAAGATCAACCTATAAATGCTAATGGAATGCAAACATAATGCAATGCAACAATATGCAAACAACATGCAATGCAACAAAATGCAAACACAATGTAATGCAACAACATGCAAACAACATGCTCTTCTATGAATGCTAGAATGGCATGCACGAGGTTCCAACATATGAACAATGCATGGATGGCAAGTTTAAAAGCCTAAGGCATCAAGGCTAGGAAAGAACATCTCACAAGAGGCACGCAATACAATGCTCAATGGACTTAAACCGAATATGAACAGACCTAAGTCATGCCAAAACAGTGGCCAAAGTGCTCTAAAATGATGGCATGAAAAGCAAGATGGTGATGCTCATGCAATGGCTCATCAACTAAGCATAAGAGCACAACTCTCAAACATGATCAAGAAGTGACAAACATAGAAGTGTGACAACACTATATGCTCTGAAATCAAGTGTGAAATGATGCCAAATCATTCAAACAATACAAGCATAGCATCCTAGAGGTCCTAAGGCACAAGGCTACTAAAGGGGACTAAACAAGAGGCATGCAATTCATGGCACAAATGATAGAACCAACCATAGACAGAGCTCAATTAGGCCAAAACAAAGACCAAAGCATGCTGGGATGGGAGCTCAAAAGCCTAGGCACGCATGCATACAAGTTAGGCCATAAATGAGGCACAAATGCATAACCCTTGAAAGCACTCAAAGAGTGAAAGAAGTGAGAACATGGAAATGCTATATGCTTTGAAATATCATGTTAAATGATCCCAAATCATGTACATGTCACAAATGAAGCATGCTAGGAGGCTCAAAGCTTAAAACTAGCATAGGCACTTGCACTATAGCTATGCAATACATGAACCATATGTCCAAGACAACCCAAAACAGTCCTAGAGCATGTCAAATCAAGGCTAAAACATGCACGGAGTATAGCCAAAACAAGCTAGCGTGGTAAGCTAAAACATCAAGTAAGCATGGCCAATGCGCATGATTACTCTACACCTACCAAAACCAAGCATGAGATGACTTTACCAACAAAAATTAGAATTGTATCATGGCAAAATTAGACAAAAATACACTGAAATGGCAGCCCAAAAGCTTAGGCAAGATGGCATGCATATTGGCTCATATTTAAGGCATAAAGCACCAACCCTCCAAAGCATTGAAAGAATGAAAAATGTGAGGGCATGACCACACTAAACACACTAAAATCACATACCAAATGATTCTAACACATGCAAATAGCCCAAGCAGTGCATGCTAGTGACTTGGAAACTCAAAGCTAGTGAGCAAGAATGCACTATGGCTATACAAAGCAAGGCATGCATGACCAAAACAACATAAAACAGAGCTTAAGCATGGAAAAACATGAGTAAGATCTTGCTAGAGTTGAGCCAAAAACGTGCTAGAATGATGGCCCAAAGCATGATGCATGTTAGGCTAGTTAGTGGAATTGCACTACAAGTGCAAGGAGCATGCAAGAAGCAATCAATCCGACCCAAAAAAGAGCTATAGCATGCTAAAAAAAAAGCAAAAACTTGCTAAGATAAGACCAAAACATGCTAGAAAGATGAGCTATCAACACAAGCATGTAAGGCTAGTATGCAAAATTTACACTACAAGTGTAACATGCAAGCAACCAATGATCAATCCAGCCAAAAACAAAGCTATGCCATGTTGAAATAATGCCTAAGACATGCTAAGATGGAGCTAAAACATGCTGGAAAGACATGCTCAAACATGAGGCCAACAAGGCAAGCAACCAAGACACAAGGAGAGGGGATGACCCCCTCCTATTTGGGACCTCAAAACACACTTTCCACCACTGAAATTCCTCTGAGTTTCAGTGGTTAGAAGGCCAAAAAGAGGTGGTTCCAATAGCTTAAAAGGATAGCACAAAACAAAGCCAAACAAGGCACAAGAGGGGGTAGACCACCCCCAACACCAAAGAAGCCTTAAACAAACATTTCAAACACTTGAAAATGAAGCTTTTTGCAGTTGAAATTTAAGCCTAAAACATCATGCAAATAGGCCCTAAGACTTAAACAAAACAAAGCTTTAAAAGGATTAGAGCCTTACCCTTGAAGACCAAGAACAAAGCAACAACTCCAGCAGCTTTTTTGAGCTAAAAACCAACTCTTGAGTTCAAACAAGACCCGTAGGTACCACAGCAACAAGAGTGTGGTGTTTCACTGGGTGTTTGTGTGCAAAAGTGTGAAGAAACTACACTTTCAAGCACAAATATGGAGCAAAGGAAGAAATATAGAGATAGAGATGTAACTATAGCTCCAATGCAAAATTCTGAACCTGAGACAAGAGGGTGGAGACTCTTTTTTATAGAAAAACATGCATCAAGCTTGTTCAACAAGCTAGAGGCTCCAAGCCATCCCTCCATACACGTGTATGGAGGATGCTATCTGTGCCCAACAGCTGGCATAACTGGCAAGAAAATATTTGCAGAAAGATGCAGAAAAGGTGCCGACCAGTTGAGGTGGTCGGCTGACCACTCCCACTGGTCGGCCGACCAGAAAAAGTGGTCAGTAAGAAGACAAAGTGGTCAACAAGGGGGAGAGGTGGTCTGCACAAAGAAATGGTGGTTGTGGCATGGCTGCCGACCAATTTAGGTGGTCCAAAGACCACCAAGACCAGCTGGCAGACCAGAAAACTGGCAGGCAGGGAAGAAAAGTGGTCTTCAGGGAGAGAAACTAGTCTACACCCCTTATTCCACCCTCCAAGCAAGGAAAACAAGGTTTGGTTCAAAACCAAACCAAAAAGGAAGCAAGACAAAAGTTCGTGGGACAAGGCACGCAGCCGGAAGCCCCGAAAACTAGTCTACGGGTACAAAAAATGGTCTACGAGAGGGAAAGGTGGTCTACGACCACAAAAAGTGGTCTACAGACCTCTGTTTCCTTCTAGGCAAAGGCAACAAGCCATGGTCCAAAAACCAAGCCAAGAGGAGAATGTTAAGAGGTTCCGAGACAAGGCGCTCGGCCGAAGGCTCCGGAAACCGGAAACTAGCCTACAAGAGGGAAAAGTAGTCTACGACCACAAAAGTGGTCTACAAACCTCTCTCTCCCTCCAGGCAAGGGCAACAAGGCATGGTCTACCAACCAAGCCAAAACACAAAGAGTTCAGAGGCCCGGAGGCAAGGCACTTAGCCGAAAACTTCGAAAACTCAAAACGTGCACAAACATGCACAATCAGCGAGCGCTCAAATAATGATGTCTGAGTCTTAAGGTCAGTAAAAAATGGGGTGTCTACATTAGGTCTTTCACCGTAGACACACAGGCCAACTTAATTCTGCTTTAACACCCTCTTATAACTTTACCACTTTATCTAACCTTTTCCAATAGCACAATACGTGTGATTCAAATATTGTTTTCTAAAACAACGCAGACATTCCAAAACATAATATGAGAATTTTCAAAACCTCTTTCCAAACATTCGGTTTCAAATTCCAAAAATTCATTACATGCTCCATGATATGAATGATTTCAATTTGCCTAATCCACATGAAAAATTTAACACACGGCAATGTTATCCTCTACTGATAGCCAAAACAGCTCTCTAATGCAATAATTAATAGATAACAATACAGATATATTTTTCCAAAAGAGTAACAACACCTGTAGACACCCCATTTTGACCAGCCCTAAGACTTGGATGCTTTTTATTGATTACATGATGATGACAATCAGAATATGTGCCCTAACAGTCCTCAACAAGAAAAATGGAATTTGAGCTTTAATCCCAACCTTCACACATTTTTGGCCAAACTATTTTACACCTTAAAACCCTCTTTTCAAAATATTCTTCCAAATATTTTTACGATGTTCCGAGGCTCCCATTTCAATTAAAATATTGCACTTTTCAGTAAACCTAGTAAGGACAAAGTAGAAATAAATGGAAGGGAGGTAAACTCTTTAAAAATATATATATATATTTAAAAACATCTTCTTTATAGATTTAGATTGGTTTGGATTTGAAGGAAACATGAGGGGAATGAAGAAAACTAGTTTAGGGAAATGATGAGCATCAAATTGTTAAGAAGGAAATGCACAACCTTCACTAAATTAGACATATCTCTTTGTACACTTGGATTTTAAATGTGAGGCCACCACCATTGGAAAAAAGACTTCTGGAGCTTCAATTTAGATCCAAGAACCACCTAAAACCAAGTCCAGATAAGGGAGATATGCCCATTTGAAGTTGGGCTTACGAGCAGATTTTGTTGACCTAGCCCGAGGGAAATGAACAGCCTTCACTAAATTAGGCATATATCTTTGTACACTTGGAATTTAAATGTGAGGCCACCACCATTGGAAAGTATACTTCTGAGGCTCCAATTCAGACCCAAGAATTACCTAAAATCGAGTCCGGATAAGGAAGATATGCCCGTTTGAAGTTGGGCTTAATAGCAAATTTTGTTGACTCGACCCAAAACAGCAACAGCCCCCTTTTTTTTTTTTAATTTTAGTTTGGTTGGGACACCCCATTTACCTATTTTTTCATCCATTCAAGTGCATCCACTAATCCTCTATCATACCTAATCATCTCCCATTGTCAAAAAGAGGTTTTGTTTGCATCCATAAAGGAGTATCCCATGCAACTACCTTGAAAATTTGCCCTCCTATCACATTCTTGTCTCCCACCTTGTTTTTGACCTTTACTCTCACTCATTGCCTATATAGAATGGTCATATTGTAAGAGAGAGAGAGAGGACCACGAAATTGAAGAGAAAATAGTGAGAAAATGGTGAAAAAAGAGAGAAAAATTGAGTTTTTGAGCAAAAAAATACTTTTATCTTCCATACACACCCCATACCTTCCATACAAACTAAAATTCCATCTTTCCTACACCCAAAACTCCTCTAAAAATTCTGAAATAGCTAAATTTCAGTACTGATTGATCAAAGGAAAGAGTGAGTGTTGTTGAAAGTGAAAAAAAAATAAGAGAGTTAGCCACTTTTCCACCATACATACCTAGAGTTCCATTCTAGTTTCAAATTGAGGATTGAGAACACATTTCCTAAACTTGAGGTTGATCAAGAGAAAGTTTGGAAATCAAGAAGTTCAGCCTTTCTTTGGAAGGTGAATTTTTAGTCTTTCATTTTTTTATATTTTCTATCTCATATTTATTTTATTGCTTCTTATTTCATAGTGTTTTGTTATAATCCAAGTGGTTTGTTTATTTCATATTTATTTTCTTACTTTATATTTCATAGTGTGCCATTGTAATCTAAGTAGTTTGTTTAGCTCGTAATTATTTATTTTTTATTTATTTTTATTCACTTGCTTTAATTTCATATTAGTTTTGTTGTAATCTTGCATGTTCTACCTCATATTTGCTTTTTTGTTTTAAGTTCATGTTGTAATCTTGCATGTTCTATCTTATATTTGCTTTCTTGTTTTAGTTTCATAGTAATTATGTTGTAATCTTGCATTTCTTAGCTTATATATATATATATATATATTTTGTATTAGTCTCATATTAGTTTTGTTGTAATCTTGCATGTTCTACCTCATATTTTGCATGTTCTACCTCATATTCGAGGATGGAATTTCCTTAAGGTGGGTGAGTTATAACACTTTGTATTTTGGGCTTAGGAATGAAGTAAGGTGTAATTGGAAGTTGTTAAGGTTGGGTGGATATGTATGGTGCTCTCATGCTTTGTTATGAACTAGGGGTTGTTAAGAATTGGTGAGCATACGGTTGTTGCTATTCATGTTAGAACGGATGCAAATTTCAGGGACGAAATTTCTTAAGGTGGGAAGGGTGTAACGACCCGGATTTTAAATTCACATCGGATTGAGGTATAGTGGTGCCTGTCACCTTGAAACTTGTATGGTTGTTGGACTCTTGATGTTGATGGGTTGGAAAGTGAACTTTAAATAGTATAATTGAGGACCCTTGGATGATGTTTGGAACCTTGATTGAAGCCTTAACAAGATATATAGATAAGATTAAATATAAAGTCCCAAATTTAAGTTTGAATTTTTGACCAGCCGTCACTCTTTTGCCCTTTTCTCCTTATATACTTGGAATTTGAATGTGAGGTTGGAACCATTGGAAAGCTTATTTCCAGGGCTTCAATTTGGACACAAGAATGACCTAAAACGGAGTCCGGATGGGAGAGTTACACTTGTTCAAAGTTTCGAAATCTGTGCTGAAAACAGGTACGCTCGAGCGGGAATTCCTCCGCTCGAGCGGGAATTACGGGACAGCAGCTTCAAAAACGAGATTTTGAGATCATTTCTCATATTTTCCTCCCCTCTCTTGATTCCTTTTGCCCTAGTTCCGAAAACCCTAGGGTTTTGATCCCAAATACTTCCATTTCCTCTAGGTTTGAGCAAGATCTTCCACCAAGAAGTGAAGAAGGCAAGAAGATGACCATTTCCAACCGATTGGAATTTCGGGATTTTGGTGGTTTCGTCTCAAAGCTTTGCTCCTTGTTTGGTTCTTGAGGTAGGGATCCTTGTCCTCTTTCAATACTTGCATTCATGGATGGGTTTGTGGTATTTTGAGTATATAAATACAAAATCTATTGTTTTGTGCATATTGTGTCAAACTTGAGATTTGGGGATTTAGAGTTTAGAATGTTGGGAATGCAATTGCTTGGTTTAAGTGATGGATTATGAACTTTAGACTTGTAATCAATGAGAAAATTGGAACAAGAAGTAATGGTTTGGGAAATTTGGCTTTTGCTTGAAATCCTTTATTTTCTTGAAAACCCTAGGTTGATTTATGAGGTTAAGCAAAGAGTTTACCCAAATTGAAAGTAAAATCATGGAATTAAGATATTGAATTGGATATATGCAAATTTATTTGAAGTTTGAAAATGTTTGGGAATTTTATTAAAAATTAGCGAATGAACCGTGTTTTGGGCATTGGAAATCATATTAAAATGTAAAATGAAATTGGGAGAAAAGGTTTTGTTGATGATGTGGATGATATTAATTTGGCTATGGAATCTTGAAATGAGATCAAAGAATTTACCCCGAATTATGTTAAATTATACTCGGTAGTGTTGAATTGAATCATGTTGAATTGTGTTGAGAATGTTGAGTTTTGTTGAATGATGAGGAAATGTTTGGATTTTGGTGCAAACACTAGAAATTTAAAGAGTTTTGGGGAACATGCCCTTTCTTTCTTTCTTTGAATAGAAGATGATGGGTGTAAATTCCATAATGTGTTTTGTAAGACTAGTAATCCTTTATATGTATATATTGAGTTGGAGAAATAGGTTTGAAGACTTCATGCTGCAAAATATTGTTTGCTTTGTTTTATGTGCTTGATGCCCTTAAGATGCCTGTAAATTCATTTGAAGTAAAATAAAGCAGGAAATGAATTAAGAAAGAAAAGGAATTAATGTATAAGTTGTGTACATGTGTAGGGCATAACCCGGGAAGGACAAGCACTCCGTTATAGCACTGTGAGTAGTAGTACTATAATTGTACATTACTTACCGTTAATAATCATTGTTATTAATATTCTGTTCTTTATGGGCAATTATGCTAACGTATGTGTGGATTAAGACTTATATAAGCAGTGAAGGATTTGACATACCTCAGTTTAGGCAGATGGCTAGAACTATGGATAGTGCTATAGTCATGTGCTTTGTTTACTGTTAATGAATACTATTAATGTTACATTATCGTAGAATTACCTGTTGGTTTATAGTGAACAAAAAGAACAATGATGCATGTGTCTTCCATCAGTAAGTATTACTACTATTCCGATATACGAAAGACGAATATTTTAACTTGGAATGACTTATGAAGAGACTTGTGTACACTATTGGGTGACAAGGTATTTTTGTGAACCTGAGGTTATTCTGTCCTATTTATTCGTTCTGTTTATGATATGATATATAACGATATGATTTCTGGTATGGAACAAAGTGCTACACTTTGGTGGGAGCCACCTCTTGAGTCCATACATATGTGAATTGGGCTTAAAGCCTATGTGAAAGTCATGAGGCCTATGGCTGCTCAATGAAAGATATAATTTGTGAAATTATGAAGATACAATTTGTAAAGTTATGAAAGATATAATTTGTAAAGATACGAAAAGTATTTAAGGCATTTTTAGTACAAGGCCCTTGCCCGGGGGTACTAATACCGTGGTTTGTGGCCCTTGCCCGGGGGTAATAATACCGTGGTTCAAGAATATGTTTTATATGAAATTGTGAAGTATTTGTGAACTATGAAATTATGAGGCCAAGGGCCAATTTGTGAATTTGTGAAATTATGAGGCCAAGGGCCAACTTGTGAAATATGAAATTATGAGGCCGAGGGCCAATTTGTGAAGTGTGAAACTGTAACTTGTGAAACTATGAATTTCAGAGGCCGAGGGCCAACTTGTGAAGTGGTGCATCTAGCCAAAGGCTAATTTGTGAATTTGTGAACCCATCAGGCCAAAGGCCAATCTGTGAAGTTATGAACCGACAAAGCCGTACTGAAACGTGTGCAGAATCAGACTAACCACAGAATTTTTGTATTTATTTATGTAATTAGATGAACATGTATATTGTAAGTAAGTTAAGTTAATCTTTAAATTGTTTATGTACTACTGTTCACTGAGCTTGACTCACTCGTGTTATGTCTGTTTCTGTAGGCACTCCACCTGGAGGTCAGCTTAAACCCATAGCGTCCGTACCTCTTTTGTCAACCTCAGGGTGTCCAGGCACTCCAATGAAGACAGCTCATTTTGCTAAGCTTTTGATTTTGTACCCTGATTGTCTGTTTAAGGTTGATGTATATATAATTCCTTTGCCTGTCCATGATGTTTTACGCCCAATTCTAAGGGCTGGGTCTGTATATATATATACATACATAGCTAATTCTTTGATGCACGTCACTGTATGTTTATTTGCCTTATGTTACATGCGTGATCTGCATGATAGTGGTCGCTCAATGGATGCAATTCTTTTATTTATGTTAAATTATATTGGTGAATGCTTCCGTTCAGGCCCCATATGATATGTATAACAGGTTTAGTGTCCGTTTTCAAATGGGTCATGCCCAAACTTTTAGGGGCGGGTTTGGGGCGTGACAGGTGGTATCAGAGCACGAGTTGCTATCTCACACACGAATCCATTGAGCTTTAGGATGTCTAGAAAAAAAAAAAAAAAAAAACTTAGGCATCATGCATTAAATCCTTAGTGCATATGAAAGAAAGTGATGGCAACGTTAAATGCAATCTGTTAACGCTAACGATTATAACCCATGTCCATTGTATATTCTTTGTGCATATTGTGAGTAATTGTTATGCAGAACATGGTAAGACATGCAGATGGGGTTAAATCAACAGAATTGCGCAGTGGAAGCGTGGTAAGGGTTCAAGCTGATTGGTAAGACAATCTATATATCAATGATTAAATAAGATGTATGTTATCGATTATTATTTGTGGATTGGAAGTTGCTTATCATCTGTTTTGATGGAGTGATTAAACCCTAGGTATGGAATATTCCTTAAAAAAATAAAAAAATGATATAGTCTTCCTAGTCACAACAATGTTTAGATCTGTGATTTTGTGCAATTACTGCATATGAGTATTTTGATAAGATGTGTTGGTGGGCTAACTGAACTTGTGTTGAATACGAATGGCTGTATGGAGAAGTTATGTATATAATGACCCCTCTTCGAATTGTGTGTAATTTGTTATGGAAGTTTGTAATTTGAAATTTGCATTCTGAAATCTGAAATTCGACATTTGAAATTTGACATTTGACTCTGTCATCCGTAATCTGTTTTGTTATGTGTAAATTGTAATCTGTAATTAAAATTCCATGTAAAGAATGGTTGAACAACATGAAAGACCTACCCACCTTACGTGTCTGCATACATGAGACTTGTAAAAGAGAGGCAATTAAGGACTATCGTAGGAATTAAAATCCTGCTTCTGTATATCAATGACTTAAGATTGAGAAATCATGTCTGTGAAATATTTTTGTGTAGATATGCAAAGGTTAGATATTGCAAATTATTGAATTAATCTATGTTCTGTCTTTGAGGGATATAATGTAAACTATTCTGCACGGCACTGTGAACTAAAGAAAAAATGGAACGAATAGACAGGGAAATACTCTTTATTGATGGTGAGTTAATGATAAGTACTGGACGTTTACCTCCTCTAGTATGTTTATATAGATTTGTATAATATGCACGATGTAATATTGAACTAATTTGGCTCAGAAGTCTAACTCTGATATTAGGTGATCAAATTATTTTGCCACAAAATTGTTGACTTCCAGACGTATCTGCATGGGTGTGGTTACTATATACTTAAGGAAATTTATGACTCTATGAATGGACCCAGTAGGACCTACGTATGTGAAATAACTGGATACTCTGTTTATGTTAATTGATTGAGCCAGACGACTGGTTTATAATTTCTGTATGACTGTTTGCTGACCCATTGTAATTGTGAGTTATGAATACGAAACCATGTGGATGATCTCGTGTCTTACAGTAGGAAAGAAAGAATCATCTGAATAGTGGAATACTGAAATGATCAAAAGAGGGGCCAAATTAATTTGTGCCGTAACAAGAAGAAATGTTATTAAGAGAAGACGTTACACCTTACTGTTATGACTAGTTGATTAAACATGATTTAAATTTGATTTCTGGCTTTATCTTTGAATGGCTCCCTCTGCTCGAAAGATGGGTGTCTTATAATAGTATGATTAAATGTCTATTATGACATGTCTGTATGAATTTATAAAAGTGTATGGTACTAATTTTGATATGGTCGTAACTATTTGACTTGGGGCATGGTCCTATTGTGTTACTGAACTAAGAAGTAATGCTACGAGGAATTTACAATGTGTACTGTGATCTCTCTTTCTGTTGTATTGCATATTATTCTAAATTAATATACTGGTATGACCCTGAAGTGCTTTTGGGAACAAGGGATATTACAAGCGAATTATAAAGCTAAGGGCTGCGTACATAAACGATTTATTTGTGACTATTGGAATGAAATATGACTCATTAATTAGGCAAAACCTTGTTAGTAGGCTTTGATCTAGGATTTCATTATGCATAACCATAAACTTTAATGGACAACCCCTCTCCGAGTAAATGGCACTCCGAAATTTACCCAAAGAACGACTTAACTGGGCAAGTTTGAACATGTACTTTCTAATGAGAATTACATAGGAACTATTAAGGCTGGATCAATTTGGTTATGAACATAGTAAAGAACATATTGTGAAGGAAATTAACGTATGCTATGGGAATTTATGAATTTTGTGCTTAGGGGAAATGTTACGTATTATGTTTCTGTATTTAAGAATTATATGTTTCTATAGCTGAGAATTGATGAGACAGGAAAAATATTGTGATTACAAACCATGCCTACTGGGTAGTTTATATCTGGAATGTCCTGCCAAGGACTCTTGTAGTTTCACCTTACTCGACACAAGATCCTGTGAAATAAAATACGAGATGTTTTCTTTCATTTTACATACCTGGAATGGGCATGTTTGAGTTGTCTTCTATTTGGTTTTCTTCAATTTCGAGGATGGAATTTCCTTAAGGTGGGTGAGTTATAACACTTTGTATTTTGGGCTTAGGAATGAAGTAAGGTGTAATTGGAAGTTGTTAAGGTTGGGTGGATATGTATGGTGCTCTCATGCTTTGTTATGAACTAGGGGTTGTTAAGAATTGGTGAGCATACGGTTGTTGCTATTCATGTTAGAACGGATGCAAATTTCAGGGACGAAATTTCTTAAGGTGGGAAGGGTGTAACGACCCGGATTTTAAATTCACATCGGATTGAGGTATAGTGGTGCCTGTCACCTTGAAACTTGTATGGTTGTTGGACTCTTGATGTTGATGGGTTGGAAAGTGAACTTTAAATAGTATAATTGAGGACCCTTGGATGATGTTTGGAACCTTGATTGAAGCCTTAACAAGATATATAGATAAGATTAAATATAAAGTCCCAAATTTAAGTTTGAATTTTTGACCAGCCGTCACTCTTTTGCCCTTTTCTCCTTATATACTTGGAATTTGAATGTGAGGTTGGAACCATTGGAAAGATTATTTCCAGGGCTTCAATTTGGACACAAGAATGACCTAAAACGGAGTCCGGATGGGAGAGTTACACTTGTTCAAAGTTTCGAAATCTGTGCTGAAAACAGGTACGCTTGAGCGGGAATTACTCCGCTCGAGCGGGAATTACGGGACAGCAGCTTCAAAAACGAGATTTTGAGATCATTTCTCATATTTTCCTCCCCTCTCTTGATTCCTTTTGCCCTAGTTCCGAAAACCCTAGGGTTTTGATCCCAAATACTTCCATTTCCCTTAGGTTTGAGCAAGATCTTTCCACTTTTATGGTTTTTCCACATACAATTTGGGATTTTTCCACATATCATTTATGGTTTTTCCACAAATTGGGATTTTTCCACTTTTAGAAATCCATATACAATTTGTATACCGAAAATAATCGCAATAGCATAACTATAGCCCAAAACCCCCTCAAATTTCACAAAACCCTCAAGCCCAAAATAATATTTTAAAATCAACTCAATGACTACCAAATATAAATAACAAAATATGCCACAAATTTGCTACCAAACTCATATTGAGTTAAGGAAATCGACCCTACCTCAACTCCGGAAGAGGACAAAATCAAAAAACCCTAAAGGTAAACATCAATGAAAACACGAAGCTCTTTGATCAAAAGAAAGCCCTTGATAAGATCTACAATCTTTCTCAAATGACTAAGGTGAAAAGATGTCTCTAACTGAGTAGATCTAGAGATATATGTGAGACAAGTTGAGTTTAGAGAGAAATAGAGAGATTCATGACTCAAAGAGGGAAAAGAGAGAGAGAGAGAGAAATGAATGAGGAAAGTGTGTTTGAGGTTTATTTATAGTGGTAAAACAATAGCTCTAAAGTCAATGAAAAAAATAAGTCAAAAACCCCCAAAAGTTGGGCCCAAACCGAACCCAAAATTCTGGAAATAAGTCGTAGGGTCCGACCTACAAGGCTGTGGTGTCGACCCTTAAGAAGAAATGCTGAGACACATATATTTGCAGCAAACAAGAGGGTCGACCCCAGAACCCGTGGTGTTGACCCCAAAAAACAACAGCAAGGTGGTATCGACCCCAAAAACCATAAGAGAGACACCAAGAGTCCAACAACAAGGTGGTGTCGACCCTACGAACTCATGGTGTCGACCCAAGGAACCCATGGTGTCAACCCCAAAAGCAAAACAAAACATGAAAGGAAAGAAGAACAACCGTTACGGATGTAGTTTCTCGGATTTAAAAACAATAAAAGGTTCAGGTCTAAATTAGGATCGCTATAACCTTCCCTTCTTAAGGAATTTCGTCCTTGAAAATGAAGAAATGCCAAAACCAAAAAGGCCACCCAATCTATAAAAGGAAACACATCGTTAACCCAAGCTTCGATCCATCGGGGGATATGATCCCAGATCTCGATCCAACACCTTGGGGCCCCAAAGGCACTCGAATAGCAAAATACTAAGTACAAGCATGGATGCCTCTTTGACCCACATAACTTGTAGTGGTCCATGAGACAAGAAATAACCACAACAACAACAGAAACCACCCGGACTCAAAGACGTCAACCACGTCCTAAACCACCTGTAACACCAAAATCACCAACGAGTGCTCAAACTCTCAAACACAGAGAATAAAAAAAAACTCCTCGCATACAAAGTGTAGACTGCCCGAAACTACGCTCTGCGCGCGAGGACGCGAATTGTAGTTCTTAGCTACTACAGTTTGGACTCATGCCACGGTTCTGAATCTAATCTCACAAAGTATAATGTGAAACTGATAAATCACCAAAGAGTCCAAATCTAGCAAATTGTTTTGGAAAATCGATTTTAATTAAAAAGCGCCAAACATGGACTGCTTTGCCAGATTTCAGAGTCGCCACCTAAATATTTTATTTTGGAAAAATTTAGGAAACCCTGACTCGTGCCTAAGGCCACGTGTCCATCATCACCAAAGTTGCCTCGGCTCGGGAACTTGGGTACGAGAGGGGAAGGTCATGCAATGAGCACCCCCGCTCGCCCGATCAAAGGATCGGCCTTTACTAACATGATATGTTGTTTTTAAAAACACATGCGTTCTTATTCCGGTTTATTAGCTAATCTTACTACGTGATGCGCACAACATACAAGTATAGACTAGATCGCCTAAATTGGAACAAAACATCTCATGTTTGTTTGTTTGAAAATGGTTTGAAGTTGCTACTCGCAAGTAGGCTAAGACGCAGATTTATCACTCAAGTGGGCTTAGAAAACATGATTTTGCCACTCCGCAAAGTGGGCTTAAAACTCGCATTTTGATGAATTGTTCCAATTCAAGCAATCCAACCTTCATCCACAGGCATTCATACAGTTATATCAGTTAAGCAAATAGCCTCATGGAAAGCACACTATACATGGCAACATACACATGTCATGCAGTATGCGAAAGCGTAAAAGCTTACCTAGTACTCTGAGCCAAAACAAAAGTTAGTTAGTAATCAATGCATGACCCTAGCTATGTTAACAATGCCTAATGCAACACATGCAAAATGCAACTAAGATAGGCTCGGCTATTCTAAGATGGCATGTGAATGCAACTTGATACATGTATTCAAATTGGAATTGAAATACTATGTAGTTTGTATGATGCGCTGAGCCCGGTGCATGCAAAACAGATGAATGTAAACATGTGCCCTAAAACTAACTATCAAAAGCTGGTAAATAAAAAGGAGAAAGAAATGGGGGTTGGAAGACATGCATCACACAAATGCACACTTATTACAACATTGTTCCCTCTCGACGGAGGGTCCGAATAATAAGCTAACTAGCTAATCTAAGCTAATTAAACTAATTATTACAAAACGAAACTAATTAACTAATCATAGTTAACTAATTAGTTATTACAACACAAATTGAATAGTTAAGCGCATTAACTAATTAAGTACAAAACCAAAGCATTAGCTAGCTAAGTAAAGTAGTAAAAGAAGAGGTCCTCAGGGTGAGAAGTGCATGCATGCTCGGTTGCCTTGTTCGGAAATCCATCGCTATGCCCCAACTTGCCTCTGTTTGCAATTGTTCTCAGAACACTGCATAAAGCTCCAGATAGCTTATATTCCATCATGGGAACCTCCAGGAGCATTGCCAACCACTTATTGGTGGTGTAGACCACCTGCCGACCACTTACATTTGCTGCAGACCAAAAAAAGTGATCGGCCAGCTACTTTTTCTGGTCTGCCGACCAGAAAATTCTGCACAACTCTGGTTTGCTGCAACAGAGAACAAGGAAGGGCACATCAGTGTATTTGCAAGATATGTGTGCACAACCACCCTCCCTATCATTTCTTAGGCTCAAGGGAGTGTAGTTCTCGACTCTTGAACCACCAAGCGAGCATCACAATGCACGATGGCCAAGAAGCCAAGATTGCACAATTCAATGTAAATGAATACACAAATAACACATAAGGGCCTTAACCTCTATCATGCATGATCAAGAGGGTTGGCGACCGAGAAATGAGGCACGTTTCATTACTTCAAATATGAAACGTCCCTCATTTCTCATGTTTAGACTAACACCCTACCCAAACACAATGCAATGAAACATGATCAACTTAACAAAGCTAATGGCATGCAAACTCAATGCAATGCATGCACATGCAAACAACATGCAAACATAATGCAAACAACAACATCCAAACAACATGCTCAATGGACTTAAATCGAATATAGACAGACCTCAATCATGCCCAAAACAAAGGGCCATAATGCTATGAAAGGATGGTATGAAAGGCAAGATGATGCATGCACATGCATTGGCTCACCAATTAAGCATAAGAGCACAACTCTCAAACATGAGCAAGGAGTGAAAAATATGGAAGCGAGACAACACTACAAGCACTGAAAACATGTATGAAATGATGCCAAACCATTCAAACAACCCAAGTATGCCATGCAAGAGGGCCTAAGGCACAAGGCTACTCAAGGAGACTACACAAGAGGCATGCAATACATGGCACGAATGATTGAACCAATCATGGACAGAGCTCAAATAGGTCAAAACAAGGACCAAAATATGCTGAGATCAGAGTTCACAAGTCTAGACAAGCATGCATACACATTGGTCCCCAAAGAAAGCAATAATGCATAACCCTTGAAAGCATTCAAAGAGTGAAAAATTGGGAACATGGCAATGCTATATGCTCTAAAATAACATGGGAGATGATGCCAAATCATGCACATGTCACAAATGAAGCATGCTATGGTACTCAGAACTCAAAGCTAGCAAGGCCAATTGCACTACAACTATGTAATACATGAACCATATGGCCAAGGCAACCCAAAACAGTCCTAGAGCCTGTCAAAATGATGCTAAAACATGTATGGACTAGAGCTAACACATGCTAGCATGAAGGGCATGAAGCATGAAGTATGCAAGGCCAAAAATGAGAAGTACACTACACTTACCAAAACCAAGCATGAGATGACTTTACCAACAAAAATTAGAGTTGTATCATGGCAAAATAACACCAAAAATACAGTGAAATGGTGGCCCAAAAAGCTAGGCAAGATGGCATATGCATTGGCTCATATGTAAGGCATAAAGCACCAACCCTCCAAAGCATTGAAAGAGTGAAAGATGTGAAGACATGGCAGTGAAACATGCTCTGAAATCACATACTAAATTATGCCAAATCATGCAAATAGCCCAAGCAATGCATGCTAGTGACTTGGAAACTCAAGGCTAGTGAGCTAGAATGCACTATGGCTATACAAAGCAAGGCATGCATGACCAAAATAATATAAAACAGAGCTTAAGTATGGTAAAACATGAACAAAAGCTTCTTTGAGTAGAGCCAAAAGCATGCTGGAATGATGGTCCAAAGCTTGTTCGATCTTAAGCTTATTAATGGCAATGCACTACACGTGCAACCACCATTCAAGATGCTACCACGCCAACCTAAAACAGAGCCAAGGCATGCTAAAACAACACCAAAAACATGCTGAGATAGAGCCAAAATGGGCTAGCAAGACATGTTAAAACATAAGGCATACAAGGCTAGTTTGCAAGGATTACATTACAAGTGTATAAAGCATGCAAGGGTGGCCTAAACTAAGCCACAACAGAGGTATGCCATATTGAAATAAGGCCAAAAATATGCTGAGATGGGACCAACATATGCTAGATAAACATGCTCAAACATGAGGCCAACAAGGCAAGCAACCAAGATACAAGGAGAGTGGATGATCCTCTCCTATTTGGGACTTCAAAACACCCTTTTCACCACTGAAATTCCTCTGAGTTTTAGTGGTGAGAAGGTCAAAAAGAGGTGGTCCCAATAGCTTAAAAGGATGTTACAAAACAAAGCCAAACAAGGCACAAGAGGGGGTAGACTACCCCCAACACCAAAGAGGTCTCAAACCAACATTTTAAAAACTTAAAATCAGAACTTTTTATAGTAGAAAGTTAGGCCTAAATCAGCATGCAAATAGAGCCAAAGACTTAAACCAAAACAAAGCTTTAAGAGGTTAGAAACTCACCCTTATAGAATAACTTCAAAGCTGCAACTCCAGCAGCTTTTCTGAGCTCAAACCAAATCAAAAACACCAAAACCAGCTTCTAGGTGCCTCAGCTCCAAGAGTGTGGTGTTTCACTATGTGTTTGTGTGCAAAAGTGTGAAGAAAAGGCACTTTCAAGCACAAATATGAGACAAAGGGAGAAAAATAGAGATAGAAGTGTATGCATTGCTCCAAGCAACTTTCTCTGAACCTGGAGAAGGGAGAGAGGGCCTCCCTTATATAGAAAACCAAGCCTCAAGCTTGAAGCTAGATGCAATCCCTCCATACACGTGTATGGAGGATGGTTTCTGTGCTCACCAGCTATCACAGCTGGCAAGAAAATATCTGTAGAAAACTGCAGGAAAGCTGCCGACCAGTTGAAGTGGGGCCACTACTACTTGGATTGGCCAGCACAAGTAGTCTGCAAGAATAAAAAGTGGTCGGCAGGGGGGGAGAGGTGGTCTACACCAAGAAAGTAAGGTGGTGGCATGGCTGCTGACCACTTTTGGTGCTCCAAAGACCACTAAGACCAGTTGGCCGACCAGAAAACTAGCTGGTGGGGAAGAAAAGTGGTTTTCAGGGAGACAAACTGGTCTACAACCCTTATTCCACCCTCTAAGCAAGGAAAACAAGGTTTGTGCCAAAAACAAACGAAAAAGGATGCAAGACAAGAGTCTGCGGGTCAAAGCACGCAGCCGACAACCTCGAAAACTAGTCTACGGGCACCAAAAGTGGTCTACGGGAGGGAAAAGTGGTGTACGGCCACAAGAAGTGGTCTACAAGACCTCAGTGTCCCTCTAGACCAAGGCAACAAGGCATGGTCCAAAAACCAAGCCAAGAGGAGAACGTTAAGCGGTCCCGAGACAAGGCGCGTGGCCGAAGGCTCTGAAAATCGGAAACTAGTCTACAAGAGGGAAAAGTGGTCTACGACCACAAAAAGTGGTCTACGAACCTCTCTCTCCCTCCAGGCAAGGGAAAACAAGGTTTGGTTCAAAACCAAACCAAAAGGGAAGCAAGACAAGGCACTCAGCCGAAGGCTCCGGAAACCGAAAACTAGCCTACAAGAGGGAAAAGTGGTCTACGACCACAAAAAGTGGTCTACGGACCTCTCTCTCCCTCCAGGCAAGGTCCACAAGGCTTGGTCCACAAACCGAGCCAAACACAAAGAATTCACAGGCCTGGAGGCAAAGCACTCGGCCGAAAACTCTAGAAACTCGAAATGAGCAAAAACATGCACAATCATCGAACGCTCAAACGATGACGTCTGAGTCTTAAGGTCGGTCAAAAATGGGGTGTCTACACAAAGCTCCTAGGCAACTCTCTCATAACTCGAGACATAAATAAAACACGATCAATCAACAACGTTATGGCACATCAATGCTCGACAATTCTAAGTCTTTGCAGAAATAACATACAACATGTAACTAGCAACTCAGACTAGGTCAAAACACGACTTCCCAATACAAGATATAAAATACCCCATTCAAGTTAAAGAAAATTCCTTATTTTCCACATTTGTCTCAAAACACTTTTCTTTCCCAAAAGGTGTTCAAACCCGTACCATCGCAATCCAAATGCATTTTCATCCGTCCACAACAAAACTCAAAGATTTCCAAACTATTTTTCCAAAACCATAAGTGTTACTCATAACACCAAAATCAATTTCATTTTCAAAAAGCTCTTTTTTTTTTCTTTTTTCCTTTTTTGTGAGGAGGTAGGATTCAGCTCTTATTAAACCAAAAACTTACATTCAAACCAAAACCGTTTTAGTTCAAGAAAACTACTCAAGACCACAACACCAAAAACAAAATTTTTGTTTCCTCAAAATCATTCCTTAGCGTTTCTCCGGTGATCCACAAGATAGTCACCCAACAAAACCCATCACAACTACGGTGATACCATAATACCAAAAACAAAATGCTATAATGACAATCCTTAGAAATTTTTGAAATGCCAGCAACACAAGAGAAAGAAATTTAACACGCACCAATCACATAATGACGAAAAATCATAGCATAAGACCAAAGTTCCCAACCGTAACCCCAAACCGGTTACCATAAACTCAGAACAACTTCCTAACTGTCCATATAGGACTTACATGCCACACCATGACACCGTTCAATTACACAACCCTCAATTCTAACCTATTTCCGAGGTGACTATATGTGAACCAACCCAAATACTAACCAATCAACTATCTAACACCATTATTTCGCACCAACCTCTAAACACCAACATACCACTTAACTTCACATAACCTAACATCAACACCAACACCTGGCCCAACCTCACTAACTCCAAAATGGGGTTCCAGACACAACCTCACATGTTTGTTAAATCACTCCGGATTCCTCAAAGTTAACCTACAGTACTCTGGTTCTCAATTCACCCATTACATATGCCTATGTGGCATGCACATCCTCACTTCACATTTAAGTCCGAAATTGACTTCTCAAGTTAAAACACAACACATCCCCTCAATTCAATGTACATTCTAACACTTCACACCACACACATAAGGACCGATAACGTCTAAAGTCAAAACAACTCTGATGGAGTGCACCAATCACTTCACACAATCTTACTACTCCACTCGAAGTTCCATTATCTAAACCAAACAACAAACACCACACCAAAGTAACCAACACTGTTGAACATTAAACTACTCAATCCATACATTAACCACACTATTGCCTCACTGAGACAGTCTCCTAGGGCTGTCCCATGACCAATCCCCTTCTACACCTCACCTAACAACAATACATAAATCATATAGTGTTACACACCACACAAGCAAGACTCCATTACTTACTGCACAACATCTCATCCATAACCCCGAATGGGTTATCTCAACACTAAATCCCTCATTCTGCCAATGTACTCACAACCTCAACTAAGTTCACAACAACAAAATTCACATATTTATTCTCTCACACCAAGCCAATTCGCAAGAGCCTACCACATTACAACGCCACCGATACTACATAACAACCCAAAATGAACAACTAGCAAACACAACACCTCTATCCATCAGTGACCAATAAGGTCAACTCTCTAATCCACATTATATCCCGTCACCCATTATACGAGTACAACCAAAACACTAAGTCCCCTAGTCAATCTACTAGTTGCTAATACTTACCGAACAATTACCCCAAACCAAACCCAGACACATACACACAACACTTAAAAGGTTGTGAAATTCATACTATCCTAACTCTACAGAAGAACAAAAGAAGTTCTCAACCTCCTCTACCCAAGTCATAGAACACTACATTCACAACTACTCTCTCAACCAACCTAGAACACTACGTGAGCCAAAACACGACCCATCTCTGAAGAAAATCACCTCCTCACCGTCATTCCAAACCTTAACCAACAAACACAAAACCACTGTGACCCTACACATAGGTCACGCACCAACCATAGGTTACATACCTGACCAACCCTTCTGAAAACATCTTTTAACTTAACCAGAATTGAGGTACACATCTCTCGTACCCAAATACAATAAATAAATTCTAGAACTTACGAAACGTTTGCATTACCATTACCCGAAATACATGACAAAGTGTGACAACCCGACTCTGTGTTATGCTAATTAATCTTAATTATGCTTATAATTCTATGCTTGATAAGATTTTAGTGCTAATTATATGATTATATGTGTTTTTGAATTTTTATCTGTTCATCGTAGGAAAATCTATTTGATTTTCTATTATAAAATTAAAATTGAAGGCCTTAGAGGCGACAGAAACCAAAATTAACTGTACCATTGTGATTAGCATAATTTTTAGAGCCTGCGGTGAAATTTGATTACAATATGATTCAGATCAAAATAATTAGATTAAACTAATTAAATTAAGCCTAATTAATTAGCACTAAGCCTTAATTAGCAATTTTGATTAGGCCAACATATAAATATGTTCTAATGTGCTTAAGCTCATGAAGTGAGCTCAAAAATTCTGAAATATACACTCTAAGGAGAGTAAACTCTACACTTAAAGAGAGAGAGAGAGAGAGAGAGAGAGAGAAGAGAATTGTGAAGGAATTGAAGAAGATTAGAAGGATTGAACTAGAATACACTTAAATTCAAGCCTTAGGTATGGTTTTTAACCTTAATCCTTGTAAATGAAACATGTAGAAGTTGAATTCATCTAGTTCTTGAGCTCATTTGCATATGATTGTACAATGGAAGCATTAATTGGAAGAATTGAGTTGAATTATGTACATACATGCATGAATCACCAATTTGAGTTTGAATTTCATGAAGTTTTCCACATGTGTGAAGTTACATTTGACATTTTTGAAGATGTTTCATGGTTTTGCCACTTTTCATCTCATGCATAAGGGTTTTGAAAAGATTTGGAAAGAAAAGAGTGCAATTCACATCATGCATGGTTTCAACCTCATGATTTGAGCTTGATTTTGGAATTTGGTCCATGATTTCGAGTAATTGATTTCAAATTAGAAGTGTTCCCATGTCATATAATGTTTTTCCATGTTTTTGTACCAAAAATATGAGTTTTCAGCCTTTAGAATCAAGTTTTGAACTTCAAACACAGTTTTGGAAATTCCAAAATTCGACATGTCCGCTTGAGCGAGGAAAGTGTCGCACGAGCGTAAAAATCAAGCTCCCAGAAGTTTTATAGAGATTTGCATGGTAGCTCGAGCGGAAAACCTTGCGCTCGAGCTAACTCTATTTTACATGGCTCATCGCTCAAGCAACAGAAGTCTCGCTTAAGCATAAAATTCATGCAACCAGTACTTTTACAAAGTTTTGCAGACCGCTCAAGCAACCAAAGCTGCACTCGAGCGGAGTGCCCTGTTTCAGCAACTTTTGAAAAAACGGTTTTATGTTCCTAATTCCATTCTCTTTCATTTCTGAGTATTCTTAGGCACACATTGAGCATCCTAAATGAGTTAAATGGAACGAAAGAAGCCTAAGAAAGTTAAATAAACCAAAGAACGGATTGAATTGTCTTATGGCCAATGTGTTCTGGATTATGTAGGGTCAACTACGAGGACGAATCAGGAACCAGAACATGGTGAGTAATATCTTAGTAAAGTTATTTTTGTATATACATTATTTCTAGATGATGCCTATGTGGTAAGGTTCTAAACTTTCGAAGTGATATGATGAATGAGTATTCTAATCACTTAATTCGAAATGAAATATGCGAAGTGATTGACGTATGCGTATGAAATGGGCCTAAGGCCGTTCAGTATATTCAGTAAGGATGTGGATTGCGCCTAAGGCCATTTGTATAACTGTTAAATGGGCCTAAGGCCATTTTGTATAATTGTTAAATGGGCCTAAGGCCGCTTTGTATAATTGTTAAATGGGCCAGAGGTCGTTCAAAATAAGGAATTGAATGGACCTAAGGTAGTAATGGATGCAAAGATGAATATGTATATGACCATGGAGCTAAATGTGTGCACAGAAACGTGTATATGAGTTGGACCTAAGGTTGTTTTGCATATGCTGGACCCGAGGTCGTTCTGTGTGTAAGTTGGACCTAAGGTCATTTTGTATATGATGGACCCAAGGTTGTTTTGTATGCTACATGGACCCGAGGTCGTTTTGTGTTTGGGAAATGATAGAAAGGACCTGAGGTCATTTTGCTTTATTATTGATTTCCAAGCGTGATAGTGAATTATGATTATGAGAATTTTGTTCATGAACTCCTTTGCTTTGGTATTATTCACTGGGCATTAGCTCACTGCTTATTTATATATGTGGGAGCCAGAAAATTATAGGTACTAGCTTATTGGGCCTAACCCAAACAAGACTTGCTAAAGCCCCAACTATTGGGCCTATTCGGCCCACCCCCGTCTATAAAAGGAAGGGACCTCATAATATACAGGTATGTTCTCATCTCTCTCAACACAACACACACCCCTTCAAATGCATATACTATTTCTTCCTTTATACAGGGGCTGACTTCATCATCGGAGAGTCCTCGGCCGGCAACCCCGGTTGGGTGGCACCGACTATGTTCATCATTGCAGATCTACAGGGGTGAAGCTCTTTTCTTCGTTGGATCTCCACAACATCCATGTGAGAGGATATTTCATGGTCTCACAATTGGCGTCGTCTGTGGGAACGACTGAATGAGATCAACGAAGAACACAAAAAATATACTGCTTTCAGGTATACATATATATATATATACACACATCTATGTATGTATCTATTTATGCTCACAGATTTGATCAAAGCATCGTTGAGTATTGATATTGCTTAGAAAGGTTGTCAAAACAAGATGAGGTTAGTAGTTGTTTTTCTCTCTCTAAAAATGGGTTTCACACCTTTATTGGTACGAACATCTTTTCGGCAAGTCAACACATCTGCTTGGCTAAATTAATACATGTGTCTATCTATTTATTTATTTATTCTTTGTTTCACAAAACATATCTTGAAGGTGATTCTTCATATATATGCACATGTACACAAGTTGGGTCCACTTTTTCTCTAATGGCTTCCGTTGATGCCAACCCAAATCTCGGCAAAACCAAAGATCCAAGGTGTCGCATGCATAACGCAGTCTTGCCGACCACATTCTCAGCAAAGCCAAATTCAAAGAGATGTCGACCAAGTGATTCGACAACATTGCTTATCAAATTCTGCAAATTCGGCATATCATTCGGCATCTTATCAACTATTCTTTGCATATTATTTCTTCTTCGGCAAGTATTTAACACCACCGCGATATTGCTTATTCGGCTAACATTCATTACTCGGCAACCAACCGCTGAAGTAGGCAATCCGACAAGGCTATTCGGTAGCTCACCCTCCCTTCTCGGCAACCGACTAAACGGTACTACCCAACTTTACAAATCGGCATCGTCATTATTCATTACTCACATATTTCATGCTGTGCAATTATTCTATTGTTAAAGGAATTAGGACAATGTAATCTGAATCATGTAACTAGAATGACATTGATGATATTCTGGTTTGTCATTATTCCTCTGCATGTGCTTTAAATCTTTCCAACCATATATATAGCTGTTGTTCTGGGGCAAGGCCTCATGTTCCTTAATTACATCAAACACCCAAGGTAGTTGGTTCACAGTGTGAGTGTAACACTGAAGAATTCCACTAATGGTAGCTGTTGGTTCGATAGATTTCTTTCCTTGATAATTTCAATGTATCTTGCTCACTGTCAATAAAAATCAATGGCTGTTCTCATGTTGACCTGCAAAATGGTAATTATGCAGATACATGTTCTTGTATTTAATTTGGATTCATTGATTTTGCTCATGTTTTTACACCTATTCCAGTTAATTTAAATAGTTAGGATTTGGAAAATCTTCTTCTTCATTGACTACTTGACATGGAGGACATGAGTATTTTATTCGACAAGCTATAGTTGGGTTTACATCATTGCTCGGCCAAATAATTCGGTGGTGTCGCGGTAGTGCCGAGTCGCTACTGCCTTGAGTCTCAATATAATTCTCGGAAATATCACCACTGCACGACGCTACTATCACGGCATATCATATTACCATCTCGGCTTCGGAAACACTATTCGGCTTTGATGTTGCTTATCAACTTACTTATGGTACTCGGCAAACATCACCTTGTATTGCTTATCCTCTGCGATTCGGTACATCATTCGGCCGATTATCAACTGCATATTAACACAACTATGCATATTCGGCAACCACCAATGAACCAACTTACCTCCATAGGCCCAACAAACAATTCGGCAATTTGATTGGCTTACTCGGCATATTATCAACGAGGAGTTTCGGCAAACCTATTGACTTATTCGGCAAATTATATTTTCATCCAGGCTGCATGCATATGATCAACTCGGCTTATCACTTATTCAGCAAAAATTACACCGCCAACATTTCTTGTTCGGCACATTCTTTGACCAGTGCAATATTCCGCATCAAATAATCGGCAACTTTATGTCTTATTCGGCACTAATATCTCGGCTCAGAACTATCACCTTGGCTTGCCGAAATTCACATCTGAACATATCAGAGGATTCGTATCGACTCAAAGGGTCCAGACCCACCAACCCGAGAAGTCAAGAAGTAACCAAACTATGCCAAAAATTGCGATACGGCTCACATTTTTTGACAAACTGAAATTTTTGAAGCTATCAAACTCAAGTTTTGCCTATACCAACGTGAAGTACTCATTGAGACGATTCCAACGCAACAAACCGCGTCAAAATCAGAGCTCAAACGAAGCCGTACGGGCCATTCAAAGTTTGCCCAGAAAATAAATTCATTCGCCGGAGAAGATGATCCAGCAAGTTATGAAGAAATAATCATGTGCTTCGCGGTTGCATTACGCCCTGTTGATCTAAGCCGTTAAATCTATTTTGGCTACAATTACGCCATCAGAAGACTGATCACAGCGATCCAATAGTCCTTTCCAGCTATTTGACGCATTTCGAGTCCATCCGTATAGTCAGAATTTGCAAATTTAGCACAAAATAAATATATACATATATATTAAATAAATATACAAATAAATTGCAGATTTGATTCCGATATCACCAAGCACCTTACTTTGTCTCGACTTCATTCTGATATTGCCACAGCACCGAACAGGGGCACGGAATCCGTTTCAAATCATTATCGGCCTACTCGGCAATTTTGTCCCAAGTCAATTTTATTCCTTTCGCCTAACAAATCTTATTCAAAAGCAATGGGGCAAATATACGATTGGACAAGAAGCTCAACTCCACTAAATTGGCAACCACTACTGACCAAGTTCTTAGCAAACCACTGCCGACACACCGCCGACCAAAACGATTGGCACAATCGCCGGTCCAAGTGTAAACGGACACCGATGTTCTGACACTAGTTACTCGGCAGTATATCAACTTTACCCGGCAAGATTATTCGACAAAGCAATTATGCATGATCAGTATTCGGCAACGTTGGCCACAGTATTCGGCAAAGCAACATTATTTGTCAACTTTATGCATCGTCAAAATTTATGCAGCAACATTGGCCACAGTATTCGGCAACTTTATTCACCTACCAACATTATTTGGCAAAACATTTGCCCACTCGGACATCAGTCAATTTTCCGCTTTCCAATTGGGGCACATCAGCCGATCATCATCTCGGCACCTATGATATGCATGTATACTCGGCGAACTTGGTACAAACACTACAAGGACGATTACTTGAGTTACAAACTTCCGCCCCCTTTCTACACAGCTTCAAGCAAGCACTCATTTTGAGGCAATACATTACACACTTGGCAGACAGCAGTTTGCATATTTTTGCACGCCGTCATTTTACCAAAGCCGAATCTTCCTTGCAACATAGGGCAATGGGAATCTACATTCCTTCCGACTAACACCTGTCATTCGAAAGCAATGGGGCAAGTCTACCTCGGAATAAACGCAAACCGAGCAACTCGGCAATTACATAGTTGGCCTAATATCTACTTGGCAATTCCATATAAGCGGAGCAATATTATTGGTGATTAACACGTCCACCTTATTCGGTACAGGATACATTATTCAAAATCCTTGCCACTTTGGCACTTGCCACTTGAAATCAGCAAAAGTCTCCGAGTACAGCGCAATCTTCGCACTCGGCACAGAGCGCCGTTAACAAAAGCCTACACCCTTGCCCGGGGTTATAATACCACAGGTCTACACCCTCACCCGGGGGTAATAATACCGTGGTCCAATTTTTGACTGATATATCTACCTTATTTAATCTATCTTATTTGGTTCAGGTAATCATTTCCATCTTCGGCCTATAGAAATATTTCTAGCTCGGCATAAAAGTCCATATTTGGAAGCAATCTTTGCACTTGACAAAACATTGCACCCATGCCCGGGGGTTATAATACTGTGGCCTACACCCGTGCCCGGGGGTTAGAATACCGCGGCCTACACTCTCGCCCGGGGGTCATATTACTGCGGCCTACAACCCTTGTCCGGGGGTAACAATACCGTGACCCAACGTTATGATTTGTTTGTATTCCTTTCTGGGTTTTAGCTCAACCCCCCTTATCTTATGATCAACATATATACATTTATACATACATTCAAGACATAAGTACATTTATACATACATTCAAGCATACATTCAAGCATGCATGCAGTCATCCATTCATATATTTTATTCATTTATCCAAAGTGTTCTTTATCAAAAAACCTAACAGCTATTTGAACAGCGTAACTTGGCAAGAAAAAACTCTCATTCCTTCTACCGCAGATAATGAAAGTTTTGGGGCAATTGTGGGAGCCAGAAAATTATAGGTACCAGCTTATTGGGCCTAACCCAAACAAGGCTTGCTAAAGCCCCAACTATTGGGCCTATTCAACCCACCCCCGTCTATAAAAGGAAGGGACCTCATAATATACAGGTATGTTCTCATCTCTCTCAACACAACACACACCCCTTCAAATGCATATACTATTTCTTCCTTTATACAGGGACTGACTTCATCATCGGAGAGTCCCCGACCGGCAACCCCGGTTGGGTGGCACCGACTATGTTCATCATTGCAGATCTACAGGGGTGAAGCTCTTCTCTTCGTTGGATCTCCACAACATCCATGTGAGAGGATATTTCATGGTCTCACAATATGTATGTAGGTGAGCAACAAGATATCCAGCCCCAGCCCCAGTGAGCTATGAGAAACCGAGTTTTGAGGAGTCAGCCAAGGTCGCCTCACGCAAGAGGCCTTGTTTTTATTTTGCTTTTCCTTTTGTTCTTTTGCGGTCTTATGTGGCCAAGTTGTGTATAACCTTGGTTTTTGTTAACACTGACTTTTGAATGATCCTGGACTTATGTAGTACATAACGTGAATGTCTGTATAGTGTGAGTTATTACACTTATGAGAATTTTTTTGCTTAAACCATGTATGCACAACTCATTGGACAATCTTTGTAAATTTTTGCTTTTGCTATTTGGCCCTAGTAATTAAACCTCTTTTGATTTATGACTGAGGCTGTAGGTAATCTCATGATTACTGGCCGATTGTGACCCTAATCCATAGAAGCAGGTTCGAACCATGATAGAGTGGTATCAGAGCACGAGTAATAACTCACACACTTATCCAAATGAGCATAGAGTGTCTAGAAAAGACCTAAGTTGCATTCATATGATAAGTTATGCGTAAAATGCATTGAGAAATTGCTAAGCAGTTTGAAATATGTAACTATATGATATATATTTGTTGCCTAATTGTATAAATGTGCTCTTCTGTACATGAATATTGTGTATATCTTCTGTATGAATTATAATGCAAGTCTCATTAGATAATGGTGAGAACAAGAGCTGATGAGCTAAAAGAATCTTTCACTGCTCGGCTAGACCGAATAGAGAGAATGATGCAGGACATATCAGAAACACTAAGGCAACAACAACACTGGCAACAACCGCAACCTCTACCTCCGGTTCAACCTATACCGGATTTACAAAATAATGACCGAACAATAACCCTCACTAAAGAATTCAAGAAAATGAAGCCACCACTGTTCTACGAGGGTGTAGACCTATTAAAGGCCGAAGCTTGGGTCCTTGGAATTGAAAACTTGTTTGAAGTGTTTCCCAATAACAGCTCCGGTCGGGGTGTCAGAATTAGCACTCCGATGATCTAGTTAGTTTTTCTCTCTCTAATATATTGATTAATATTTTTCTTAAGTGAGCTTTTTTGAACATACCTGATCCTTGTGCTTTCTTTCCCCTTTTATAGAGCTTCTCTTTTAGGTTTTATCCCCTACTACGTACCTTATCAAGACTTATTCCCCCAACACTCTATGGAAAGGAGTTGACAATTGGCCAAGATGCCGACTTGAATGGACTATTCGGCCTCTACTACCAGAACTAAGATCTGCTACTCGACCATTTATTGAGCTCTAAATGGGCCCGATGGATGAGGCCAAAGGGGTCGACCTTCAATTGGGCCTAATGGTATTAGAATGCTTGAACACGGCTTCCACAATATCTAATATTGAGGATGTGTCATAAAAGATGGTAAATAAAATATGGTATAAAAATATGCTAAATGTAAATATTAACGGCACAAATAACTATTAATTGCAATAATAATTTTTCTTTATGAGATATTACTAGTCAATAAAGAATTGCAAATGATATTAGATAGGCACAAGTTTTTTTTTTTAATGACTCAGTATCTGGACCATTGGACTAGCTAATTCATAGAACCAATTCCACCATTCAATTGCGGAGGTCCCAATTTATAGTGTTTCTAGTTTAGACTCGACCCATTGTTTGTTTCAAATCCGGATTTCATTGTCTTATGCAGTTGTTCACGTCTTGTTTTCCCTCACCTCTCTGTGAGTTTGGCCTTTGGAACGTGTTGTTTACATTTGGAACACGTTGGTAGCTTGTTTTTCAAATTGTTGATGTCTAGAATTTTGTTCTTTCGCTCGCGCAGTTTTTGTAATCCTCCAGTACTTTTGCAAGCTTGTAAAACTACTGAAAGTTTGCATTCTTCGCTCGATCGAAGCTTCATGTGCCCGAGTGACGGTCGTTTGTCTGTAAAACTACTGGGACTTTGAATTCTACACTCGAGCTAGGTTTCTTGTGCTTAAGTAGTGAAACTTATTATGTCTAGTCACTTGAGCTACACATCTTGCGCTCAAGCGAACTGTGCGTATATCAGTTCGTAAAGACACTTTTTTGAGTCATTTTTTCACCTCTCTCTAAACTTTTCAAAACCCTAATATCTCTCACTCTCTCTCTCTCTCTCTAAAACTCATCTATTTCACTCAAATACACCTAGATTCGTCGATTTTTTCACCTGTGTGCCTTTGTTAAAAAGATAGAGCTTGGCGAGGGTGTCGTTCTAATCAGAGCAAAGTTAGTTTTTGGTGTCTTTGGGCTTCCTACACACACACACACACACACTCTCTCTCTCTCTCTCTCTCTCTCTCTCTCTCTCTCTCTTTGTTGTCTTCTAAAACTTGAGGTAGGGATTCTTCGCACTTTTTATGAGTTTTAACTTAGTTATTTGTGATTTCTAAACAATATTGTGATTTTGGAAATTTTTGGAATAAATCTCAGGTTTAGGTCGAAAATCGAAAGAGGGGTTTTTCAAATAGTTTCTTGGAAATGATTTTGATGTTGGAAATAATTTGAGTTGGGTGGAAATGGTTGATTTTGATGTTTGTGGTTGATTTTGGAAAGAAAAAAGGAATTTTGCTCTAAATGCCTCAAATGTTGATTTTGGATAAATGATGAAATTGATGTTAAAATTATCGAATTGGATTGATATTGATGAGGATGGTATAGTTGGATATGTATTATCACTCAGCTCTTGAAATTTGAGAAGTTTATCTTTATGGAATATTAATTATTTGTTTAGAAACATCTGTTTTGGGCTGTCAGTATAGGATAGCTATGATTATTGTAAAAATTTCATGTGAATTAGGAGAATTGAAACTATTTTTTTGCCTTTCATTTGCATTGTGCATTATCTCACACTTATACGTTGAAAATGTTACTGTTTTGAGAAAATGGGTGAATCTGGGAAAGAGTTGTTATTTAAAATTAGTTGGCCTGTATGTCTAGGGTAAAAGTCCCAAAAACTGCGCATATACATGGGTGCCGATCCTACAGATGAAATTTACGTGAAATGACAATAATAGTGCTTGTATAGCCTACGTTTACATGGGTCCCAGTTTACGATTTCCTCCAAACGAAATTTTTGGGAAAGGTTATATTTTTTTGAAATTTCCAGAGTGTGATTCACTACCCTATTTTCTATTGTAAAGGAAATAATTTATGAACCATGAAAATAACTTGACGTTACATGGTTTTGGAAACAAATATAAAATGTTTTGGCACAAGCATTGCATATGCATTCACCTTATAACTTTGTTAAGATTCATATACTTTGAATTATTTCTACTGAGCTTTGGCTCACCCTATGTGGGAAAAACATTTCAGGTGCTGATGATATGCTCCACCAAGGCAATAGCTTCGGAGGACTTAGGGTGAGAGTTTCTTTTGTGTATTTATTGTATTTATTTTTGTACAAGACAAGGGTTTTAACTGTATTGGACTTAAGTCCACTTTTGTTGTAACCAAGCATCGTCTTGGAAAGATGTAAGCCTTTAGGGCATTTCTTATTTGTCTAACCTTTGTCTTGTCTTTCTATTATATCACTCTTTTGTAAAGCTTAATTATAAATTAATGAAAGATAACTTATGTATCATTGTGAGCAATTCTTGATATTGAGTATGGGTTATTGTAATTATTTCGGGGTGTTACAACTTGGTATCAGAGCATACCAAGTTTGAATACTTTGGGTATGTGGGAAGTGGTTCTTATCACAATGGGTTTATCTCGCTTGATAGAGATGTTTATATGCTTGTAATGCTATGTGATAACATGTTTATGTGATTATATGGATATGGGATTTAATTCTTAAGATATTGATTGGGTTTATGATTTTCTAAAAGTCATATTAGAAGAGCACTTCATCACTCTAATTGGAACCCTGGCAATGCCGCGGGACAATCATTATCTAGGAAGGAAATTCGTATGTGCTTATGTGGAGTGAAGTACTGTTGTCCATTGCATTAGGATGCAAGTGAGTTAGCTTCGGCACATTTGTAAATGTGCAAATCTCTTTTGTTACCTTTATTAGGATGTTAGGATGTGGACGTGGTGGTGGTAGGTGTGGTCGACCTAGAAGACATAAGGTGCCTTTACCGGATGAAATTCTGGCGCAAGAGGAAGGGGTTGGTTAGGCCAATGTGGCCGAACCAGTTGGTCAGCAGGCCCTGGGCACTTTGGCCTGTGAGATGGCCAGAGGTTTGCTAGAATCCATGGACATTTTCAAGGCTGAGAATCAAGTCTAGGCCCAAGTAACTGAGGTAGGGCCGTCATTCTTGAAGAGGGAGTTCTTTCAGTCTAATTCGGACGAGTTTTTGGGTGATCCAATGGAGCTTTAAAGGCGAATGAGTGGTTAGAACAGATGATGAAGACTTATGAGATGCTTGGCATCGAGGATG
This sequence comes from Camellia lanceoleosa, assembly GCA_025200525.1. Taxonomy (NCBI): domain Eukaryota; kingdom Viridiplantae; phylum Streptophyta; class Magnoliopsida; order Ericales; family Theaceae; genus Camellia; species Camellia lanceoleosa. The sequence continues at coordinate 89,149,845 of CM045767.1, forward strand.
ACGGTTTGAGAGTGACCTTGGCATCTTTCCAGCTTAAGGGAAATGTAGGTCAATGGTGGAAATATGCATGTGGACGCATTGGGGTGACTTAGGAGGCCTTTGTCAACACCATTTAGGTCAAGTTCTTACCTCCGAATGCTAGGGAGAAGTTAAGAGATCAGTTTCTGAAGCTCTAGCAACTTAGTTTGCTAGTAGCTGAGTTTGAGGTAGCTTTCACTAGCCTCTCTAGATTTGCACCAGAACTCGTGGCGACTGAGGAATGCCGTTGTATTGAGTTCGACAAGAGGGTGAGGACCGGGCTCCTTTTCAAGGTAATTGGGTCAACGATTAGGAACTACGGATGCCTTGTGGAGGAGGCAGCTTATCTTGAGACTGTAGTTCAAGAAAAGGATGAGCAGATGAGGGGCTCCAGGAGGAGTCAGGAGGTTCAGGGGGAGAATTAGGATAGTAAGAGACAGAGGGGTTCCACTCCACAGTAGTCCCAGGTAGCACAGTCTGGGTCCACCTTTCCTGTGCTGAGTTCGGGTTCAAGGAGAGGTAATCCAGGAGGTTTCTTTTGTTACAGGTGTGGCCAGTTAGATCACAAGTCTCTAGCTTATCTACAGAAAGAAGGAGGGCAACAGTTTGCACTACCTGCAGCTCATTCTCATAGCCAGAGTCAGGGGAGAGGGCAGCCGCCTACTTGTTATCAGTGTGGGCAGTTAGGGCATATGAAGAGGTTTTTCCCTTAGTTGGGTAGCACACCTGGTGCGTCTGGTGTGAGACTGACACAGAGCCACCAGCCTGCACACTAAGTTCAGGCCTCGTGGGCCAATCAGGGAGCCTCTTTAGCCTAGTCAGTGTATCAAACTCATGCTCCGAGGGAAAAGCAAGTGTAGTAGAGACCTACAAGGCATGTGTATGTTGTTACCACGCCTGACTTAGTGCCAGCACCTTTGGTAGTATGAGGTAACTTTTTGTTGTGTAATTCTATTGCCAATGTGTTAATTGATTCGGGTGCATCCCATTTGTTCATCTCATCTACATTTGCATCAGCATTGGGATTAGAATTGGGCCGGTTAGCATCTCCACTAAGTTTAGAGTCACCTGTTGGTGGTGAAATTGTATTGGAACAGGGGTGTTGGGGTTATGAGATAGAGGTTCCCGGTCGCCGACTTCCTTTTGCATTTGTGTTGATAGACATTTCAAGTTTTGATGCTATATTGGGTATGGACTGGTTATCATCATATCAGGTTGTCATAGATTGTCACCGTCAGAAGGTTACTGTATGTACCTTGAGTGGTGATTGTTTTTATTTCATGGAGGACAGAGCCGATAGAGCTTCATTGCCCTTACGTAATCCATGAGGTCAGAGTGAGCTTAGTTGTCTTTTTGCAAACTTCTTGAGTAGTGAATGTGATAAAGTCCGAGTTGAATTACTAAGGATAGTTTGCGAATACTCAGATGTTTTTCCTGAGGATCTCACAAATTTGCCACCTTACCGTGAGATTGAGTTTTCTATTAATTTCGGGCCTGGCACAACATCGATTTCTATGGCATAGTATAGATTTGCACCTGCCGAATTGAGTGAGTTGAAGATTCAACTCCAGGAGTTGTTCGATAAGGGTTTTATCCGCCATAGTACTTCTCCTTGGGGAGCACCGACTCTCTTTGCCAAGAAAAAAGACGGTGCATTGCGACTTTGTATAGATTATCGGAAGTTGAACCGGGTAACTATTAAGAACAAGTACCCAATGCCTCATATAAATGATTTGTTTGATTAGTTCAAAGGGTCTTGTTGCTTTTCTAAGATAGACCTGAGGTCGGGTTATCACCAGTTGAGGGAAAAGGAGGAAGATATCCAAAAAACGACATTCCGTATGCGGTATAGCCATTATGAGTTCCTAGTGATGTCTTTTGGGCTAACCAATGCACTAGCCATGTTTATGGATTTGATGAATCGGATCTTTCATGAGTTTCTAGACTGTTTTGTAGTCGTTTTTGTTGATGACATTTTCATTTACTCACCCTCTGAGGAGGAGCACGTGGAACACCTGCGGGTTGTACTTGAGTTGCTTAGAGCCCACAAACTGTATGCTAAGTTCGAGAAGTATGAATTCTGGTTGAGAGAAGTAATGTTCTTAGGCCATGTGGTATTTGAGGGAGGAGTAACTATATACTCATCCAAGATAGAAGCAGTACAAGATTGGAAACAACCTAAGAATGCCTTTGAGATTCGCAGTTTCTTAGGATTAGCCGGGTATTACCATCGATTTTTGAAGGATTTCTCTAAATTAGCCTCACCGTTGACTAGACTGCTGAGGAAGGGAATCCAAGTTGTGTGGAGTGAGACTTGTAATAAGTCATTTCAAGAGCTTAAGGTTAGACTTACCACTGCTACAGTGTTGATTATTCCGGAGATGAGTTTGGGCTATTCTATGTATTGTGATGCTTCACAGGAAGGTTTAGGTTGTGTTTTGATGCAAAAAGGAAAGGTAGTAGCCTATGGCTCACGTCAGTTGAAAACACATGAGAGGAACTATCCTACCCATGATTTAGAACTAGCAGCTGTGATTTTTGTCTTGAAAATTTGGAGGCAATTGTAGACTCGATTTTCTTCGCGCGCCCCCCTTTCGGAGAGGGCGCGAATTGGTCTTACTACAGTTCGGACTCCTGTCATGGTTCTGAATCTAATCTCACAAAGCGTAATGTGAGACTGATAAACACCAAAGAGTCCAAATTTGGCAATTGGTTTTGGAAAATCAATTTCAAATGAAAAAGCCCCAAACATGGACTGCTTTACCAGATTACAGAGTCGCCACCTAAATATTTTATTTTGAAAAATTTAGGAAACCCTGACTCGTGCCAAAGGCCACGTGTCCGTCATCACCAAAGTTGCCTCGGCTCGGGAACTTAGGTACAAAAGGGGAAGGTCCTGAAATGAGCACCCCCGCTCGCCCGATCAAAGGATCGGCCTCTACTAACATGATATGTTGTTTTATAAACACATGTGTTCTTATTCCGGTTATTAATCTAACTTACTATGTGATGCGCACAGCATACAAGTATAGACTAAAATTGTGAGAATTGGAACAAAACAATTCATGTTTGTTTTGAAAAATGATTTGAAAGTGCTACTCGGAAGTAGGCTAAAGCGCAGATTTGCCACTCTCAAGTGGGCTTAAAACATGATTTGTCACTTCGCAAAGTGGGCTTATGTAGACACCCCATTTTTGACTGCCCTTAAGACTTGGGCGTTATTGATGGTTTGCTTGGTGGAGAAAGGTGTGCAGGGCACAGGTTCAGTTTCCTCGGCAATGAGAGAGACAAATCTCAACTTCACACGCCATTTTGGACCAAAATTATTTTGGATGGTTTTTAGACCTTAAAACCCTCTCTTTCAAAACATTTTTGAAATAAAACTCCCACGATGTTCCGACGCTCGCATTTCGGTAAATGTTGCGCTTTTCGATAAACCGAGCAAGGACAAAGTGGGGATGAATGAAAGAGAGATGAAATCTTTGAAAAATCTTTCAAAACACCTTACTTAGGCGTTCGAAGTTGAGGAGAAGAGGAAAGGAGAGAAGAAAACTGGTCTGGGAGAAGTTCGGCATGAATCCGGGTAGGAGAGAATCGAACAGCCCTCGCTGAATCGAGCTTATTCAATTGCATACCTGGAGTTAAGCTATGAGGCCACCATCGTTGGAAAGAAGACTTCCGGGGCTTCACTTTGTACTCAAGAATCTCCCAAAGCCAAGTCCGGGTGGAGGAGATATGATTGGTTGAAGCTGGGCATCACCCCGTTTGGATCGAGTCTGCGCGGCTTCACCAAAAAGGGCATAACTGTCTGCAAAGGAGGAATTTTGATGCAAGGTTTGCGCCATTGGAAAGCTAACTTCCGAGGCTTCAATTTACATATCCACTGGCTGTTTTTTGACCTTGGAATCATCTATCGGCAATCTATTTTGCTGACTGGAAAAATATTATGCCGACCGGCACTTTATTTTGGCCGATGACCAAATTTTCTGGCCGATTTGCACCCTTTGCACCCTCCAAGCCTGGTGCATCCCAGCTGCGCCAGTTGGAATGCACCAGCACACTCCCCCATGCATATATGTTGCTATTTTGAGCCCTTGACCACCTTTGGACCCCTCTTTTGCACCCTTTGCTCAATGCTTCTTGAGGAAGCCTTGACCCCTTGTCTTGGCTTCCTCAAGAAGCCTACCAGCTATCCAAGCTTCTCCAATAAGCCTTGAGCTCCCCTTAGACCCCTTTGACCCTTTGAAGCTTGTCTTAGAAGCTTAGCATTGCCTATATAAGAGAGGTCCCTTGTCCTTTGTTTGGGTTGGAGATTTTGGAGCAAAAAACCATAGGGAAGAGATATATATCTGATATACATACATACACCCTCTATATCTATCTTATCCAAGCCTCCAAACACCTTTGTTCTTGCACCATTTGCCCTACAACACCTAGCACAACACCTCCATCCTCCATTCCAGCACTTGGGAGGCCATTTGCAGAGGTTAGAAGCTTGGAAACTTGGACCAAGGGCTGCTGGTTTGCTGATCTTCAAGGGTAAGCATCCATTTCCCTTAAACTTGCATTTTTTAGTTTCATTGGTTAGCCTTATTTACAAGTATTTTTGAGCTTTGATGTAAACTGTAAAGAGGCTTATTTTGATCCCTTCTTCAACATTGAAGAAGAGCTCAACACTGTTGGGGACCTCCATGTATGACTTGCTTCATTACCCCTCTTTGGTCCCCATTTTTGCATGTTTGTTTAGCTTATTTTTCTTCTGTTTTTCGGCCATGATCAGAACTGAGAGTGGCCATATTTTGACCCCCTTGACATGTTTCATTAAGGGTCTTTGGCTTTTTGATGCATTGTTTGTATACTTCATGTTATAGCCCTCTTGTGGCCTTAATCTTGCATTACATTTTAAGGGTGTTTGTATATTGATTTGGGGGCTGTCATAAACTGTGAGTAGTCATATTTTTGGCTCCTCTTCAGTATTGTAGAAGGGTATTTTTTAGTTTGGGCTTTTCATCTACCACTTGCTTCATTACCTAGCTTGAGGGCCCGTTTTTGCATGCTGTTTTTGCCCTATCTATGCTCACTGTTTGGCCATGCTTTGAACTGAAAAAATGCTTTTTTGGGGGCTTCCTTGCTTTTGTTTTCATGCTTCATGTCCAGATTATGCATGTTTGATATAGCTATAGGTCATTTCATGAGCCTAATCTTGCATTTCGGGTCCATTTCATGCACTTAGTGTCATTTCGCTATGTTTTGGGACCATTTGGCATCATGTTCCAGCGCTGAAATTCACATGCTTGTATGCCATCTTGCATCCCTTTCCATGCTTTGGTAGAGTTGCATTTTCGTGCCTTAGGTTTGATTAATGCATTGTGCATGCAACCCATGTATTGTGTTGCCTCACTTGCCTCATTATGGCCACTGATTTTGGCATGCTTGCGAGCTATCCATGTTAGTTTAAGTACATCGTTTCATGTTGTTGCATACCATGTTTGTTTACATGTTTAGGTTGCGCACCTAGCATACATTGTTCATTTGCATGCCCATGTTGCATACTAGATCACATGCCTAGGTTGCATTACATTGGCATGCATGCCTTGCCTCTTGATCAAGTGATAGAGGCTGGGCTTTATGTGTTTGTTTGGTTTGCATGACATTTGAAATCAAAGTGCATACTTGGTTTCTTGGGCCATCACGCATCGAAATGCGCAATTGGTGGTCCAAGGATCAAGGAACATACCCCTTTGAGTCAAAATCATGATAAGGGATGTGTTGGTGCACACATTTGCTTGAAATTTCCTGCCATGCACCGGCTTTGTTCTTTGTCCAAAAGCTGTCTTCTCTGAGAAGTTTCACGACCGGCAACATCTGATGCCGACCGACCATTTGTGAATGGCCGATAGCTTCATCGTGACGATGGACATTCCTTATGGCCGGTGGGAATTTCCTCCAGCCGATGGTATTCTACAGTGTGCAAGGAACGTGTCCCAGGACTTTGGCAGTCTTTGGAGAGGCAGGGCAGTGTAAATAGAGGCAGCAGTGGCATGGTGCGGGTTTTCCGGGAGAGTCAGATTCGAGCATGCATCATTCGCGTATCCCGAGACAGGGGCTGTGGCCACCTTTCCTTTTTGCATTTAATTTGATAATTAGAATTCTGTAATAATTTATTCTGTATTCAGACTGTATTATTTGGGACTGTATATTCTTTTGGTCCCTCTGTGTGAGGGCATATTTGTAATAAGTGTGGGTGAGTGTGTGTATGTCTTCCAACCCCCATTTCTTTCTTCCCTTTTATTTACCTGCTTATGATGGTAGATTAGGGCATATTTAAAATTAGCATACCTTATGCAATGCATGCATGCATCCATGCATTTGTTGACATGCATCGGGCTCGGTACATCATACAAACTGCATTGTATTTCAATTCCAAATTGAATACGTGTTATTTGTAGCATCCCACATGCCATGTTTAGGATAGCCGAGCCTGCCTAGATTACATCTTTGCATATGTTGCATTAGACATTTCAGTATGCTTAGGTCCATGCATGGATTTCTAATGAGCTTCTGTTTTGGCTTGGAGTACTAGGTGAGTTTTTATGCTTTAGCATCCTTGCACGTGTGTGAGTGTTGCCATAATAGCATGACTACCATGAGGCTAAGTGCTTATGTGATATAACTGTTTGAATGCCTGTGGATGGAGGTCAAATTACCCAGATTGGAATAATGCATTAAAACTGTGAGTTTTAAGCCCACCAGATAGTGGCAAAACTGTCTTTTCTAAAAGCCCACTTGAGGGTGGCAAAACCTGTATTTTAGCCTAACTTGCGAGTAGCAAACCATTTTCAAAATAAACATGTAGTGTTTTGTTCCAATTTAGGCGATTTGGTCTATACTTGTTTGCTGTGCGCATAACATAGTAATTCTAGGCTAATAATCGGAATAAGAACACATAACGTTTTCAAAATTGGATATCACGGTTAGTAGAGGCCGGTCTTCGGACCGGGCGAAAGGGGGTGCTCATAGCTGACCTTCCCCGATCGTACCCAAGCTCTCGAGCCAAGACAACTTTGGTGATGACGGACATGTGGCCTTCAGCACCGAGTCAGGGTTTCCTAAATTTCCCATTTTTAAATATTTAGGTGGCGACTCTGTATCTGGCAAAGCAGTCCATGTTTGGCACTACTTTTCAAAAAAATCTGTTTTCTCAAACGATTTGCCAGAGTTGGACTCTTTGGTTCAGATTACGAACCGCAACAAACAAAACAGGGGAGTCCGAACTGTAGAGTGAAGGCCCCACAAGGGCGCGTCTACAGCTTAAAACTCACAATCATCAAGTTGTTCCAATTCATGCAATCAAGCCTTCACCCACAAGCATTCATGCAGTTAATCACATAAGCAAATAGTCTCATGGCAAGCATGCTATCATGGCAACACTCACACTCATGCAAGTATGCTAAAGCGTAAAACTTACAGTGTACTCCGAGCCAAAAATAAAAGCTAGTTAAAAATATGCATGATCCTAACTATACAAGATGGCATATGAATGCAACAATTGATAACATGTATTCAAATAAGTATTGAAATACAATACAGTTTGAATAATGCGCCAAGCCTCGGTGTATGCAAGACAAATTAATGATGCACACTTGCAAACATAAGGTATGCTAATCAAAATATGCCCTAAAACTAACCATCAAAAGCGGTTAAGTAAAAGGGAGAAAGAAGTGGGGTTGGAAGACATGCATACACACACACACTCTTATTACAACAATACGCCCTCACGAAGGAGGGTCCAGATAAAAGCTAAGCTACACTAAGCTAAGCTACACTAACTAATCTAATTAAACTAATTAGACTAATTATTACAAACGAAATTGAATAACTAGCAAACTACTTACTAATTATTACAACACTTAACTAATTAGCACACTAATTAATTAAATTACAAAACCAATGCTAACTAACAAGTAAAGCTTTAAACAATGCTACCTCAGCTCTGCTCTAGGAAGTTGAACATGCATGCATTCGGTTTCTCGCACCGAAAAACTCTCCGGTTTGCTCTTGAGAGGCTCTGTTTGCAGGGTTGCTCCAAGAACTTTCTGCTCTGCCTTACTAATTCCATGCTGAGGAATGCACCAGTAGCTTGCCGGCCATGGGAGCTTGCTGCCGGCCACCTGCCGGCCAAAGATGTGTACTGCCAGCCAAGGATGAAGCAGTGCCAGCCATTGATGGAGCACCGCCGGCCACTGGTGTACGGTAACACCATTCTGCAACAAAGCTCAAACAGAGAAAATGGGAGGGTCTCCCAAAGATATGTTTGTACTGCACCCTCTCCTTATCATTTCAAAACATCAAATGAGGGGGGTTATTGGATCCAAAACCATCAACCAAGCATTTTTTATGCATGATGGCCAAGGATCCAACTTGCACAAATTCAATAAATGCACAAAACAAAGACACAAGTCCATTACCTTATCATGAGAGATCAAAGGCAATGAAAACCAAGAAATGTGACACGTCTCATAACTATGAATATGAAACGTCTCACATTTCTCATGTTTGGATTAACGTCCGATCCAAACACATACAATGCAACACACATGCTTATTTCGCACAAGTTTTACTTTGTTCAATTCTTGTTTACAAATTTTACATTATCGGGCCATTCATTAACCGGTTAAGTCCAAGTAATTGTCCTCTAATTGGAAAGATAGCCTAAGCTTCAAGTGCCTTGAGCATGAAAGAGGTCTCATGCTGTTGGTTAGTAGAAACCCTAAAGGGAGGATTAAAACCATTAGGCATGAATGCCTCAATTTCATGCCCAAGCCAACAAGGGGTTCAAGACCACTTTCAAAAGCAAATTAAAAAGTGAAGAATGAAGGGAGGTCGCAGATATTTCAGTGCTGAAATGGCATGAAATAACACTATAACATGCAAACAACTCATGTACAACATGTTAGGAGCCTCAAAACACTAAGCTAGTGAAGGCACTTGCATTATAGCTATACAAAACAAAGCTCACATGGGACAAATACTTCAAAACACAGTTAAAGCATGCTAAATCAGTAGCAAAAATGTGCTGGAATTGAGCTAACACAAGCTAAAATGATAGGCTAAATCATCATAGATGCTAGGTTAGTAAGCATAATTACACTACAAGTGCAAAAAGCAAGCAACAAGTGACCTATCTAGGAAAAAACAGAGTTAAAGCAGGTCAAAATAGGGCCTAAAACTTGCTGAGATTAAGTCATGTGATGATAGAAAAACATGCTCAACTAGTAGGCCATCAACACATGCAAACAAGATACAAGGAGGGGGGACCACCCCCTCCTATTTTGGTCCTCAAAACCAACTTTCTACCACTGAAATTCCTCTGGAATTCAGTGGTTAAAAAGCCAAGAAAAGGAGGTTTCAAAAGCTTTGAAAAAAGGCTCAAAAGGCTTTACAAGCCAAAGAGCAAAGGAGGGGAACCACCCCTTAACCAAACAGAGGTTTTTACAGTTAAAAACCAACTCAAAAATAGTTTGCAAAGGTGGCAAAACAAGTGTGCAAAACAAGCTTAAAGGGTGAGTCTTATACCTCTTGAAGGGAAGACAACACTTAAGCAACAAAACCAAGCCAAATGACCTTCAAGAGCTCCAAGGAAGCTCCAAGAGAGCTTCAAGCAACCTCAGCCCAAATTTGAACCACTTTCATCAAGGATGAATAAGCTAAAGTTTGATGTATGCAAGCCTTTAAGCACAAATGCTCAAGAGAGAGAGAAATCTAGAGAGAGGTTTTAGAGAGAGAGGCTCCCAAACCTTTTGCTAAATTGTTCTAACCTTTTGAACCATAGAGAAGCCTCTCTATATATAGCAAAATACAAGCTTTGGTCGAAATATCTCCAAAAGGGACAGCTGTAACAGCTAGAAGTAAAATATCTGCAGAAAACTGTCTTTTTGCATCAATAGCCGGCACTACATCATTGTTGGCCGACATGGGACACTCTTGGACGGAAGGGGGCCGGCACAGGCCATTCATGGCCAGCACATGGCCAAAAAATCCCATTTATGGCCAGCATTCTCCACCTCTGGTTGGCCAGAAAAATCTGCTTTTTGGGCCCGACTTCAACCGGACATAACTCCTTCATCTGGACTCCTTTACAAGTCATTCTTGTGCCTAAATTGAATCCCTTGAAGTCTTATTTCCAATGGTGGCAGCCTCACATCAAAATTCCAACTGTGAAAAAAGTTATGCCTCTTTGAGTGAAGACTACTCGATCCTACCCGGATTCATGCCAAACTTCTCCCAAACTAGTTTTCTTCTCTCATCTCCTCTTTTCTTCAACTCCAAACCCATAAATAAGGTGTTTTAAAAGATTTTTCAAAGGGTTCACCTCTCTTTCATTCATTTCCACTTTTGTCCTTGCTACGGTTTACGAAAAGTGCAACATTTAACAAAATCTGAGCCTCGAGCATCAGAGAATCATTTTTCAAAAATATTTTGAAAGGGAGGGTTTTAAGGTCTCAAAATCATTTTAGTCAAAAGGCTTTGGTCCAAAAAAGGGTGTGAAGTTCGGATTTGACGCTCTCCTTGCCAAAGAAATCAAACATTTGCACTGCACAACTTTCATCACCAAATAAACAATCAGTGGGGCCCAAGTCTTAAGGGCGGTAAAAAATAGGATGTCTATAGCAATACCTTTATGGTGAGAAGTTTGAGGTATTTTCTAATCATAAGAGTTTGAAGCATCTACTCTCAGAAAAGATCTGAATTTGAGGCAAATGGGATAAATAGAGTTTATGGAGGGTTACGATTTTAAGTTGCACTATCATTGGGGAAAGGCTAATGTAGTGGCCGATACCTTGAGTAGGAAATCCATTAGCGTGTAGCTTGTATTGCCATCCGAGAATGGAAAATGTTAGGTGCTATTGATGAGTTTGACTTGCATCTTGGCGAGTCCGTTGAATCGGACTTTTGTTTTCGGTAGTTGCACAACCTACACTTGTGAGTCGAGTTATGAAAGCACTAAGCGATGACCTTGATGGAGAATCCCTCCGGGAGACAATCTCCAGTGGTAAGGTAGAAAGAGGCTTGAACGTGTACTTAGACTCTAGTGTTAGATACCTTGACCGTCTTTTCGTACTTGAGTCTTGTCGAGAGGACATACTCTGATAGTTTCACCATTCATGCCTTGCGGTGTACTCGGGAGACACAAAGTTGTATCACGATCTTAGTCGTCAATTTTGGTGGAAGGGAATGAAGAAGGATGTAGCCATGTTTGTGTCGAGGTGCCTTACTTGTCAATAAGTGAAGGCCGAGCATCAACGGCCAGTGGGTTTGTTGCAACCCTTGCCTATAGCTAAGTGGAAGTGCGAGCATGTCATGATGGATTTTGTTGTAGGTCTTCCGAGGACTTAATGGGGTAATGACGCCATTTGGGTGGTAGTTGACTGATTGACAAAGTCGGCATACTTTGTACGTATGTGTACGAGTGACTCGGTAGACTATCTACCTGACCTTTATATTAGAGACATAGTTCGACTTCATAGGGTCCCTGTAACTATTATTTCTGATAGAGATTCACGTTTTATGGCTTGGTTGTGGTAAAACCTGCAAAATACCTTGGGTATTAGGTTGACTTTTAGTACCGCCTATCATCTTCAGACTAACGAGTAATCAGAGCGTACTATTCAGATCCTTGAGGATATGCTTCGAGGTTGTATCATTGACTTTAAGGGGTTGTGAGAGAGGCACTTGCCCTTAGTGGAGTTTGTCTATAATAATAGTTTCTAGTCCAGTATTGGTATGGCATCGTTTGAGGCCTTGTATAGCCGACCATGTAGATGCCTCGTGTGTTGGACCGAGATGGGTGATGCACCAATGTTAGGTCTAGAGTTCATCTGGGAGACGATGGAGAAGATTGCACTTATCCATAAGAGGTTAGTTACGGCTCAGAGTCATCAGAAAAGCTATGACGACCGTAGGTGGAGACCATTATCCTTTGAGGTAGGAGATCACATCTTCTTAAAAATATCACCTAAATTGGATTTGATGAGGTTTAGGAAAAGCGGGAAGTTGTCTTCTAGGTTTATTGGGCCTTTTGAGATCCTAGAGCGGATTGGGGAGATAGCTTACTGTTTAGCATTGCCACCACAGCTTTCCAGGGTTCATGACGTGTTTCATACTTGTATGCTCCGGAAGTATGAGCCAGATTCATCACACGTGTTGGATTGGATGGAGGTAGAGGTAGACGAGGATGCCTCGTATGACGAGAGACCTATTAGAGTTTTAGATACTTGAGACCAAGTCTTGCGAAGCAAGATGATTCCATTGGTAAAAGTGTTATGGCGACACCATGGGATTGAGGAAGCCACTTGGGAGCGTAAGGCAGAAGTTCGTAAGAAATATCCAGACTTATTTATTGATGTTTGAACATGTATTGGAAACTTGGTTATGTTAATAAAATATAAACATTGTATATGTTTTGTAAATATGAATTGTATATTCAATATCGAGAACTCGTTTATTATGTTGATAAGAATAGATAACTATCATTGTTGTAATTGGTTTAATCTTGAATTTTATGTTTGGTTTAAATTTCAGGGACGAAATTCCATAAGGAGGGAGGTTATAGCGTTTCTGGTTTAGACTCGACCCATTATATGTTTCAAATCTGGGTTTTATTATCTTATGCAGTTTGTTCATGTCTTGTTTTTCATCATCTCTTTGAGTTTGGCCTTTGGGACATGTTTACATGTGGAACAAGTTGGTAGCTTGTTTTTCAAATTGTTGATGTCTAGAATTTTGTTCCTTTGCTCGAGCGACACTTCTTATGCTCGAGCGGTCTTTGTGAACCTCCAGTACTTTTGCAGGTCTAGAAAACTACTGGGAGTTTGCATTCTTCGCTCAAGCGAAGCTTCTTGCACTCGAGTGACGGTCTTCTGTCTGTAAAACTACTGGGAATTCAAATTCTGAGCTCAAGCCAGGTTTCTTGTGCGCAAGCAATGAAACTTATTGTGTCTAGTCGCTCAAGCGACACATCTTGCGCTCGAGCGAATTGTAAGTATATCAATTCGTAAAAACACTTTTCTGAGTCACTTTTTCACCTCTCTCTCTCTCTCTCTTTAAACATTTCAAAATCCTAATATCACTTACTCTCTCTCTCTCTCTCTCTCTCTCTCTCTCTCTAAAACTCATTTATTTTCTTCAAATATACCTAGATCCGTCGATCTTTTCACCCGTGTGCCTTTGTTAAAAAGGTAGAGCTTGGTGAGGGCTTCATTCTTATCAAAGCAAAGTCGGTTTCAGTGTCTTTGGGCTTCTTACACTCTCTCCCTCTCTTGTTTTCTAAAACTTGATGTAAGGATTCTTTGCACTTTCTATGAGTTTTAACTTAGTTATTTGTGATTTCTAAACAATATTGTGAACTTGGGAATTTTTGGAACAAATCTCGAGTTTAGGTTGAAAATCAAAAGAGGGGTTTTTCAAATAGATTCTTGGAAATGATTTTGATGTTGGAAATAATGTTGAGTTGGGTGAAAATAGTTGATTTTGATACTTGGGGTTGATTTTGGAAAGAAAAAGGAATTTCACTCTAAATGGCTCAAAAGTTGATTTTATATAAATGATGAAATTGATGTTGAAATTATCGAATTGGATTAATATTGATGAGAGTTGTAGAGTTGGATATGTATTATCACTCACCTCTTGAAATTTGAAAAGTTTATCTTTATTAAATATCTATTTAGAAATATCTGTTTTGGGCTATTGGTAGAGGATAGCTATGATTGTTATAAAAATTACATGTGACTTGGGAGAATTGAAACTATTTTTTTCTCATTCATTGGCATTGAGCATTATCTTACACTTATACACTGAAAATGTTACTGTTTTGAGAAAATGGGTGAATCTGGAAAAGGGTAGTTGTTACTTCAAATAAGTTGGGCTGTGTGTCCAGGGTAAAAATCTCGAAAACCGCACGTATACATGGATGCCAATCCCGCAGACGAAATTTTCGTGAAATGACAATAATAGTGCTTGTATAGCCTACATTTACATGAGTCCCGATTTACGGTTCCTCCGGACAAAATTTTCGGGAAAGGTTTTATTGTTTTGAAATTCCCAAAGTGTGATTCACTATCCCATTTTTTATTGTAAAGGAAATGATTTATAAACCATGAAAATAGCTTGGCATTGCATGGTTTTGGAAACAAAACTTGACATTGCATGGTTTTGAAAACAAATATAAAATGTTTTGGCACAAATATTATCTATGCATTCACCTTATAACTTTATTAAGATTCATATATTGTGTTGGATTATTTCTACTGGGCTTTGGCTCACCCTATGGGAAAAACATTTCAGGTGTTGATGATATGACTTAGCCAAGGCAATAGCTTGGGAGGACTTGAGGCAAGAGCTTCTTTTGTGTATTTATTGTATTTATTTTTGTACAAGCCAAGGGCTTTAATTGTATTGGATTTAAATCCACTTTTGTTATAATCAAGTATCGTCTTGAAAAGATGTAAGCTTTTAAGGCATTTCTTATTTGTCTGACCTTTATCTTGTCATTCTATTATATCACCCTTTTGTAAAGCTCAATTATAAATCAATGAAACATAAGTTCTTTGTCATTGTGAGCACTTCCTGATATTGAGTATGGGTTATAGTAATTATTTCGGAACGTTACACAATTAAAGCCTGGCAAATGGAATGATCTAAAGAAATTGTTTACACTTATGAGGTTTTGAACTTAAGACCTTAGAATGGGCACATCTCCAAGCCTTAAGCCCCAAGCCTTCACTACCAAGTCAACCCCTTGAAGTTTTAGATTATCTCTCATTTATCCAATCAAGTGGCCAGTGACAAAACTATGGTAGTGTTTGATTTAATTTTCAAAACTCAATTATGTTTTCAAATCATGATTTGAATCAAAATTTATAACAAACAAATTTTTAAAATACGATTCAAAATTACCTTCAAAACTCTTTTTCTCTTCTTTTTTTTCTCTCTCATCTCTCCTCTCACATTCTCTCACATTCTATACATTAATCAATCTAAAATTTTAAAAAAAAAAGTACAAATCATTCCAAAACTATTTTGAAAACTCATAATGAAATAAATTTTTTCTTTTCAAATCATAATTCAAAAACTCAAAATTCAAAAAATAACTCCACACTCAAATCACAATTCTAAAACTAAACCAAACGGATCCTAGGATTTTAATTGAGACAGACAATACTTGGGCAAATTATTAAGTCAGGTCTATTTGGAGCATATATTCATATTATTTCATAAGAGTAAATTAAAAGACATTCTCAAAATTTACCTAAAGTGTACATTTTTTTGTAAGTCGACGAGGGTCGTGTGCTCTTCTTGGATCACAAAATGAGATTTTTTATTAGTTCATGATGTTGTCACGTAATATCATTGTTATATTCAATGATGTTTATACATAAAGTTGCATTGACAAAGATATTTACACCTAGATGATCCATAAGATACCTGTAACCATCATTTTTCTGCCCCAATACCATTTGCACTGAATGATAATTGAATAAACAAAATTTCTTCACTTACCTTGTGTAAAGTTTGGCTTCATTTGTTGGTTGATTTTTGTACGAGTTTTAGTTTATTGAGCTTTATATGTTGTGAATGCTGTGCGAAATATTGATGTTCAATTGTGAAATATGATTATTGAAAGGCATCAGGAAATTGATTGTTAAATATTTTTTAATTTTAATTTTAATATTTAAAAAAAAAATTAGAGAATCAATTACGGTTTTATAAACAAATTAAGATCTTAGACAAAGAAATGGCCATAGTTTTCTTGTAAAATAATCACGGTTAAAAATTGTGATTGAAACTAAATTAATCATGGTGAAAAATTGAGATTAAAAAGAAAAGACTACACGTAAAAACTGTAATTGAAAACAATAAAAAAAAACGATCACACCTGTAAAGACCACATTTATGAAATTGTGATTTTTTAGTCCATCTCTTTCTGAGATGCCAACCACAATTCAATCTCAACAAATAGTAATTTAAGATTAGCAAGCGCAGATACAGCATTTGGAGGGAGTAGCCTTTACGCCAACTAATATGCCCTTAGACCAACTGCACATTTGATAGCTAATAATACTTTACTATAGCTAATATCTTGAAATAATTGGCTCGTGATACATCTAGTAGTCATGGGACTACAACATTGAATGGAATTAGCCAATAGTGTAAAATACCGTCCAACCTGTTAAAATCGCATTGATTCGTATCAATTCGCACTGCTTTATCCGCCAACTGCGAATTAAATTTTAAAATTTATAATTCGTTTTAAAACCGTTCGTTCGCTTATACTTAATACATATATATATTTTTAACCTAATGAAATATCAAAATAAAAATAAATGTGAGAGAGATTTAAAATGTGAAATTTGTTACAAATTAATAGTTATATATATAAAACATATTATGTAAAATTAATTTGTGTTATATATATAAAAAAAATATTATATAAATTAATATTATATATTATGTAAATATTTGATAATTTGTTAGAATATTCTTCAAGCCACCAATTCGTCCAAAACTACCTAAATCGCGATTTACCAATCTACTAATCTTCCAATCCGTCATTCAATTTGTAATTTTACTCTCAAACCATATGAATCGTACCACGCATACTCTTACTTATGACCGCACTCTCATATTCATTCACAGAAACTCGTGCCAATCCAGAACAACAATCCCATGTGTTCATTTCATCATCATGGCCGGCCCTAGGGCATAGGCCACAAGGCCATGGCCTAGGGTCCTTCAAAATAAACTAAAAAAAAAGGCCTCTTTTTATTATAATTTAGTGTAATATATTAGGTATATTTTAAGTCTAAAAAAATTAAAAAAGACTCAAACTAACTTTAAATAAATTGACCTATTAAAAAATTGAAAGGCCATTCAAAAAAATATAGCATTGTTAGCTATTGAAAATAGACCCAAAAAATGGGTCTCGCTTATTATAGTTTAGTCTAATATATTAAGTCCAAAAAAATTAAAGAAGGCCCAAATTAACTTAAAATAAATTAATCCATTAAAAAATTAAAAGTCCCATTTAAAATAATTAGCATTGTTATTCATTGAAAATAATTTTACAAAAAAATTAGATTATGCAAGTATGATTGATTTATTTGTTTCTAAAAATACAAAAAGAGTGAGAATCAAGCAATATTTATTAGTTATTGTAATGTAATGTTAAGTATTTTTTGTGATTTTGACACAAATCTTTTGTCATTTACTTTCAAAAAAAAAAAATTTCATTTAATGAAAAAAAAATATGAAAGGCTTCAAAAATTTATTAGTTGATTATCGAACTTTGGACTCCAAAAATCTCAGGTCGGACCTGTTCATCATCCTGTATCTTTTCATCCCATAAGTCAAACAATAAACTAATGACACTAATATGCAATCACTTGCTATACTCTGACTTTTTTTTGGAGTCATAGTGAATCTTAAATATGACGCCTTTCATATATATATATATATTTAAAAAATTAAAAAAAATTAATCAAAAGATTATATATTGAATTTTGTTTTAAATTTTTACACTTAATAATACTCACAAAAAAGCTACTAAAATTTACTTAAATATATAACAAAGTTTACAATAATAAAAAGACTAAAATATAAGCTGGAGTACCAAATTTAAAATAAATTAAGTCTTCTGTTCATTTTTTTTCTTTTTCTTTTTTTCGTGTCAAAAATTATACTTTCTAGGAATAGTGATATTGTTTATCAAAAGTGATTAACATGATGTTAACTTAATCCTCAATTATTACAAATCAAATAATCAATGAAAAACTGTCTAAAAAATAATAATAATCACTGAAAGGAAACATAAAAAATAATAAAAATCATGCAATCGTAGTAGACAATATACATAATCAATGATCAAATAAATATTTAACCAAACAAAAATTAGAACTCATCTCTATTACAGAGTCTGTATCTTGAAATTCAACTTTATATTACAAATTTAAGACTATCCATCATAGTTGAACAAATTTTAAAATAAAAAAATAAAAAAAGTTAAGAAATATGATAGTTCTTCAATTAGTTTTTAAAAAATTTAGATGAATGCTTCTAATTCTTGTTGTGGACAGAGACCAACTGAAAAGTTAAATACTAGATTTTATTATATTTGTAATCATATTTCAAATGTATTTAAAATATAAATTGAGGCTTCAAAATTTTGGGGCTTTTTATTTATATTGGACCTCTTCTAATAAGAAATTTTAGATCTTTCTAAATCAAGTGGGCCTTTTTTTTTTTTTGGGCCTATATATATAATACTTACTATAATTTTTGGGCCTTTCTTTTAGACATTTTTTAGGGCCCAAAGTAACTACTTTGTGGGCTTTAGCCAAAAGCCCTGATCTATAGTGCTTAAAGATCACTGAAGAGAAATTAAAAAACACCTCACTTTTAATAGAAGGATGATTAAAAAAATTTGAATGATATTTTAATCACAGTTGATAGTATCTATTTTTATTCCCGCATTCCAAATAATCGAGATTATATCTATTTTATAATGCCCCAAAATAATAACAATCCACCTCATGATATTCAATGGAAAAGTAGAAACTTACATAATATTAACCTTTCATTGATATTCTTTTCCCACACAAAAGATGACATATGCATGTATAAATTCATAAATCATAAATTCTGAATCTATAGTATGGCCCTGTTTGGTAGAGCTGTGGGAAAGTGCTTATAGCTTATGCCTAAACAGCTTATAGCTTATAACTATGAACATAAGCTGATTTCTGACTTATAAATTAAGCATCTCTTACCCCACTCAAAGAATAAGCTGATTTCTGACTTCCAAAAAGCTAGAAGCTATAAGCTATAAGCTAAATCAAACACATCAAAATAGCTTAAATTAAGCTGAAAGCTGAAATAAGCAGCTTTTAAGCTACACCAAACAGGGCTTATATGATGTGTATGAATACACTGAAAGAAAAGGAAATACAGATAAATTTATGCCCTAATAGTTACAAATTTCCAAGACAATGCTTAGTTACAACAAAAGTGGATCAAATCCAAAACAATTAAAAAGCTCAAGGTTTGTACAAAAGATAATCTACTATTATTATAAAAGTGTGAAGAGCCTGCCATATTTTCTACTTTTTTTTTGTAAAAAAAAAAAAAAATTCAATTTTACCCTCTCAACACTACTATATTTACTAAAAGTCATGAAAAGTTTTATATAAACCAAATATCTCTTTATTTTTGGAGTTAAACATTCAAAAATGATATATAGCTGCTTCCAAAAGTCCTATATAAATATAAACAAACCGTCTCCATTCTTATCCCAAAAAAAAAAAATTTAAAAAAACAAAAAAGTCATCTCCCTATTTTTTACATTGATTATGATTGAAAAATAAACAATAATTACTCTTTCTTATTTCCTGTGTCTACTTTTACACTGATATACATGATATTTACAATTGTCTATCGTGGATCAAATCACTCTGAATGATTTTGGTTGAATCTTAAAATTGTATGCATTCGTTCGAATTTAGATAGAACAAAGCACATGTGTTTTTAAAACAAAGATTTGTATTGCATCTCAAAAATTCACAGGTTATCTTCATACACTTTTATTTTTATTTAAATTATATTTTATGAACTGTAATATTTTACATGGTACATTAATAACCAATGTATGATGTCAAAATTCTAAACAAGAACCACTTTCATTGGCTTTATTTTTTAAATCTGTTTTTCAGTTTTTGATTTTTCATATTTTCTCAGGTTTGGTGATTAAAGATAGTGAATTTTTTTTCATATTTTATATTTAAATTATACTTTTATATAATGGTTCCAATTTAGACCCGACTCATTTCATATTCTTAGATTCAGAATCCCATATCTTTAATTGTTGTTTATAACTTTTTACTTTGTTGTTAGATGAGTTTGGTCATTTGAGAGTTATTGGTTGTATTTGAAACAAGCTGGAAGTTAGTTTTTCAAAAGAATTGTTGCCCAGTTTTCTTCTTGTTCGCTCAAGCAGTGTTTTGGTCGTTTGTGTGGTCTCTGAGATCTCCTAGTATTTTTGCAGGCCTACAAAACTTCTGGGAGTAGGGTATCTTCGCTCGAGCGGTTTTTTCTGCGCTCAAGCAGTCTTCTACAGTCTGCAAAACTTCTAGGAAGAGGTCATTGTGCGCTCAAGTGGTGTTCTTGGTTGATCGAGCGATGTTACTTATTATGTCTGACGCTCGAACGGTGTTTTCATTCCTCTCTCTCTTTCCTTCTTTCTCTAAAACACATGTAACTGTAATTTCTTCACTCACTCTCTCTCTCTCTCTAGCTCTTGCTTTAAAACCTCAAATACACCCTCACCTATTGATTTCTCCACCATAGCTCTTTGTAGAAAAAAGTAGAGCTCTTCACAAGGTTTTGTAACCCGACTTTCCGCGCTCCTTTCGGAAGGTGAATAGCCTTACAGTTTGGACTCTACTTAAGGTTCTGAATCTGATTTCACAAGTGCAATGTGAAATAATGAAAACACAAAAATAGTCCAAATCCGGCAATTCTTTTTGAAAAATCAATATTTGAATCAAATGCCAAAAATGGACTGCTTTGCTAGATTACATAGTCGTCACGTAAATATTTTTGGGAAACTTAGGAAACCCGCGACTCGTGCCAAAGGCCATTAGTCCATCATCGCCAAAGTGTCTCGGCTTGGGAACTTAGGTACGAGAGGGGAAGGTCATGAATTGAGCACCCCACTCACCCGATCAAAGATCGGCGGCCTCTACTAATTATGATGTGATTCTTATTTACATTATATGTTCTTGTTCCAATTATTAGCTATTATTTACTATGTGACGTACACACAAATATACACTAATTTGCAAAAATTGAAACATTTGATTTCATGTTTGATTTTGAAAAGAGTTTGTGAATTTGCCACTTAAAAAAGTGGGCTTGAAACGGACATTAATCAAACTATCCTAATTCAAGCAACTAACATTTATCCACAAGCATTCAAACATTTATATCATTTAAACAATTAGCCTCATGGTATTCATGTTTTAGATATGGCAACACAAGTATCCGATGCAAGATACTAAGACATAAAAGCTCACCTAATACTCCGAGCCAAAACCGGTGAAAGAGTTAGAAAAATATGCATGTTCCTAATTAATGCAATATGACTAATGCAACGTACACATTATATATTTCATAGGCTCAGCTATGAGCATAGCATATGATTTCATTCAACACATGCGACAGAGCACATATTCAAGTAAATGAATTTGAACATTTGATATTGGGTTAGCATGATGAGCCGGACGTTGGATGCATGCGAAACAATGAATGCAACATATAAGAATGCTAATTTGAAAGAAAAAAATGATGCCCTATACAAACCATCGTAAGCAAGTAAGTAAAAGAGAGAAAGACGTAGGGTTGGAAGACATACACATTATTACAACATTACCCTCGTGCAAGAGAGTACGAATCAAAGTCCAAAAAGTTCGAATTTAACTAATTATTACAAAACTGAATGAATAAATAAGTGAGGCTAATTAACTAACTAACTATGCTATTACAATAGGGATAACCAAGATAAATAAACTCGCTATTTAAACTAACTAACTGCAACCATTACAAAGGGACAATAATAATCACAACAAACAATGTTAAATTAAATTAATTACAATGATCATAATGTAAACAAGGACTCGTAAGAATTGCATGCATGCATATGCACAATGTTCAAGAACAACTTTGTTTGCTCCAGGCTTGCTTTGTTTAACCTCAGCCACTACCCTCTGTTTTCTGCAAAAATACACTGCTGACCAAATATTGAGGGCCGGTCGTGCCTCAATTTTGTGCAAAACTCTGTTTTGTATTCTGAAGTGAAAACAGTGTAGACAGAGTTATTCAAGCTCTGTTTGTCCTTTCTTTCCTTCTCTATCATGGAAAAGCCTCGAGAGGAGGTTAGAATTGTTTCCAAAACCATCAATGAGCAAATTGATTGCTTGATGATTCGGATACAATTTTGGACAAAATCAATAAAATGCAATGAATTATGACCACTCCTCCCTCTTGTCATAGATTGAGCTCAAAAATGGAGGTAGAGACGCTTCAAGAATCATCAAAATGCCATAAATTAGCGCATGATCATTCTTGACTCGATAAACTTGGCATAACGTCCGGCCAAGCCCAAGCAAAATGATTCATTTTCTTTATATGTGTTGATTGCTTTAAGCCAATTCTTTTAGTCATTTCCATGCTTTAGTCCATTTGTCTGAAGTGATGATTAAGCCCTCTAAAAGGATAGAAGCATCAAATTGGAAGTAATTCTCAACATAAAAGAGAGATTGTGCCGTTGACAATGAATCTCCTTAGAGATTAAGCCATTAAGCATGAATCTTTAGTTCATGTGTCGAATAACCATCAACTGATTGAAACAACTCTCAAATGAAAGAAAGGAGTGGCAAGTTGATTCTTAAAATAAGGTTATAATCATGAAAGTTAGACAAAGAAAGGCTAAGAACAACATATTACGAGCTATGTACAAAGATCGATGCTACAACAAATGAACTAATCAAAGCTTAAACCAATTAAATAGAGTAGGACAGCCCTAAAATAGTCTCTAATAAGTCAAAAATAGTGGCTGAAAAGGTAAGAAAATAGCTCAAAAGCTAAACAAAAGGTAAAGATAATAAAGCTATATAAGCAAAAACAAGGAGGGATGGCCAATCCCTCTAATTTCATGACTTCAAACCATGTTTTTGGCCTTAGTTCAACTCTGAAAATCAGTTCAAAAATCAAAGAAAAATAGTGTAAAGGAACCAAGGGTTGAGCTATAAAAATAGGTGCAAGTAAGGGTGTTAACCTTACCACCTTTGGTAGCTTGTTCAAACCCAAGTTCCAACACTTAAAATGTATGTAAAACAGCCCAAGAATACAAGAAATAGGTAAAAATGAAGTAAGCAAAAGCAAGAACAACAGTTATAAGCTTATACCTCTCAAAATGGAGTAAGTTTTGGTTGATGATCAAACTCATTCTTGACGCACTCTCAAGCTTGAATTATGCTTCTCAAGGGTCAACCAAGGCTCTAAGATGATGAGTCAAGCTTGTGTACGGTGTATATAGATGATACAAAGTTGGTAGGTTAACTCAAAGGTAGCTTGCATTAGAAGAAAGAGGAAGGATGAGCTCTCTCTATGTGTGTAGGCTTTCTTTCAATTATTCAACCCCTAAAACAGAGGTATATGGTCGTATTTATAGAATTTGAGCACAAAATGTGATAAATATCTTCAAAATGGACGGTGGCGACCTCACTTGAGCAGTGGTTCTCACCATCAAGGTCGGCCCTCAATGAATTCCCCTGTTTTTCTGTTTCAGCCTCAACACAAGGTGGTATAAGGTGTACAAAGGGATTTCTTAGGTATGATCAATGGGAATATGGAAGGTTTGGGGTTGTTTCGAAGCTTGAACAAGACTCCTTCGTTGAGATCTCGAACCACACACAATACCACTTTCATCATCGAGTGTTTCGAGTAAAGTGCTCGAGCCTTGTAGGCCGTCAAAAATGGGGTGTCCACAGGTTTATTCTAATCGGAGAGGATCTTGTTTTCGGCCCTATCAAAGTTTTACCCTTGCTCTCTTCCTCTTCTACTTTTGAGGTATGTATTTTTTCAACCTGTGGTATGATTCTTAGCTTAGTCCACTACAACAAAACTAGGTTTTTATGGCTTCACATCAATGACATACAGTAAATGCAAGCCGTGGTATCTCACTTTTACGACTTGTTTTTTTTGCAGGTCGTAAATAATTTCCCAATCATGACGTGTCTATTGCGTATGTCGTGAATGTTAATAACGATAATTTTTTTACAGCTTGCAATGTTAGCCGTAAACAATAAAACTTTTTATGACGTGCATATTGCATGTCGTTAATACATCAACTATACACGATACGCGTACACCAGCTGTTAAAAATATTGAACATTTCACGGCGTACAAAAAGCCAGTCTTTAAAAATTACACTTTCCACAACACACAAAAGCCAGCCGTTTAAAATATTACAGTTTTCACAACACACAATTATTATCGTGAAAGGTGCAAAAAAAAAAAAAAAAAAAAGCGCCAAAATAAAAATTTCGAGCACCAATCACCAAAAAATTAAAAACAACATTAAAAAAAAAACTATCAAAAGCCCCAACTCTTCAGCCCCAACATCAATCTAAAAAAAATCTTCCTCCTTTTTTCTTTCTCTTCAAATGGGAATTTTCTCTCAGATTTCTTAACCAGTCATTGTTTTTTGACCAATTTATGCAAATGAGGTTGAAGTTGAGGAGGATGAGAGAGAAACTAGAGACGGAGGCAGAGTCGACATCGATGACCGTGACAACGACGCTGAAGAAGAAAAGGACGGTACGGGATTCAATTTTTCTTTTTTCGATTCCTATTTTTTGTTCTGTAAATTTGTGGGTTTTTTTTTAATCGAATATATTTCGCTGCTATAGTTTTGTAGGGTTTGTGAGATTTTGTTAGGGTTTATTTTTTTGCGTGGTGTTTGTTTCCTAGGTGAATCAAAAGATCGTCCATTGAGTTTTTGTTCTTCCTTTCTTAATTTAGTTGTGACATCTTTGTCAAGAAAATGGAGCTTTGAGACGATTTTCCGCTAAAAACTATTGGGCAAATCTGCATTTTCATTTCATGTTGCAGTATTTAGTGTTTGCTTGAGTTTTGGTTTCCACCAAATTATATTGTTTGGGGGTTTTTTATTTTTTTATTTTGAATGTATGTACTTTGCTTCTTTGATAATTTTTGAACTAATAATTATATAGAATTCATATTTGTAGTCTAATACACAGTTTGTTTCTTTTTTTGAGTAGAAGGGCAAGATCATACCAGAAAGATGGGTTTGTTATTGATGATATTGATGAAGGAGAACCAGATGAGGAATAATCAGAGAAGGCAGACAGTGAATGGTTCTGGAGCTAATAGAGTGATGGAACATAGAGTTCTTTGATCTCGATATCATTGTGAAGACTCGAATCAACGGTACCTTACTCAATTCTTAACAATTTCTAATTTGCGTGGTTATTGTTGTGTGTTAGTTTTGTGGTTTTGAATTTGAATATATGTATATATGCATGTGTGTCTATATATGCATATGTATATATATTGAGAAATGATTTAATTGTAGACTCAAAGTTCAATACAGTTGTCAGGTCATCTCTGATGCATTGGAATGATCAATCTTTATGTTCTATCTTGACTTAAAGCTTGCATTTATCATTTTTTACTTGAATTGCGATACTTTTTCTCACAATTTTACTTTTGTTTCAGTTTAATTCTTCTCAATTGTGGTCTATATTTGTTCTTCTTTATACTAAAATTATTTTACTCATTTCTCATGAATTTCCAAACACCGCCATGCATATGACCATAGAGCATAACCAAAATAATAGAGATTTGCCCAAAATTTAATGAGCTCAAATGAAGCTAGGAGAATAGGATCTTGATGGAACAAATAACAGAGATATTTGCTAGAAAAAATAAGTTGTTGATTTGAGAAAAAAAAAATGGAGCTTTTTTCTGCAGTAAATTTTTTTGATGAAAAACGGAGCTACTGCTCTTGCTGGTTAGATACATAAGTAATGTATTTATTTCATAGAATTTTGAGATATATTAATAATGCAATTGTGGGAATTTTCTACTGTAATAATAAATTCTTATGTACTTTCTATGTTGGGAATTTATGCCATTTAACTCGTAAAAATCTTAAACATAGTTGTTTTGCCATTAATGTGTTCTCTTTCTTTTAGGTTGATTTGAGATGATGTGAACACTCAAAATTCTCTGCTTAGATAATTGAGAATTTGAATAAGAAAAAAGGAAAAAGAAAAATGAGGCTTTGTTTTTGTCCTTTGAATAGCAATCTAGGAAGCACAAAGACAACAACAAAGTAATTAAAAAAGAAGGTTCTAGTAAGGTGAAGTGCTTGCCCACATGGCTTTAATGTGATACAGTAAGTTTTTGTTTAATTGTAGTGATAGACTTTTTCATGCCATTGTAAGTCACAATATATCTACTTAGTGAAATCATAAAACATGATTATAGTAGAGATTTTAAAGGGAAACATGATTTGTTTAATTGAACTATTTTATTTTCTTAAATTCTAGAGCTTTGTTTTTCTCAAGAAGGAATTCAATGACAGCCATGACTACTTAATCGTTGTTTCTCAAACTAACCTGACAAAGAGGGTCTTAAAAATGCTTTCTTCCACAGTCCTGATTTAGGTAGGTAGTTTTTATTTTTATTGGAGTTATGAACTTAGCTCAAAGGTTGAAATTTTAGCTTTGGATTTGTTAGGAAATCACATTATCATGCTATTTTTCAAGCAAGACAGTTTTTCATGTGTCTTAATGAGAACATGGCCCCTGGGCCTGATGGCCACCCAGCTAGTTTCTTTAAGAGTTCCTCGGAGGTTTTGGGTAAGGATATTGTTAAGGCTATTAAATCTTTTTTTACTTCTGGTGAACTTCTTAAGGAGGCTAATAAGACCTTGATTGCTTTGGTCCCTAAGGTTCCTAACCCTAGCAAGGTAGGGGACTACCGTCCTAAATAATAAAACTTGTGTGGAGCTGGTGAGACTTGTGGGTTGAGTGATGTTGAGCATATAAATATTTTTTTTTCTAATGTTTGTTGTACAGATTGGCAAGGTGGTGCATGTTGTGAGGGAATTTTTTGTTTGGTGGGTTGAGATGAATGTGAGCATATATTTTCTTGAGTGTTTTATGTGTGATTTGAGAGTGTGGGTTGAGTGGCTAAGGACTATACTGTGTGTTTGTTCTCAACCTATTTTGTTCTTTCCTTTTGGTCCTAATTGATGGTTGTTATACTACTTAAAATGGGTCTCTCATGTGTTTAACACCCTCATAGCTCTTGTTATGTGGTGGTTGAACATATGTAATCCTATGTTTGTGTTGGTGTATATGTTGCTTTGGTTTGCTGAAGCTGGGCAGTGGTTGGTTCTACTATACCTACTGTTACTATGCACCTTCAGCTGAGCTATACTGCAGGGCATGATGG
Organism: Camellia lanceoleosa; assembly: GCA_025200525.1. Taxonomy (NCBI): domain Eukaryota; kingdom Viridiplantae; phylum Streptophyta; class Magnoliopsida; order Ericales; family Theaceae; genus Camellia; species Camellia lanceoleosa. The sequence continues at coordinate 89,176,959 of CM045767.1, forward strand.
CTCTATTTGGTAGAGTTGTGGGAAAGTGCTTATAGCTTGTGCCTAAACAGCTTATAGCTTATAACTATAAACATAAGCTGATTTCTGACTTATAAATTAAGCATCTCTTGCCCCACTCAAAGAATAAGCTGATTTCTGACTTCCAAAAAGTTATAAGTTATAAGCTATATGCTATAAGCTAAACCAAATACATTAAAATAGCTTAAATTAAGCTGAAAGCTGAAATAAGCAGCTTTTAAGCTGCACCAAACAAGCACGATGAAACTATGCTATGGCCTGAAATCTGGGACTATTGCAGTAAGCTATTTGTTACTGCTGTACATAATGCTACTGTTTGATTGGTTGGATCTGCAAATCCTGGTGAAGCCATGTAGTTGGCTGATGCTACTGTAGTTGGTGTATCTGGTTGCTGTTGGCTACTACTGGTACTAGTATTACTTCCTTCTCTATTGGAAAATTCTGTTATAGCTAGAATGTTGCTTATTTTTGTCTTGTACAGTTGATTATTTGTTGGAGCTTTTTGGATGCTCCTCCTATATTGTTTGTTTTTATTTTTGTTTGCTGTCTATATTTCCTTATTTTCTGGCCCCTCTTTGTCTGTATGGGGTTTGATCTGATCATGTTCTAGGGTTTAGGCTTTTTATTTTATTATTTTTAGCAGCGTTTTAGTCTTTGTCCTGTTGTTGTTAGGGCCTGGGGTATACCCCTTGTATATGTTGTATATTTCATTGTCTTAATTTATGACTTATTCACCTAAAAAAGACAGTTTTTCTTGAAATTTGCTCAATGGTTGAACTTCTAAATTACCTGTGTAGACAAATAATTACCAACTTCCCGAATTAGGTAGGGCACAAAGGGGTGTTGTAGCCCGTGCCATGTAGGGGTGGCACGTCTAACGTCTTATTGGTTATGGTGAAGTTGGTGAGCCTATTATTAAGGTATGTTGGAACTCCATACCTCTAGAGTCATTTCTTTTTCTTTTTCTTTTTTTTTTTCTTGTAGTAAGCTTGATTTACTCCATGATAGTCTTGCATTTTGTAATTTTTTTAAGTGTTACTTTTATGTTGGATAGGACAAGAACTTCAATATTATGCCGAAGTGTGAAGAAAGTCTCAAAAGCGTCGGTATGCTCCTCTACAAGCAATTTTAGGCAGGATCTTACACTGTTGGTTCCCATTATTTGTTCACAATTTGAATTTTGTTTAATTGTCTCAAGTTCAATAAAACACAAGAGACCAACAGAAGTTGAGCATTCTGTGAAAGCCGCATGAACTGAAACAACTAAGCAGTTAAGGCTTTGATCATTCACATTTTCCTTTTCTCCATATGTATTAGTTAGACAATGTTGCCAATGAACTTCATACAGAATTCTCAATTTGTTTCCTGTAGTGGGTGTGATCTTGTTTTCTTGTTATCATGCTTTGCATTATAATTTGCTAGCCATGTAGTACTCTCTCTTCCCTTCTTTGATTTGTCAATTTTTATTTGCCCAGTAGAGAATAAATCTTTTTCATTGTGCATCTTTCAACTATTAATCACTAATGCCAGCTATTTGGAATTATGATGCAACAGGTGCATAAAAGCATAGAACTTCATGATTGATCATTTTGGTTTTGTGTGTGATATAAAACAATGGGTCTTAAGGTTTTTATATTCAATTTTTTACATGTCCTGGAGTGTATATTCTCTTGTTACTTCTATCATTTTCTATCTATGTTTGATCTGCACACATCAAGGCACTTTATTTCTTTATGGTCATTCCATATTCACAATTTATGAATATAGTTTCTTTTTTATGCTTCAAACAATATTTTGGTGGTTGATTAATATTTTGTGAAGCTTGTTTGTGATATTTCTTAGATTTTACAAAACATGTCACATAGAACCTGCTGAATTTTTCTTTTTTAAAATAAATAAATAAATAAATAAAATTACATATTCTGCGTTACAATGAGCAATGAGAGTTGTGATTTGTCCCAAGAATTAACGACGGGCAAAAGTAGTTGTAAAAAAATCAAAGACGACTCACAAGATCCGCTGTTAAAGGGTTTTTAACGACGTACTACGGCATGCCGTTGAAGTAAATGACTTTCCATGACTGGTCATAATACGGCTTTACATCGCGCATCGTAGAATCGTATTTACGACGTGTATTTGGTGCCATAAAAACCCATATTTGTTGTAGTTTTCATTTGCTCTTTGAAAAGGTTTAGTGATTTGGGGATTTTAGGTTAAACCTAGAGTTTGATTTTGAAATGTAAAAGATAGGCTTTTCAAATAGATTATTGAGAAAGGTTTTGGAAGTACATAAAATGTTGGGTTGTGTTGAAATATTGGAATTTCCTTACAAAAATGTGAATTTGAAAGTAAATGAGGTTTTGTTCAGAAATCATTGATATTTGATCTATAAAGGAAAAGGGAAAAGATGTTGGGTTTTCAAAAGATAAGAGGATTGTATCTGTTGATGATGAGAGTGGAGTTGGATATTTAGTATCGTAACCATTTTGAAAATGATAAGATTATATTTGTTGTTAAAAAATTATCTGTTAAGTAAAAATATCTATTTTGGGCTATCAATGGAGGATAACTATGATTGTTGTTGAAATTGCATGAAGATTAGATAAATTGAAACTAATTACTCCTACATCTTGCATGGAGCATTTTTTCATACTAAAACATTGAAAATGTATTATTTTGAGGAAAAAATGGGTGTATACCTTAGTAAATCTGGTTATGGGGTGTGGTTGTGGTTATTATGTTGGCCTTTGTGTCCTTGGGAAAGTCCAGAAACTTGCGCAGTTAGGTGTCGATCCGTCCAGTTAGTACCGGTACAATGGCTTTGGCAGTGCTTGTATAGCCTACTAGTAGACACGTACCTAGAGATTCCTAGTGTTTTGTATCTACTGCCCTGTTTTCTAATATAAAAGGATGTTTTTTCATGAATTGATATACAATCCTAGCATTGCATTGTTTTGAGATGGAAATGTAAAATGTTTGACAAATGGCTTGCATATGCATTTACCTTATGTCTTCATTGAGATTCATACATGGTTTTAAAATATCTCTATTGGGCTTTAGCTCACCTTATGTGGAAAACAACATTCAGTTGCAGATGATATGCCTCCACCAAGGATTTAGCTTGGGAGAACCGTGGCACGGACGTGGTGGTGGTTGGCGTGGTAGGCCTAAACGGTAGGAAATGCCGATACCGGATAAAATTCCAACACAAGAGAAGGGAGTTGGTCAAGCCAACATAGTCGAGCCAACAGATCAAGAAGCCATGGGCACTTTAGCCCGCGAAATGGCCGGAGCTTTGCGGGAATCCATGGACATTATTAGGATTGAGAGTCAAGTCCAAGCCCATGTTGCTAAAACAGGGCCATTTTTTTCTGAATATGGAATTTTTCTGGTCGAATTTTGATGAGTTTTTAGGGGATTTAACAGATGGTGAAGATGTTCGAGATGCTTGGCATCGAGAACGATAGTTTGAGGGTGACCTTGGCATCTTTCCAGCTGAAGGGAGATGCGGGTCAGTGGTGGAAGTATGCGTGAGAGCATATTAGGATGATTTGGGCGACCTTTATCAACACCTTCCATGACAAGTTTTTACCACCCACTGCTAGAAAGAAGTTAAAAGACCAGTTTCTAAAGCTCAAATAGCTAAACACGCCAGTAGCTGAGTTTGAGGCTTCTTTTTCTAGTCTATCGAGATTCGTATTAGAACTTGTGGCGATGGAGGAATGCCTGTTGCATTAAGTTCAAGAAGGAGTTGAGGACTAAGCTCTTTTTCGAGGTGGTCGGGTCTATGATTAGGGATTACGGTCACCTAGTGGAGGCCGCGACCCACTTAGAGGCCATGATCCAAGTAGGATGTTCAAGGGGATGCTAGGGACGACAAACGGTAAAGGGGTTCCACCCCACAGTAGTCCCAGGCAACACAGTTTAGATCCACCTTTCCCGTACTAAGTTTTGGTTCGATGAGAGGTAGCCAGGGTGGTTTCACTTGCTTCAAGTGTGGTTAGTTGGGCCACAAGTCTTCACTTTTCCCGTAGAGAGGAGAAGGGCAACAGTTTGTACCATCTTCGGCTCGTCCTCAAAGCCAGAGTTAGGGGAGAGGGCAGCTGCCTACCTGTTACTAGTGTGGACATTCGGGGCACTTTAAGAGGTTTTGCCCTCAAGCAGGTGGCACATTTGGTATGTCTAGTTTGAGACAAACACAGAGCCATCAACCTACACATTCAGCACAAACCTCGAGGGCCAATCAAGGAGCCTCTTTGGCTCAATTCATGTGCCACACCTATGCTCTAAGAGGTGAGTAAGTAGAGTAGAGATCTTCAGGGTGTGTGTATGCTGTTACCACGTAGGATCAGTTGCCAACACCTTCTATTGTGAGAGGTAACTTTTTGTTGCTCAACTCTATTGCCAACGTGTTGATTGATACTAGTGCATCTCATTCCTTCATTTCGTCTGCATTCACATCGATTTTGGGGTTAGAAATGGCTCGGTTAGCGTCTCCGCTCAGGGTAGCATCACCAGTTAGGGGTAAGGTTGTCTTAGACAGGGGATGTCACGGTTGTGAGATAGAGGTTACCAGTCACCGACTTTTTTTTTTATTTTGTTTTGTTAGAAATGTTTGGTTTCGATGTCATCTTGGACATGGATTGGCTGTCATCATACCAAGCCATCATAGATTGGCACCGTAAAAGAGTAGGAGAGTTACGATGTGCACTCAAGTGGTGATTGTTTTTATTTTCTAGGGGACTGAGCTGATAGATTTTTGTCACCTTTGTACGACTCACGTGGTCGAGGTGAGCTTAATTTCTTCCTTGCAACCTTCTTGGGTAGTGAGAGTGACGCGGTCCGAGGTGACTTGTCGAGGGTAGTTTGTGAATACCTGGATGTCTTTCTTGAAGACCTTACTAGTTTGCCACCCCACCAAAAGATTGAATTCTCAATTGACTTAGTGCCTGGCACGACACTGATTTCCATGGCACTATATAGATTTGCATCCGCTGAGTTACACGAGTTGCATATTCAACTTCAAAAACTGTCAGATAAGGGCTTTATCCATCCTAGTACATCACCTTGGGGAGTACCGATGCTCTTTGCTAAGAAGAAAGATGGCATATCGCGACTGTGCATTGATTATCGGAAGTTGAACTAGGTAACTATGAGGAACAAGTACCCATTGCCACGAATAGATGATCTGTTTGACTAGTTGAAGGGGTCGCATTGTTTTTCGAAGATCGATTTAAGAATAGGTTATCACCAGTTGAGGGTAAATGAGTAGGATATTCAGAAAATGGCATTCTGTACACAATATGGCCATTACAAATTCTTAGTGATGGCTTTTGGGCTAACCAATACACCCACTTCATTTATAGATTTGATGAATCGAATCTTCCATGAGTTCTTAGACCGCTTCGTGGTTGTCTTTGTTGATGACATCCTAGTATACTCACCCTCCGATGAGGAACATGAAGAACACTTGCTAGTTGTACTTGAGTTTCTTAGAGCACACCGTTTATATGCTAAGTTTGGGAAGTGTGAGTGTTGGCTAAAGAAGTTAAGTTCTTAGGCCATATGGTATCCGGGGAAGGGGTAACTATAGATTCATCTAAGATAGACGCAGTGTAAGATTGGGAACAATCTAAAAATACCTTTGAGATCCGAAGTTTCTTGGGCTTAGCTAGGTATTACCGACGTTTTGTGAAATTATTTTCTAGATTGGCTTCACCATTAACTAAATTGACAAGAAAGGGCATTAAATTTGTGTGGAGTGAGGCATGCGAAAAGTCATTTCAGGAGTTTAAGGATAGACTCGCCATCGCTCCAGCTTTGATTATTTCAGAGAGAGGTTTGGGTTATTCAGTTTATTGTGATGCATTTTGGGAAGGCTTGGGTTGTGTATTGATACAAGAAAGGAAACTGGTAACATATGGCTCACGGTAGTTGAAAACACATGAAAGAAACTATCCTACTCATGACCTAAAGCTAGTGATGGTGATATTCGTCTTAAAAATCTAGAGGCATTACCTGTACGAATAGAAATTTAAAGTGTTTTCTAATCACAAGAGTTTGAAAATACATATTTTCACAGAAATGGTTGAATTTGAGATAGATAAGGTGGATGGAGTCTATGAGGATTATGATTTTGAATTGCATTATCATCCGAGAAAGGCCAATATAGTAGCCGATGCATTGAGTAGGAAGTTCGTAAGTAGTGTAGCTAGCATTGCTATTTGAGAATGAGAGATGTTGGGTGCTATTGGCAAGTTTGACTTGTACCTAGGCGAATTCGTTGAGTTGGCCACCTTATTTACCGCAGTTGCATAACCTACCTTAGTTAGCCGAGTTATAGAGGCACAGTAGTGTGATCACGAAGTAGAGGCTATCCAAGGGAAGATCTCTAGCGGAAAGGTAGAGAAGGGTTTGCACGTTCATTCTGACTCGAGTGTGAGGTATCTAGATCTTTTTTTTTTTGTGCCAGAATCTTATAGGAAGGAGGTACTCTGAGAGTTTCACCATTTACGCCTTGCGGTACACCTGGGAGGCACAAAGATGTACCGTGACCTTAGTCGTCAGTTTTGGTGGAAAGGGATGAAGAGAGATGTAGCCTTGTTTGTTTCAAGGTGCCTTACTTGTCAATAAGTGAAAGCCGAACATCAACGACCATTGGGTTTGTTGCAATTTTTACCTATAGCCGAATGGAAGTGTAATGCCCCAAAATAATAACAATAACCCATATCATAATATCCCATAGAATTGATTAGTAGCATTATATTTAACATTTCCATTTATACTCCTTGATCATACAAAAGATGATATATGCGTGTATACATTCATAAATCCTGAATCTATAGCATATGACATGTGTACATGAATTGAAATAAAATGAGAATCAAGTAATTTTATGCCCTAATGGCTACATCTTTCCAAGTCAATGCTTGGGTACAACAAAATGAGTTCAATTCAATACAATTAAAGTCCAAGGCTTGTACAAAAATAATTACATCAAAAGAGACAAAAGAAGCTCTTGGTTCCAAGTCCTCCTGAGCTATGTCCTTGGTGGAGACATATCATCAGCATCTAAAAGTTGTTTTCCACATAGGGTAAGCTAAAGTCCAGTAGAGATACTTTAACACAATGTATAAATCTTAACAAAGTCATAAGGTGAATGTATATGCATGCCATTTGTCAAACATTTTACATTTCTATCCCAAAAAAAGCAATATCAAGGATTATATGTCAGTTCATGAAAAATATCCTTTTACATCAGAGAAAAGGGCAGTGGATATAAAACACTAGGAATCTCCAAATATGTGTCTGCTAGTAGGCTATACAAGCACTACCATTTCACCGGTACTAACCAAAAGGATTGGCTCCTAACCGCGCAGGTTTCTGGACTTTCACTAAGGACACACAAGCCAACATAATAACCATAACCAACCCCTTTACCAGATTCACTATGGTATTCACCCATTTTCCTCAAAACAATACATTTTCAATGCTTAAGTATGAAATAATGCTCAATGCAAGATGTATGAGTAATTAGTTTTAATTCACCTAATCCTCATGCGATTTCTACAACAATCAAAACTATCATCCACAAATAACCCAAAACAAATATTTCTATTCAACAAATAATTTTCAACAAAAGATATAATCTCATCATTTTCAAAATGGGAGCAATTACATATCCAACTTAACCCTCATTATCAACAAATGCATTCATTTCATCCTTTCAAAACCCCACATCTTTCATTTTTCTTTCATAAACCAAATATCAGTGATTTTTGAACAAAACCTCATTTACTTTCAAAATCACATTTAAGTAAATAAATTCCAACATTTTAACATATCTCAACCATAAACACATCCCCATAACCTTTCTCAAGCACCCAATTGAAAACCCCTCTTTTACATTTCAAAATCAAACCCTAAGTTTAATCCAAAATCCACAAATCACTAAATCCTTTCAATGAGCAAATAACTAGGCTAAAAATCATACCAAAGGTTGAAAAAATCCTTACCTCAAGATTAGAAGAAGAGAGCAAGGGTTGAAGTTTAGCGGAGCAAAAAATGATGTGTTGTCCGATTAAAACAAAATTTTCTACAAGCTCTACCTTTTTCTCCAAGGAACATGGGTGGAGAAATCAATGGATTAGGAGTACTTGGGCTTTTAATGTAAGAACTAGAGAGAAAGTAAAGATATTATGATTTGGAATGTTTTAGAGAGAAAGGAAGTAAAAAAGTGATAAAATCTATCTTTTCTCTATCTGATATACACACAGACCACTCGAACGACCAAAACACTGCTCGAGCGCACAATAACTCCCTTCCAGAAGTTCAGACCTGCAAAGGACCACTTAAGTGCAAGAAATACCACTCGAGCGAAGATACCCTACTTCCAGAAGTTTTGCGAGCCTATAAAAAAAGTACTAGGAAATCTTAATGATCGCTCGAGCGACCAAAACACTGTTTGAGCGAACAAAAAGAAAACTTGACAACAACACTTTTAAAAAACTAACTCCCAACCTGTTTCAAATACAACCAACACTTAACTCAACTACCAACAAGATAAAAATGACATGAACAACAATTAAAGGCATGGAATCCTAGATCCAAGAGCAAGAAATCGATCGGGTCTAAACCAAAACTGTTATAATATCCTCATTTACGAAATTTTGTCCCGGAAATTTAAATCAAAACAATTAACACCACAACTCATTCCAAATGGTAGTCTAACTAGTAACTAATAGAAATCATGTTCTTTACCACATAATATACTATTTGAATCTTCAAAATATTTACAATGTTCACATATTACAACACGAATGAAATTCTCAATACAAAGCTCAATTATCAACAAATAGGTTCAGATACTTCTCACAGACTTCTGCCTCACGCTCTTAGGTCGTCTCATGAACTCCATGGTGTTGCCACAACACGCGTGAACCAATGGGATAGTCTTGCCCCTCAAGACTTGATCCTAAGAATCTAACACCCGAACTAGTCTCTCTTCGTACGAGACATCTTCATCTACTTCTAAGTCGATCCAATCCAACATGTGTGAAGGATTACATTCGTATTTCTAGAGTATACAAATATGAAACACGTCATGAACCCCAGAAAGTTGGTACAACAAGGCCAAACGATAAGCTATCTCCCAAATCCGCTCTAGAATCTCAAAAGGCCCAATAAATCTATGAGACAATTTCCCATGCTTCTGAAATCTTATCAAACCCCGTCTCGGCGATATTTTCAAAAACGCATGATCTCTTACCTCAAAAGGTAAAGGTCTCCTCCTATGGTCAGCATAGTTCTTCTGGTGACTTTCAGCTGAAACCAACCTCTTACAAATAAGTGCAACCTTCTCTGTCATTTCCTGAACTAACTCTGGGCCTAACATAGGTGTATCACCCACCTCGCCCAAAGACACAGAGATCTATACGATCAACCATACAAGGCCTCAAAAAACGTCATGCCAATACTCACCTGAAAACTGTTATTATAGGCAAACTTCACCAAAGGTAAATGTCTCTCCCATGACCCCTTAAAATCGAGAATGCAAGCCTGAAGTATGTCCTCTAAGATCTGAATGGTGCGCCCAAACTGCCGATTAGTCTAAGGATGATAGGCAGTGCTAAACATCAACCTAGTACCCAAGGCATTGTATAGGCTCTGCCATAATTGACCTGTAAAATGTGGATCTCTATCTGAGATAATAGTCATAACAACCCTATGAAGTTGAACTATGTCCCTAACATAAAGGTCGGCAATATAATATACTGAGTCACTGTGCGTATAAGTACAAAATGTGCTGATTTGGTTAATCGATCAACTATTACCCACACGACATCATTACCCTATTGAGTCCTCAGAAGACTCACAACAAAAGCCATCGTGACATGCTCTCATTTCCATTCGGCTATGGGTAAAGGTTGTAACAAACCCGCTAGTCATTGATGTTCAGCCTTCACTTGTTAACAAGTAAGGTACCTCGAAACAAACAAGGCTACGTCTCTCTTCATCCCCCTCCACCAAAACTAGTGACTAAGGTTGTAGTACATCTTTGTGCCTCCCAAGTGTACCACAAGGTGTGAATGGTGGAACTCTCAAAGTACCTTCTCCCTACAACATTCTAGCACAAAAAGACAATCTAGATACCTTATATTAGAGTTAGAATACACATTCAAGCCCTTCTCTACCTTTCCAGTAGATATCTTTCCCCGAATAACCTCTACTTCGTGATCATACTGTTGTGCATCAATAACTCGGCTAACTAAGGTAGATTATGCAACTGCGGTAAATAAGGTGGTCAATTCAACGGATTCGCCCAAGTGCAAGTCAAACTCGCCAATAGCACCAAACATCTCCCATTCCCGAATGGCAATACAAACTACACTGCATATGGATTTCCTACTCAAAGTGTCGGCCACTACGTTAGCCTTCCCCGGATGATAGTGTAACTCAAAATCATAATCCTCCATAAACTCCATCTACCTTTTTTGTCTCAAATTCAAGTCTTTTGTGAAAATAGATATTTCAAACTCTTGTAATCGGAAAACACTTCAAATCTCTCCCCGTATAGGTAATGCCTCTAGATTTTTAAGAGAAAAAAATCTCTCCCCGAAGAACTTAACTTCTTTTAGCCAAAACTCACACTTCCCGAACTTAGCATATAACCGATGTGCTCTAAGCAACTCAACCCGCAAGTGTTCCTCATGTTCGTCCTCAGAGGGTAAGTAGATTAAGATGTCATTGATGAAGACAGCCACAAATCGATCTAAGAACTCACGAAAGACTCGATTCATCAAGCCCATAAATGAAACTAGCACATCATCCCAAACGACATCACTAAGAACTCATAATGGTCGTACCGCGTACGAAATTCCATTTTTTGAATATCCTTCTCCTTCACTATTGATTGGTGATACTTCGATCGCAAATCAATCTTAGAAAAACAATGAAACCCCTTCAACTGGTCAAACAGATCATCTATTCACGGTAATGGGTACTTGTTCTTAATAGTTACTCAGTTCAACTTCTAGTAATTGATGGATAGTCGCAATGTGAGACGCGTTCTCAAGCGGTCTTTATCTTAGAGCGTACAAGAACACGACCTTGAGTGGCTTTCTCAGGACGCGTGAGGCACGTTCCCAAGCGGTCTTTATCTTAAGGCGCGCAAGAACACGACCCTAAGCAATTTTTTCAGGACGTGTGAGATGCGATCCTGAGTGGTCTTTATCTTAGGGTGTACCGGAACACGGCCCTAAATGGTTTTCTTAAGACGTGTAAGACGCAATCCTGAGTGATTTTCATGGGATGTGCAAGAACATGTTCCCAAGTAGTCTTTATCTTGGGACACGTGAGACATGACCCCGAAGGTTTTTCTCAAGATGCATGAGATGTGTCCTCTGAGTTTTTTTTCTCTCTATCTCTCTCTCTGGACATATAAGAAGACGACCCTGAGTGGTTATCTCAGGACGTGTGAGATGCATTCCCGAGCGGTCTTTATCTCAGGGCATACAAGAACATGTTCCTGAGCAGTCTTTATCTTGGGACGCATGAGACGCAACCCCGAAGGTTTTTCTCAGGACGTGTGAGATGTGTCTTCTAAGCTTTTCTCTCTCTCTCGGGACGTGCAAGAACACGACCCCAAGAGGTTTTTTATCTCAGGATATATGACGACGTGTCCTTGAGCGGGTTCATCTTGGGGCACGCGAGTTTGTGTCCCAATTTGTTTTAAGTCTTCGCTATGTCATATAGAAATACATGTTTAAAGTTTGTATTATCGTATTATTGAATTATATCTTTTATAGTTACATCACTTCATAAGAATCATGAAATCAGCTATGTAATGCGTGATTTGGCTTGTATCTTTCACCCTCTCTACATGATGCGTAGTTTGGGCTTGTACTCCCTTTCCTTTTTGTGATTTTCAGACAGTATGTTCGTTTGTGGTTTTGATTGTTGCATTGTGTATCATTTGTATCCTGCCCCTGAACTACGCTGGTTTGATTCCTAGCAAAGGGATACGTAGGCAACTTTCGAGTTCAATCAACTACATTTGCATTTTGTTTGTCTGCCCAAGTCTTACGACCTTATCAAATGGGTCGTCTTCGGGCTTTGACATTCACTCACATCATTTCATGACGTACCGAGCTCTGTCAAAGAAGGGCAACTATAGACACCCCATTTTGACCACCCTTAAGACTTAGGCACTTTATTCCAAACACCTGATGATGAAAAGTTATATTGTGCAGTCTTTTGAATCTTCAGTAAAGGAATCAGGATTCAAGCTCTAATCTCCAACCTTACACCCCATTTTGACCAAAATGTTTTAAATCTTGTCCCTCCCTCTAACCTGCACCAGTCATACAGCAGTAGGCCTGGAGGCAACTTTTAGATCTGGTCGTGGGTATTTGGACCTGGTCGGGTCTCATTAGCGATAGACAATGTATCTGGCGGGATTTTGCCAGCTATCTTTTTTTGAAGATATTTTCAACCAAAACACCTCAAATTCTAAAAATAGACCCTCTCCCTTCAAATTTTACGGTTGAAAAAAGTATCAACAGGCTTTGAGGTTGTTAGGATCTTAGAGCATACCCTTTCCTTGCAAAGACCTCCATATCACCTTTAGCTATACATACACAATACATACATCATTAGAGCTTTTCTTGAAGCTTTTTGCTAAATTTTTAAACAATATTTCAGATACTTGGGGGTGTTAGGATTGAAGTTTGATAACTAAGAAGTTACTCCTCTTTTCAAGAGGTAAAGCTTTGCATTCTTTTCATCTATTTTTCTTTTACTCTTTTCCTCTAATTTTCTTGTTTTGTATACTGTTTTTGAGTTTTTTTGTGGGGCTAAAATATGTGATTAAGGTTACAAAAAGTGAAAGGGTTGGCCCCCCTTCCTTAGGCTTGATGACTGGTTTTTAACTATAGCTTCTCTTTACTCTTTTTTTTCTTTTTTTCTCTTAATTTTAGCACTATTTTTTTTTTTTTTTTTTGGTGGGTTGTTTAGTATGTAAATTAATTATGTTTTGAATATTATAGTTGCACTGTTGTAATAGAGTAATAGTCCTCGTGGGTTTGGTGTGTTTGGGATATAGCCTCCAATCCGTTTGAGTTGATAGCTTTTCTTTTATTTTTCTATGAATAGGGTGACGCGTAATTCAAATTCTAACTACAGAGGCAATTCCTTATGGGTAAGCAACTAATCTTAGGTTAGAGTTTGATTATCTTAGGGTGTTCACACGGCACAACTTCATGTACATAATAAGATCCTTAAAATTGGATTGAAGTGGAGATGAAGAATACGAAGCAGTTATGGTGATAACATCAGGATTGTCTGAAATATGGATGAATGGTATGATGTTATGGTTTCAAACTTCAATCTGATCAAGGTTATAGATGTAGTGACTAAACTAGATATTTAACTTGAAACTGCGTTGACCATCCGTGTTTCAAACTGAATATCCAAGATTCATCACCGAGCAAAGAAAATGAAATTATTTACAAAAAGCCTTGAGCTAAACAAAATATTCAAGGGTCAAGGAGGTCAAATTTACAAATAGTGGTATATAAAACATGACTAGATGGACAAGACTAAGTTTTGGGAAAGGGTGACATTGAATAAAGGCTACGAATACAAGATGAGGGTACGACAATCGATAGAAGACGCGTAGAACTAATAGTACCCCCCTTACTGCGCGATGAGGCCGCACTCAAAGTTAAAACAATTTCACGATCCTGAAGTAGGTCCTCATGAGTTGATGTTGGTATGCCAGAAATTCGAAGAAATTCCCTAAGATAGGTAAAGAAAGATTCTAACATAGTCGGCGAAAGGTAGTCTCTAACCGCAGGTCGAAACGCATGGGTAAGGGTTGAACCTATGCTCTGATACCAAGTTGTGACGCCCCGATTCTACACTATAGATTACAGTCAAGGGAGAGTCACTAGTGAGTCCTATGGCCAATAACCAAGTAAGATCCCAGATCGCCGGAGGAGTCAAAATAGCCTCCCTTCTAAGTCCAGCTTTCTTAGGCATCACACTACCTTTTTGATAGATCTTACAAGGCATTGACACAAGGTCTCATAAGCAACGATAAGGTTCATACATAGAATATAAATACATAACAACCACAATTATACTTGATTCAAAAGATTGTTCCAATACATTACATCCCAAAAAGAAAGTTTTAAACTTCAAATGAGTCTTACAAAATATCCAAAAGGAAACTTCTAATATTCTAGGATAGCCAAAAGTCTTCAAAGGTTTCAGGTTCGACGTCTCCAGCTATGAGTTCCTCTTTGTCACCTGGCATGATACGCCGTGAGCTTTGAATGCCCAGTAAGCACACACACACACCCCGTCCCTTTTTCCCAGTCCAATACACAATCACATCAAGTAGTAAAGCATGATATTCAAATAAATAAGTAAGGAGTTAGGTCAGATGTTAGTAAACTAGAAATCCCCCAAAGAGGTTTCGTCCTCCCAACCACAAGAATCGGACGCGGATTATTCAGTATGCCCCCTCTTTTGCTGCTTTGTTGCAGAACTAACCTTGGATGCCTACCAACGGTTATATACTGCGTAGCACCAACCGCAGGGCCTCAAAAGAGATGGTAAAAATAGGGCCTTGCCCGAATCCCTCACACCAAGCTACCTAGGGTCCGAATACAACCGCTCCGTTCAAGGGTTCCGAAAACCACTCGCACAAGACTTTAACTTTCGAATAGGGAACGCATCCCAACAATCCATATATCACATATTATCATCTTTTCAAGACTCAAGTGCTCGAAAACCCAATACCCTCCCAATTTGGTTTCCCGTTGAGTTAGATATTTTACATCAAGGTTAGACAACTTAACCAGATAAAAATGTCCATACAAGCATGCATCCATAAGGTGAAGAAGATAAAAAACATAACATAACACATACAATATCATGCCAAGATACGATCAAAAGCTAATAAACATTTTTATGAATACAAGGGCATAAAACATCCATGCATAACAAATTTTCCAGATTTAGCATCACATAAAGATTAAAATGAAAGGACTATTTTAGTTCTTCCACCGAACTTCGTCTTCCTATGGTTCGTACAGAATTTGATCTAGTTTCTAGAACATTTTTCGTAAATGGGATTACTTTTCCAGATTTTAAGTTATTTAGAAAATAGTCCAAAGGTTGTCCAGAATCTGTCCAATCCATCGATCGTTATTTAAAACTTGATTTTATTGCAAACCGCTTAATGTTTTTCGATGAAAACAATTTTAGTTGAAAGATAACTCCTTAAGGAAGGTTTTGACATAAAATAGAGGTCCAGAATATTTTTGTACATTTTTCTGGAATTTTTGAGAGTGGGCTGCAAAAACAGATTCTAAGGTAGACTGTCCAAAACATGAAGATTTGTGAGAAAAGGGTTCCACCAAGGGAAATTTTTCATTTATTTTGTGAATAAAACATGCTAACTAACATATATTTACTCATAAAGTTTGCTTGAAAGTGTGCCTTGGAAAGTTCAGAGATTGGTAATAAAAGAGGATAGTTTTGTGCCAAAAAGGAGAAAATACAAGAGAGATGGAATCAATACTCAAATCTTAGTATTTTTAACATAAGAACTCTTTAATGACAGATCTGAAACACATTATTTAGAGACATGTATTGAAAGAAGGAAAATAAAAGAGAAGTTGTGTTTGTGGCTTACTTGCTAATTTTGCACAAGAATGCTCTCTTCTCCCTTCCTCTTCTTCTCTAGACTCCTTTCTCTCTTGCTTTCCTCCCTCTTTCTAACCGAATGTGTGTGTGGGTGAGTGTGTTATGTGTGTTTGCAAGCTAGGGGGTGTGTTGGTATTTATAGACAAACCTTTGAGGCAAAAAGTCTAAAAAGTCCCTTAGTTGGAAATGGATGGAAATGTTAGGATTTGTTTGGATTCTAAGGAAATGGAAGGGATTTGAGAGGCTTGGTCAATGATTTAGGCAACACTTAGTTAAAAGGGAACTAGTTTTGGAATTAGCATCCTAGGTCTAGGTACTAGGTTGGTGGTTTTTCCTAGAAGTTCATGATGATGTTTCTTGGAAATTGATTTCTCACTTTCTTCTAAGAAGGCTAGGCATAGGGAAGGGTGAAGGGAAATTTTTTAATTATTTTATGTCCTAGGCACATTCCTCAAGGTGTATACATATATATATATTACAAGATTGATGGTACTTCAAGGTACAAGGTACAAGTACTAGTTTGGGGTAAATTTAGAATTTAAATAAAGTGTGAGGGCTTGGAGTTAATTTCTTGTATTGGGACCCTACTTAGGTAGAATTAAATTAAATTAGGTTAGGGAACCTAATTCGGCTAGTGTAATTCCTGTTTTGATAAAAATAAATAAATAAATAAATAAAATAAAATAGTAATGCTAACCGACAAGATTCGAATTTATCCAAGTAACCGAGGGGCTTTAAGAAAATAATTCATCATTAGGGTCTTAAAAGTAAATACATATTTCGGGGGCTTCACAACCTATCCCCCTTAAAACAATTTTGTCCCCGAAATTCAACTATATACTGCCTTCGAAAAGCTCAGGGTAGTTTTCCTTCACCCAGTCCTGTCGTTCCCAAGTAGATTGCTCAATTCCCCGATGACGCCATAGCACTTACACCAATTGAACCGTCTTGCCTCTAAGGTTCTCCTCTCGATGATCTTGTATTGCTACCGGTCCTTCTTTAAACGTGACATCTTTGTCAAGACTGATCTATTTCCATTTGAGGACGTGTGTCGGGTTGGCGATGTATTTTCTCAACATAGATACATGGAAGATGTTGTGTATCCCTGCTAATTGCGGGGGTAGAGCTAGTCTATATGCTACTTCGCCCACTCTTTCCAATACCTCAAAAGGCCCGATATATTGTGGTGACAACTTTCCCTTTCTCTCAAAACGTATGACTCTACACCTAGGTTTCCCCTTTAGGAACACGTGGCTGCCTACTTCAAACATCAATGGTCTTTTCCTCCTATTCAGACAATTCTTTTGACGGCCTTGGCGCTCTTTAACCGCTGTTTGATAAATTTGACCTTTTCAAGAGTCTCTAGAACAAGTTTGGGTCCTATCAGATTTGCATCACCCACTTCCGTTCAACAAATCGGCGATCTACAAGGTCGTTCATCTAATACTTCAAAGGGTGCCATACTGGTGCTAGCTTGAAAGCTGTTGTTGTAGGCGAATTCGGTTAGGTAGGTGTCATTCCCAACTTCCTTGAAAATCCATTATGAAGCTCTCAAAGATATCCTCGAGTGTCTCGGATAGTGCGCTCGCATTGTCCATCTGCTTAGGGTGAAAGGCGGTGCTAAAACATAACTCAGTACCAAGAGCTTCCTGTAGGCTCCCAAAATCGAGAGGTGAATCGTGGATCTCGATCTGACACAATAGATACCGAAATTCCATGTAGTCGAATGATCTCCCCAATGTAGAGTCTGCACATAGACTCTAGAGTGTCGGTCATCTTATAGGGTAAGAAATGTGCTGACTTAGTGAGGCAGTCCACTATTACCCATATAACATCGCGCCCTCTAGGTGACTTAGGCAACCCTGTCACAAAATCCATCGTCACATATTCCCACTTCCATTCGGCTATTGGTAGAGGTTGCAACATTCCTCCTGGTTTCTAATGTTCCGCCTTTATTTGTTGGCATGTCAGACATCATGCTACAAATTTAGCCACTTCCATCTTCATCCATTCCACCAATATTGCCTCTTCAAATTTTGGTACATTTTAGTCCCTCCTAGATGTACCGCAAATGCAGAATGATGACATTCTTTCAGTACCTTTTCTCTAAGTAACTCGTCACTTGGTACAAACAATCTGCCTTGGTATCTTAAACTCCCATCGGGGTGAATTACCCAACCGGGCATGGGTTCTCCTGACTCTAGATGTCCCTTGATGTAGGCTACCTCTTGATCATGCTTCTGCGCCTCCACGACCTCATTCATCAACTTAGGCATCACCTTCTGCGTACTAAGACATGCTTTTGTAATTTGGGACTTGGATCCTAAACTCATTGAGTGTCTTAACCATATCCCATTCCTTGACGAAGATCTTAGCCAACATCCCTCTGCTCTTATGACTTAGAGCATCTGCTACTACATTGACCTTACCAGGGTGATATGAGAGAGTGAACTGGAAATTCTCAAGATACTCCATTCATCGTCTCTGTCTCAAGTTAAGGTACTTCTGTGTGAATAGATACTTCAGACTCTTGTGATCGGTGAAAATCTCAAATTGTTCCCCATACAGGTAATGTCACCATTGCTTTAGGGTAAAACTACGGCTGCTAGCTCCAAGTTAGGGGGGTAGTAGTTTGTGAGGTTTTAATTGCTCGGATCCATATGCGACTACCTTTCCATTTTGCATGAGCACTAACCTAATCCTTCTTAGACGCATCGCAATACACAGTGTGCCCCTCTTCTCGTTCTAGGATGGTCAAAATTGGTGCACTAGTTAACATCTTCTTTAGTTCTTGGAAGGATTTTTCGTCCCACTCATACTCTACTCCTTTTTGCGTCAAACAAGTCATTGGTTTAGCTAGTTTGGAGAAATCTTGGATGAACCTCCGGTAATAACTGGCCAATCCTAAGAAGCTGCGGATTTCTGACACGGTTTTTAGTTGTCTCCAATCTAATACTGCCTCCACCTTGGTTGGATCTACCGCAATCCCATTCTCTGATACCACGTGTCCTAAGAATTTTACTTCATTTAACCAAGATTCACATTTACTTGCCTTGGCATATAGTCGAATATCCCTAAGAACTTGGAGGACAGTCCTTAAATGTTGCTCATGCTCTTCTTCAGACCTTGAATATACCAAGATGTCATCAGTGAATACTACTACAAACTGGTCAAGGTATGGTCTAAAGATCTTATTCATCAAACTCATGACTACTACCGGTGCATTAGTTAGTCCGAAGGGCATTACTACAAACTCATAGTGGCCATATCTAGTACGAAAGGCAGCCTTTGGTATATCCTCCTCCTTGACTCGTAGTTGATGGTAACCTAACCTGAGATCGATCTTTGAATAGCACCTTGAGCCTCTAAGTTGGTCAAAAGATCATCAATCCTCAGGAATGGGTATCGGTTTTTAATTGTGACTCGATTGAGTTGACAATAATTGATGCATAGCCTCAACGACCCATCTTTCTTTTTAGCAAACAACACGGGTGCTCCCCATGGCGAAGTACTTGGCCTAACGAATCCTTTCTTGAGCAATTCCTGTAGTTGTGTCTTCAATTTCGTTCATTGGTGCCATGCACCCGAGCCATGGATATTGGGGCAGTTCCGTTGTAGCTCGATGCCAAAGTCTACTTCCCGTTGGTGGCTATCCCGTAACTCCATAGGAAATATATTCGCATAATCGCATACTACGCCATGAGAGTTCTATTTCCTCGGCCTTCCTCATTTAGAATCGTGACTTACTATTCTACCCGCAAGTTGATCGCTACCACTACGTCCGATGTTTTGTTGAAACCATGGGGTCTTGTCTATCCCCTTAAACCGAAACATGTTCCATCTTGCGGTGAGCTACCACTTTCTTCGACGATACGATCGCATCGGTGGGCGGACAACCACCCATGCCCAAGATGATATCAAGTCCGACATTTCCATGAAACTAAGGTCGCAAGTTAAGCGAGGTTCGACATTCCTATTTTATAATCTTTACGTGATCAATCCAACCGAATGCATCCTCCCATAGGTGACATTACACTTAAGGCAGTTTCTAAAGGTTCACATTCAAGTTCTAATGACTTAGCACAAGCAGAGGATATGAAAGAATGTGATGCACCAATATCAAATAAAACATGCAGCCAAGAATTGTGTAGTACTAAATTACAAACGGGTCCGCTTCTTCCTCTTGCAAGGCAAAAGATTCTCGCGGCTGTTCTTTCTCTGGTCCCTCGTGAAGTTGGGTCTCCTTTCCACAAGCTCCAAGTCCTTTTGGATTCTACCTCCCCTCATTCTGAGGTCAATGTTGTGCCGATTATTTTCACAAAGATGGTAAGACTCTTCCAAAATTTGATTCTTGATAGGGTTCAGGGTTTTAGCCACGGTTGCTAGTCCATTCTTAAGGTTTCAATTTCCTGGTACTGCATTTCTATTGTTGCTTGCAAGATTATGCTATTACGTGTCTCGAAGTATGGTCCACCATTTGTTTTTCTATGAATGGGGTGAGGCGTAATTCAAATTCTAACTACAGAGGCAATTCCTTATGGGTAAGTAACTAATCTTAGGTTAGAGTTTGATTATCTTAGGGTGTTCACACGGCACAACTTCATGTACATAATAAGATCCTTAAAATTGGATTAAAGTGGAGATGAAGAACACGAAGCAGTTATGGTGATAACATCAGGATTGTCTGAAATATGGAAGAATGGTATGATGTTATGGTTTCAAACTTCAATCTAATCAAGGTTATAGATGTAGTGACTAAACTAGATATTTAACTTGAAACTGCGTTGGCCATCCGTGTTTCAAACTGAATATCCAAGTGTAACACGCCTGCTGGGACCTCGCATAGCTCGACTCAATTTTTGTGTTTGCTCTAAATCAACCAAAAGAGTCCAACTCGCAAATCGTTTGAGAAAACAGATTTTGAAAAGTAGTGCCAAACATGGACTGCTGCGGATTACGTAGTCGCCACCCAAATATTTTAAAATGGGAAATTTAGGAAACCCCGACTTAAGGCCGAAGCCACGCGGTCCGCCATCACCAAAGTGGTCTTGGCTCGAGCTTGGGTACGATCGAAGGTCAACTATGAGCCCCTTTCGCCGGTCCCAAGACCGGCCTCTACTAACCGTGATATCCGCTTTTTGAAAACTTTATGCTTCTCATTCCGATTATTAGCCTAGAATTTATCAAGGATGCGACAACACAAAAAGTATAGACTAGATTGCCTAATTTGGAAATAAACATTGCATATCCGCTTTGTCTCAAAAACGTGTTAGTTTTTGCTACCGCAAGTAGGCTAAAAATTGATTTCAACGAGTTGTTCCAACTCAATCCAACCTCCACCCACAGCATTCAAACAAATTTTATCATGTAAGCACTTAGTCGCATGGCAAGCATACTGTCATGGAAAACTTTCACACGCCTGCGATGTGCTAAAGGCTTAAAAACTTACATCAGACTCCGTGCCAAACAAAGAACTAGTCAGCAAACATGCATGACCTAGTTCATGTTAAGTGGCTAATGCGACACATACAGAGTGTAATCTAAACAGTTCTGGCTTAACCCTAATCATGGCACATGACATACAACAACTATGACGTAATGAAATAGGAATTGAAAGAACGATGCGGTTTGCATGATGTGCCGAGTCTGATGTATGTAAACAAATGCATGAATGCACTCATGCATTGCATAAGGTATGCTAAAATAAACATGCCCTAGTCCATTACCATAAGTGTGTAAATAAAAGGGTTAGAAAGAAATGGGGTTGGAAGACATACATCCACTCACGACACTTATTACAATTTTGCCCTCGCCGAGGGACCAAAATAATAATACAAATTAATTAACTACTAAGCTAATTAAATATTACAATTAACTAAATTAATTAAATTAATTAATTAATCTAATTAAACAAAGAATCGCTTCTGATGAGGGCCAAAGCAATACGCCGCTTTGAACCGACCGCTGCAGTGCAAGTGTGCCTCTATTTCTCTCGCTTCCTCTTGAAAAATTCTAAAATCACCAAGCACCTCTCGAAAGAGCGGGGAGTACCACCGTCAGGCAGAGCACCACCTAAGGAGGAGGCCACCGCATCGAATTCACTCATCGGTCAGCCGATTGATCACGGTCGGCACAAAATTCGCAGAATCCCAACTCACAAAGAAGCAGAGGGAAACAACATGCAAGGCAATGCAATTCAAGCCATTTATGCACCAAACACACTCCCTATCATGTTATTGACTCAAGATGTGCCTCGTTCCCGGACCACCAATCACAAGATTTTCATGCATGATGGCCCTAAGAACCAAGAATGCAACTTCACTTTCAAATGCATGCAAAACACATAGGCACAAAAGGGTGCCAAACCTCTATCAAACTCACTTCAAGAGGCTTGCATGCATGTCAATGTGGTGCAATCCTAAGCATGTTATCTAGGATGCAAGATGGACAATGTGATACACTTATGCAAACATGCAAACAAGTACACAAGGCAAGCATGCAAACCACATGAGGGATGGGCTTATACATGGTCTAGGCAACTCAAATAGGCCTAGAGTCAGAGGCCAAGGGGGCTACAAAGGCAGACTAAACACACACACACACATGCACATGTTAAGGTACCAAACCCAAGGCATAAACAAGCAATATTCAAGCACACTTAAAGAGACCAAACGTGACTAAAAGCATGCATTAAAAGCTCAAATTCATGTTAAACATGATGCCAAATCATGGGATAAAGCATGCAAATAAAGCATGCAAATGGTCTTAGGCTAAGGCAAGCCAATAGGGCATTGAACTACACCTATGCAAGGCAATTATGGCATGCACTTAACAACTCAAAACAGATTTTTAGCATGTCAAATTAGGCTCAAAGGACCACTTAGATGGCATCTAAGGGACATGGAATCTACATGCAATAAGGCCTAAACATGGAGCATATAACACAAGCTTAAGAAGTCACGAATGAGCATGCAAGGTAAGCATACAAGCACACCAAATGGACTGAAATAGCATGCTAGGTGATTCCAAACCATCAAAACAATGCAAACAAAGGCATGCTACACATCCAAACTCTTAAGGCCAACAAGCCAAATGCAAAGGGGCTATATTAAACATGCTAAGATTGACCAAAATACTTATGGACAGACCTAAAACATGGAAATATACACAAAATCTTCACAAATGCAAGCCTAAAACATGTTAAAGACTAAGGCATACTACCTAGGCATGTTAGAGCATAAAAGGGCATTACAAGGCAACCATGCTAAGCATGCATAAGAGACCAAAACCAACTTAAAACCAAGTTAAAACATGGCATAATAAGCATGAAAAACAACTCAAACATGTTCAATACATACTCAAGCATGGTGCTCTCTCAAGAGGTAAGACTTGCCCTTTTCATGACATCAAGGAGAGGGGTGACCTCCCTTTCTAGGACTTTATGGCATTATCTCCACCACCGAAATCCTCAAGATTTCAGGGTGGAGAGGCCCAAACACACAAGTCCCGGATCTCTCCAAAATAGCACAAAAGGACCCTTTTCAAGGTCTAAAGGGGGTCAAACCTCCCCAAACCACAAAACACTCTTAATATACAATAAAGAGGGTTAAAATCAGAACTTTTATGTGCCAAACACTAAGCCCAAAAAACTGTTTTAAACTATGTAAAAACAAGGTACAAAAAAAGGGGTAAAAGAGGACTAGATCCTTACCCTTGTAGCCTTCTTCAAAGATGGTGGTGTGATGGCTTCCTTTAGCTTCAAACCAGCCACAAACCTCAAGAACAACCTCTGAACCTCAAGAGCAAGGTAAGGTGAAACACTAGGTGCTTGTGTGCAAAAGTATGAACTAAAGCACCTAGTGTACTAAATAAGCAAGGAAAAGAGAGATAGAATAGATATATGATCTAACCTAAAACCAGTAGCTTGGTTTCTCTCAAAATGGCTAAAACCTCTCAAGAATTTCCAACCCTAAGCCAAGAAGAAGAGCCTTCTCTTATAGAACTTGTAAGACTTACAAGTTACAAACAAAGGCTCATCCCTCCATACACGCGTAGAGGAAGCCAATGGTACACAATCGTGTGAAAATATCTCAAAAGCAAGTGCACGTTGTCCCACGGCAAAAAATGTCATTTTGACAATTGAGTGCCGATCGCACAAAATAGTGCCGACCGCATAATATAGTGCCGGTGGCACCATACCACCGGTGGCCTCTAGCCAACAATGGTGGTAGGAATGCCTCACAAAGCATTCCTCGGCCTCTAAGGCAAAAAACACAGTGTGCAGTAACTTGACACAAACGGCCAAGTTCGGAGGTCTGAGGCAAGGCGCGCGAGCCGAGAACTCCGGAACTCCAAACGAACACACATGGATGATCACCGAGTGTTCAAACCAGAACGTCCCAGTCTTGGTGACGGTCAAAATGGGGTGTCTACACCAAGATTCATCACCAAGCCAAGAAAATGAAATTATTTACAAAATGCCTTGAGCTAAACAAAATATTCAAGGGTCAAGGAGGTCAAATTTACAAATAGCGGTATATAAAACATGACTAGATGGACAATACTAAGTTTTGGGAAAGGGTGACATTGAATAAAGGCTACGAATACAAGATGAGGGTACGACAATCGAGAAGACGCAGAGAACTAATAGTACCCCCTCATCGCGTGATGAGGCCGCACCAAAGTTAAAACCATTTCACGATCCTCAAGTAGGTCCTCATGAGTTGATGTTGGCATGCCGAAATTCAAAGAAATTCTCAAGATAGGTTAAGAAAGATTCTAACATAGTGGGCGAAAGGTAGTCTCTAACGCAGTCGAAAACGCATGGTAAGGGTTGAACCTATGCTCGATATCAAGTTGTGACGCCCGATTCTACACTATAGGTTGCGATGGGAGAGTCACTAGTGAGTCCTATGGTCAATAACCAAGTAAGATCCCGAGATCACTGGAGGAGTCAAAATAGCCTCCTTCTATGTCCAAATTTTCTTAGGCAGCGCACTACCTTTTTGACAGATCTTACAAGACATTGACACAAGGTCTCATAAGCAACGATAAGGTTCATACATAGAATATAAATACATAACAACCACAATTATACTTGATTCAAAATATTGTTTCATTACATTACATCCCAAAAAGAAAGTTTTAAACTTCAAATGAGTCTTACAAATATCCAAAAGGAAACTTCTAATATTCTAGAATAGCCAAAAGTCTTCAAGGTTTTGTGTCTGACGCCTCGTTTATGAGTTCCTCTTCGTCACCGCATGATACGCCGTAAGCTTTTGAAATGCCCAAAGAAACACACACACACACCCTGCCTCCTTTTTCCCGGTCCAATACACAATCACAATTATAACATCAAGTAGTAAAGCATGATTTTCAAATAAATAAGTGGAGTTAGGTCAGATGTTAGTAAACTAGAACTCCCAAAGAGGTTTCTTGGCCTCCCAACCACAAGAATCTATACCTGATTATTCAAGATGCCCCTCTTTGTCGCTTTGTTGCGTAATCCACCTTGGATGCCTACCAACGGTTATATAATCACAGAGCACCAACCTGCATAGGGCCTCAAAAGAGATGGTAAAATAGGCCTTTTGCCCGAATCCTCGCCACCAAGCTACCTAGGATCCAATACAACCATTGCCGCTCAAGGGTTTCAAACCACTCGCACAAGACTTTAACTTTCTAATAGGAACGATCCCAACAATCCATATATCACATATTATCATCTTTTCAAGACTCATGCTCGAAAACCCAATACCCTCCCAATTTGGTTTCGTTGAGTTAGATATTTTACATCAAGGTTAGACAACTTAACCAGTATAAAAAATGTCCATACAAGTACGCATCCATAAGGTGGAAGAAGATAAAGAATATAATATAACACATACAATATCATGCCAAGATACTTCATCATAAACTAATAAACATTTTTATGAATACAAGGGCATAAAACATCCAGCATAACAAACTCTTCCAGATTTAGCATCACATAAAGATTAAATGAAAGGACTATTTTAGATCTTCCACCGACTTGGTCTTCCTATGGTTCAGAGAATTTGATCTAGTTTCTAGAACATTTTTGAAATGGGATTACTTTTCCAAATTTTAAGTTATTTAGAAAATAGTCCAGTGCTGTCCAGAATCTGTCCTGATCCGTCGGACGTTGTTACGTAAAACTTGATTTTATTGCAAACCGCCAATGTTTTCGATGAAAACAATTTTAGTTGAAAGAGAACTCCTTAAGGAAGGTTTCTTGGTTGATAAAATAGAGGTCCAGAATATTTTTTGGTACATTTTTCTGGAATTTTTGAAAGTGGGCTGCAAAAAACATATTCAAAGGTAGACTGTCCAAACATATGAAGATTTGTAGGGAGAAAAGGAATCACCAAGGAAAGTTTTCATTTACTTTTGTGAAGAAAACATGCTAATCTTCAATATAGGTATTTTCTCTAGTAAAAGTTTGCTTTGAAAACGTACCTTGGAAAGTTGAGAGATTGGT
>CM045767.1:89803291-90003291 GCA_025200525.1 Camellia lanceoleosa
TCTGGAGAGGGGGAAACAATCATTGGGACAAGCTTTATTTAAGTCCGTGAAATCCACACAAAGATGCCAAGTCCCATTTTTCTTCTTTACAACCACAGTATTCGACAGCCATGTAGGATAGGTAACTTCCCGGATTGCCCCGGCATTAACCAACCGGTCAACTTCTTCAACAACGGCAGCAGTGTGTTCTGCGGTTGACCACCGGCTTTTCTGAATAATCGGCTTACATTTAGGGTCAACATTTAAACAGTGCTGAGAAACAGATGGATCTACCCCTGGCATCTCATACGGTGACCATGCAAATACGTCAAGGTTGCTGAGTAAGAAGGTAATTAGTTGCTGCCTGTCGACTTTATTCAGGGAGGCGCCGACCATGAAGAACCTGTCAGGATTCCCATCAATTTCAACTCGATCCAGGGCTTCCGTGGCCTTTTCACTTTGGAGCCGCCCAACATTGTCGAGGCTCTCTCGATTCGACATCTCAATAGAATTCACTTCCAGTTCTCTTGGTGTCTTTGCGGCAAGGAGATAACAAGCTTGTGTCGATTTCTAGGAACCACGAATTTGTTCAATGCCGTGTTCGGTCGGGAAGCGGAGCAGTTAATGATAGGTGCTCAACACAGCTTGCATGGTATGCAGCCAAGTTTGCCCCATGATGAGATTATACGGTGAAGGAAGCTTGACAACCAAGAATTCCACATCCACTGATCGGGAGCCCGCTCGAACTGGTAGTGTGATTTTGCCTAACGAGTATTCTGGATTAGCGTTGAAGCCGAATAACGGATAATGAGCCGAGGACAGATCTGACTCAGTAAAGCCGAAGTTGATGAAGGTTTTATAGTACATAACTTCCGAAGTACTCCCCTGGTCAATGAGAACACGTTCAACGGTGAATTGGTTTACGCGTAGTTCGATGACCAAGGGATCGATGTATGGGAGCGTTACGCCGACCAAATCAGAATCATCGAAAACAATACTCGGAGCTTCATGGGGCCGTTTTGCTGGTCTGATTTGCTTCTGGGAGTTAGGATGCGATTGAATTGTATGTACTAAAGATGCCGTCGGCAAGCTGTAAATCATATGGATCACGCCGCGTGGGGATGAATCTTGTCGTAGAGCAACTGTTTTGGTTGAATTGTTCTTTCGAACGTGGTGCTTAAGCTGACCGTCTTGTACCAACTCCTCAAGATGATCTTTCATGGCATAACGACTTTCCGTATCATCCCTGTGGTCTTTGTGATATTCGCACCGTCTATCCCGTCTCCTCGTGTCGGGAGGTCCGACCATCTTGGGTGGCCATTTGAAGAATGGAAGATGTTGAATTTTAGACATAACCATGCTAATCAGCTCCGACAACTCCGTATATTTCTTGTCCTCGCGCCTGATGCGCTTGCCATTCACTTGAAGTTGTTCATTAGCCTGTTGTGGACATTGGTCATTTGATTGGCGTGAATCTCGTCTTTTGTCTCATTTAGGCTGATTCTATGGTTCAGGGCTCCGCAAGGGTACAAAATTTATCGGCTGAACGATCTCAGATGGGGCCGTCTTGTTGGCCTTGTGCCTAGCTTTAACCTATAGGGCGTCATCTTCCACTTTGCAGTATTTCTTGACTTTCTTCATTAGCG
Organism: Camellia lanceoleosa; assembly: GCA_025200525.1. Taxonomy (NCBI): domain Eukaryota; kingdom Viridiplantae; phylum Streptophyta; class Magnoliopsida; order Ericales; family Theaceae; genus Camellia; species Camellia lanceoleosa. The sequence continues at coordinate 89,804,917 of CM045767.1, forward strand.
ACCAGACTATTTTGGGGGGCCTTCTGGTCAAGGAGCTACGGAGGGCACTATCAGGGTGCAACCCCATTTTAAAGGTGGTGATGGCCATAGAGTCATTGCAGGCATCATCCACGAGATTAAAGCATTTCCAATAGCGCACCGAATAAGCACGTAGGGTTTTCCCGGGTTGAATTTGCATTGCCCAAAGAGAATCGGCCTGCTTCGGCTGGAACTTATTGGTGATGAACCTTGCCCTGAAGGATTTTTGGAGTTGATGAAAGCTCTTGATCGATGCCGGTTCCAATTTATAATATCATCTGATGGCCAATGGTCCCAAATTGTTGGGAAATATTCGAGACATGAGGGCCTCGTTGTCTGCATGTAGTGTCATGGCTTGCTTGTAGTGATGGATGTGATCGATGGGGTCTGATTTTCCATCATAGAGGGTGAACGATGGAGCTTTGAACTTTTTGGGTAGTACCGCCGTTGCGATCCGTCACACAAAGAGGTCAGGTTGATGCTCTTCGTCTAAATCATTTCTTCTTCGTTTAGTCCTTGCACGCGGACTCCCTTCAGAAGAGCTAGAGACTTCGACTCGTCCCTTCTTTATGGATCCTGGGGATGACGAGTCAGAATCACTGTTACTATCTTGTCTCCGAATTCGAGGTCATCGACCATTCTTTCGCAAAGGTCATCCCAGATCTTGGCACACGGCCTGTTGGGATTTTGTCACCTCTAAGGCCAAATCCTGTCAAAGGCATTCGTTCTCAGTCATCATGTTTTCTAACCTCTGTTCGTTTTGCTTCGCCTGATCCATAATTGCTTGCATTGTCTCATGCGCTGATGTCAAGGGTGAAGTCTAGGCAGCTGAGTCGAAGTTCAAAGCTCTTCGTGCGGTAATGTTTTTTGGTCCAAGCATGTTGCTTGGAGTGGTGTCAACTCGTGGTGTAAGGTCGTCAGCGACTACTGGAGGATCTTCCGTCATGCCCGCTATGGATGTGTTGGAGTATTCCCACAAACGGCACCAATTGTGGAGAAGTGGTTTGGAAACACTCTTTGGATCCAATGGGATGCTGGAGATCCTTAGCCAGTCACCTAAAAAGAAATGAACACTTCGGTCGGGGGTGCCAGAATTAGCACTCTGACGGACAAGTCAGTGTATACTCTCTTGGTTGCTTATATCTCAAGTTTAGACTTTTTCTTACATACCTCTTGTTAGCTGGTATTCTCGTTATTTATAGTCGTTCTTGATGTTGACGGTTGGGCCCACCTTTCTTCCAATGATTAATCCCTCATTCGACTAACTGTTCGTACTCAGCCTGGTCTATAGTTGATTATTCGGCCTTCGTCCCTCTGGGATGGAACCATATAATTCACAATTTGGTTTCTTTCCTCAAGATATTCGGCCTCCGTAAGGAATAGATTTATTCGGTCCCCACACTTTCCATTCATTAATTGATTGAGTCCAAAAATGAAGATCAACTCCACTAATGGAGGTGAGTGTCAAACCGAGGGTTGTTTTAGGCATGAGAGAGAGAGAGAGAGAGAGAGAGGTCATGCCGTTGGTAATGAACCTCCGAAGAGATTCCATTAAGCACAAGGTCACCTCTCAAGCTTAAACAACACTCATTTTGAAGCAATTCTCAAAACAAATAAAATGCCAAGAAAAGAGCGGGGTGCAGAGGTCATTAGATGTGAACACAAGTATGAAAAACATGAAATAAATGCTATCAGCTCAAATAGGTTGGTGTCTAATGCCTAAAACACCAAACATATGAGGAACATTACACTACAAGCATGCTATAGAAAGCATAAATGAAGTAAACACATAAAAAAAATCCTAAAACACCTGAAAACAGTATTGAAATAAATATACAAAAAGCTAAAAGAGTAAGCTAAAATAATGGAGAAATTAAGCTAGTAAACAAGCTGAAGGAGGGGGGCTAACCCCTCCATTTTTTCGACTTCAAAAATCACTTTTTTAGCCTCTGAAAACCTCTGAAAATCAGTGGTAAAAAACTCAAAAAAAGTTGATGAAAAGATGGGAAACACAAGGGTAAAAGTCTAAGAAGCAACGTTCAAAGAAGGGTGGTCAACCCCTCTGCCTTTAATGGCCTTAAACCACAAGTTTTAGCCCATAAAGACGGGTGAAAAATAGTACAAAAATAGCAATAAATGATGGTAAATAAATAGGGGAAAGAAGCTTGGAGTTATACCTCTTGAAGAGAAGTGACCCTTTGAATTATAAATCACCAATTTCACACTCTCAAGAGCTAAGATGCAAGCTCAAGAACTCAAAAAAGAGACCTCAAAAATTTGTTTAGGAAGTCTAGGCAATGTGTGTGTAGGTTGCAAGGTAAAGAGAGAGAGAAATATTTTCTAAGAATTTTCCTTCTCCAAATTTTTATACCCTCATTTTATGAGAGGAGGTCAAGTATATATAGGAAAACATGTTAGGCTCTCAGAAATATCCATACAAAAACAGCTGGTGCAATGCATGCACCTATGGAGACAGTTGGCACAGCTGGCAAAAATATCTAGTTTTTTTACACAAGTGGTTGGCCAGCTACTAAAGGGTATGGTCGTACACTAATTTGTGGCTGGCCGGCCACTAGTGGGTTTGTGGGCCTCTGGGTGGTCAGGCTTTAAAAAAACCTGTTGTGGTCCAAAAATGATGAAAGACTTGCAGGTTTCTGAGGCTCAAATCCGATGCTTTCTACTAAAGAAATCAAGCATTTGACAAGCATGTGTAATCATCATTGGGTGGTCAATTTGTGGCACCCAAGTGTTTATCGACAACAAAAAATGGGGTGTCTATAGTTGCCCTTCTTTGACAGAGCTCGAAGTCAAGAAATGACGTGAGTGAATGTTAAAGCCCGGAGACGACCCATTTTGACGAGATCGTAAGACTTGTGAAAATAAACAAAATGCAGATGCAGTTGGTTGAACCTGAGGGTTGCTTATGTATCCCATTGCAAAGAATCAAACCAACGTAGTTCAGAGGCAGAATGCAAAATGATACACAACGTAACAAAATAATCAAACCACAAGCAGTGCAAAACACACGAATACCATAAAGGAAGGGAGATGCAAATCAAACTACGTTTTGTATAGAAAAGAAGTGGGCATAGCCAAATGACGCATAACAAAGGCTAAGTGCGTACATCCTCAATACTGGCCTCAGCGCAGCATGGATGCTTACACATAACAGAACCATGTTTTAACGTGAAAAAGGTGTGAGCACATGCAAAACTATGTTTTTCGTAGAAAGAAAAAGATTACAAGTAATTAGGTGGTATGATATAAGTGAGGAATGATCTGCTAGGGTAAGATAATGATCCTAAATGCTGAATGCAACAAGACAAAGTAAGATGCAATGGATGAAGTGAATGAAGGGGTGCAAGCCGAACCACGTCTTACCTAGAAAATGCATGGACACAAAACAAACCACGTATAACAAAGAAAAGGTGTTAACACTCTCAGTACTGGCCTCAGCGTAGCATGGGTACTTACACATGACATAGCCATGTTTCAGTGAGGGAAAGCTATGAGCACATGCCGAACTAAGCTTAATATGGAAATGATGCATGTAATAAAATGGTATGATGTAATGGGTGTAATGGATAATGGAGTAGGTGCATGTGATAGATGCTATATGCAATGCGACAGAGTAATAGATAATAATAGATATGATGTAGCAGCTAGGAAGTGAAAGTAACTTTAGAAAGCACCTTACAGGGGCAGTCGACGATGACTCACCTTATGCTGCTGGACATCTTCCTCTTCTTCTTGGTTTTAAGACTTATTCCATCTTCTTGCGCTTCCAAACCATAAGTACTACTTTTCTCCCTGGCTATGTTTGCAACTTTCCCTATTCTCTAACAAGGTGACAGACTAGTTTGGTTTAGTATCCAGAATTGAGGAGCACACAAGCTACCTCAACCTATGGGGCTACCAAACAGATTTCAAGCCGAGGATACACCCTTGGGTATTTGTACTAGACTTTAGTTTCAAAAATTTCTAACCTTTGTGTTCTAGGCCTCGGCCATTTGAACTATAGTTTCCACCGTCTCATTTGATCTCCTCCGAACCTTTATGCATGAAAATGCTTGATTGATGGCTTGAGAACCAAGAATTACACTCCTTTGAGCTTGAGAAATGATAAGGAGGGTAATAGTACATATATTGTTTGAGAATACACTGCTTTGCCTCTATTTGCTCTCCATGGTAGCAAAAAGGAGAATCCTAAGGAAAGGGTGGCCGACCGACCACCAGTGATGGCCGACAGCCACAAACAATGGCCGACCAGCCAGTAGTAGTGGCCGACCGGCCAGTAGTAGTGGCCGACAACCACCTATGGTAGCCGACCAGCCATCAGTGGAAAAGTTGTTCAAAGTGTTCCTGAGGTGGAGCAGAAGCAGTCTGGAAATTAGTGTAATGTTCAGAGATCAAAGCAAAGTGCAAACAGCGGCATCCAAAGGCAAGGCGGTGGATTTTTAGAAGGAAGCCAACTGAGCATGTATGCGTCCCTTGCCCTCGAGGCCATTTAATTGTTTCAATTAGTTAGCGTAGCTAATTATTCGATTCAAGTGTTGTAATGTTTTAATTAGCTTAGCATAGCTAGTTATTGAATTCGGTTTGTAATAATTAGTTTAGCTTAGTGTAGCTTAGCTTAATTATTCGGACCCTGCTTCGAGAGGGCGCAACGTTGTAATAAGCATGCATGTGTATGTGCATGTCTTCCAACCCCACTTCTTTCTCCCTTTTACTTAACCGCTTTCAATGGTTAGTTTAGGGTCACATTTCGATTAGCATACCTTATGCTTGCATGTTTGCATCATTCATTTGTATTGCATGCACCAAGGCTTAGCGCATTATTCAAACTACATCGTATTTGAATACTTCTTTGAATACGTGTATCAAATTGTTGCATTCATATGCTATCTTAGATAGCCAAGCCTATTAAATGCATATTGCATATGTTGCATTAGGCATCTTACATAGTTAGGATCATGCATATTTCTAACTAGCTTTTGTTTTGGCTTGGAGTACACTGTAAGCTTTTACGCTTTAGCATACTTGCATGAGTGTGAGTGTTGCCATGATAGCATGCTTGCCATGAGGCTATTTGCTTATGTGATTAACTATATGAATGCTTGTGGATGAAGGCCTGATTACTTGAATTGGAACAATTCAATGATTGTGAGTTTTAAGCCCACTTTGCGAAGTGGCAAATCATGTATTAAGCCCATCATGTTTGATGGCAAATCCGCATTTTAGCCCACCTGAGGGTGGCAATTTCAAACCATTTTCGAAAGCAAACATGAATTGAATTCGTTATAATTCTCGTGATTTAGTCTATACTTGTATGTATGTGTCACATAGTAAAGGTAGCTAATAACCGGAATAAGAACACATGTGTTTATAAAACAACATATCATGTTTAGTAGAGGCCGATCCTTCGATCGAGCGAGTGGGGGTGCTCATGTCATGACCTTCCCCTCTCGTACCCAAGTTCCCGAGCCAAGGCAACTTTGGTGATGACGGACACGTGGCCTTTGGCACGAGTTAAGGTTTCCTAAATTTTCCAAAAACAAAATAGTTAGGTGGCGACTCTGTAATCTAGCAAAGCAGTCCATTTTTGGCACTTTTTGATTCAAAATCAATTTTCCAAAACGATTTGCTAGATTTTGACTATTTGGGGTTTATCAGTCTCACATTGCACTTTGTGAGATTAGATTCAGAACTGTGACAGGAGTCCAAACTGTAAGACCAATTCGCGCCTCTTCGAAAGGGGGCCGCGCGAAGAAAGTCGAGTCTACAGTTTTTAGCGACTCTGCTGGCGATTTAGAGAACTTGACTCGAACTCATGATATGATGTTTTATTCACATTTATGTGTTTCTTTGCATTGCATTTACATAGGTGCGCCTAAGTCATAGTGTTTGCCATTTGTTATTCCTGAGCGGTTTGCCGAAGGCTTGCTTGGAAAAGCATGCCATAAGGCTGACCGGTTGCAGGCTCTGCCATGATGGGAACACAAACCTTCGATTTGGACTACCGTTATACCGTTTGCTCCTCTTTTCACTTCTCGGTGTTAGGAGCGAGAGGTATATGAGGTGGTCTTGCTGAGGCACCATTTTTGACCAATCGACCTAGTTGCATATCGGGAGCCATAGAGACTGTTCCAAACTAGCACAGGTTGCTCACCCAAATGCAGGATTGTGTGAAGCCACTTGTTGTGCATAGTGAAACCCTAACTCCTGACGAAACTAGGACAGGGTAACCCTACCCCATCATAGGGGTGTTTGGCTCTCTTTAACTGGAATGTGCGTTACAGTGAAACTGTACAGGGATGTGCATATCAGTTGCCAAGTTGGTATCTGTTTTTGGGCAGAATTCACTAGAGAGTACAACCATTCAAATTTTAGTTGGCAATTGTAATTATAGGTTTTAGAGGGAGGACTTCAAATTTTTTGAGGGATTCCTAAATTAATTTCCGATGAAAATGTTATTTAGTCGGGAAAAAGGTACACTATTTTGTTTTTGGCGAGTAAAACAGTTAGTAGCCAAAGAAGAAATTAAGCTAGGGTTTGAAAACATTACCATTTTAGACATATCACCTATACTTGGAAGTTGGAATGGACATGTCTCTGTTTCTCTCATTGTGACTCTCTCTCTCTCTCTCTCTCTCTCTCTCTCTCTCTCTCTCTCTCTCTCTCTCTCTTATGCCTCTGCTCACCTTTATTATTCTTGTTTTGTTTCCATCGACGTTGGGTACATAAGCATCACCTCCATCGCACACAACACCACCATCACACCTTCGTCGATCCACGATTGACTTTCGGAGACCAAAAATGAGGCTTTGGGACTTATATTTTAGTAGTTGAATGTGTATTTTCCTGTAGTGAATATAGTTTTTAATAAATCATAAAGGCACTTATAAGTTAACCTATTTAATTTATTGGCTTAAAAAAAATAAAAAATAAATAAAAACTAACAAATGGCGTTTGGTTGCAAATCTATATAATTTAATTGACTTTTTCAATTTATTTGGCTCAAAAAGTCAGATTATCTTAAGGTACAATTTGTAGTGTTTTTTTTAAAAAAAAAAAAACAAAAATCTTATTTGAAACACTTAAATACGTACAAACATAAAAGTCTCATCTCTTTTGTCATAACTACAACTTTTGAGGGCATCCTAAATATTTGACAACAAAAAAACTATGTCATATCATAACTTATTTAACCAAACATACAGAACTTTATTTTATTGATTATTAAAAGTTGCACTAAACACATTTACAACTTACTTTAAGTTTTTTAAAAGTAAAATTTAAAAAATTATAATCTTAAAAGTTAAATTATAAGTGATACCAAATGAGCCTTGTAACACCCCACTTTTTATTACTCGGATAACATTCCAAACCATTGTTATAAATAATTTCAGAGATAGCAAACAAACATTTCAGTATCTTAATAAAGATAAGTAAGTTAAGATTCTCCTATTCGTATACAAAGTAAATGCAACGTGTAACATGATTACAGTAACTTACCTGCAGGCTTACATCATTACATAAAAGAGAAAGGGTTCAACCATTATACAGCAACGGTATTTAGCCAACAAATAAAATGCCCCGTAGCCAACAGATAATGAAGATCTTCGATATTGAATCACTTCTTGACATTCACCTGAAAAAGGATTAGCAACGTGCGATGAACATAAAGTCCAGTAGGGATCCCAACATGATCCTAAATAATAGCAACTTACAGATAGCTATGATCATCAATGCTTTAAGTCATACCATATATACATACGTGCCGGTTTATACTTGAAGATATACTTATACAGGTATTTTTCTCAAAATTGTTTGATTTGTCCAACATCACAAAACCGTTCATTATTCTTTCTTCGTGTTACCTGTTTATTTTAAACTTGCCAAACAATAATGGGTGTTTGAAAACAACTCACGAAATCCAAATACTTTTCCCCAATTACTAAACTCACACCCAATTCCAAATTACAATTTTCAAATAGAAGCATCCCAACAAACAAGAAGATGATACATATAAATACTCCTCATGTAACCATATAAGACAATTGATATCCTCTACAAAATAATCATCACCATGCATGAAACACATAAGCGGAACTGAGATGATAACGAGAAAACCTAACAATGATCTACCTGCCTCAAACACGGCAAGCCAAGGAAACACCTTTCCAATACTCACGCCAATTTACCAATCACCAGCTAGAAAGTAATGGTGCCTCTGCCAAGTTCTCCAAGTGCTAGCTAGAAGGTACTGGCACCCCACATTCACAGCACAACCAATTCTTTAGGCACTAGCTAGAAGGTAATGGTACCTCTTATTCTCAATGCATACACATTTCTAACCATCACATAACTCAAATAAATATAAATGGCTCGACTGTACTATATACACACATTCTATTCAACATCACAATGTCATCCTCCACCGATGACTCAAAACCTCTAAGCATAAATATTTAAACACACGCAATTTGATAGTCCGACCCTCACTTGACCTTAAATTCAACAACAATGATAATGACAACAATATTCAACAGTTTTAAATCCAACCTCAAGTTCAAATTCTGAATTTACAATATATCATGGTTTTGTTCTATTTTCAAAATCAACCCTTTTGTTTTCCAAGTTACATTGCCCAAATCCTTTTCTTTCAAAAAGACCAATTTCCACATTTTTGATAAAACCACATCCATGGATTTCAAGCCATAACCCAACTCAACTTAACATGATTATTCCAAATAAATTCCATTAGCAACGCTGATTCTCCCTTTATACTATTAACACAATAATACAACTCAATATTAACAGGACACAAACATTATTTAACTTTACACATTTTTAATTCATTAGGTCAAATTATAAAATTAGGGCTTTTTTCCTTTTTTTTCAACATAAACAAGGTAAGCTACCCTCAAATTAACACAACAACAATCAATTTCACAATTCCTACTCCAAACATTCAAACCCTAGATCCTCTTTATGATTATCAAAGAAATCTATAATGGATATGATTTTTATGTAATAAAATCTACCACTTGTCTATCTATGGGCTAGGTATTGAACAGGAACAAAGAAATCCCTAACTCTTGAAGCGACGAGGAGAAAATTGAAAAATCCACAGTGACAAATACACGATTTACTCAAATTAAAATGAAGCCCTCGTGACCCTCTTCGTTTAGGTCTAAGGGACTATGGGTCAAAGATGGGTAGAAGTAGATGAAAACCAAGTGAGAAGAGCTTGAAAGTTCAAAAATGGCAGAAGGAGAGAGAAAAGTGATCCAGATTTGACCAAAAGTGACTTTTATAGTTGCCAAAAATGGACAAACCGCTCAACCGACCAGATACATAAGTGACACCGCTTGAGTGAACAAAGTGACCGCTCGAGTGCACAATGACACCTACCAGAAGTTCAAACCATACAAGGTAGACCGCTCGAGCGACCAAACCTGCGCTCAAGCAAAGATCAACAACTCTCAGAATCACAGGTCTGTAAGAGTACTAGATGACTCGAACGACTGCTCGAGTGACCAATCGATCGCTTGAGCGATGAAGAAAAACTCAGAGTGCTATACCCTCCCCACCTTAGGAAATTTCGTCCCCAAAATTGAAGGCAAGGCTGAACAAATGTGACTCAATCACAATCACCCACGAAGGATTGGATCCATACTTGGGATAGATTCCTATATCCCAATTTAACCTTTCAAGGCCCCAAAGACGCCCGAACAACAAAACTCAATGAGCAAACATGGACATCTCCTCGACCAATACAATTCATTGGGTCTGCAAGACAAAACAAAAACAACCACATGCATACTAGAAGCATCTACCAAGTGCCAACCATCACAACATGACCACACACACTCGAGTGCTCAAAACTAGGATACGGAAGATATCTCCACAACAAAAGTCTCTGTGAACTCACACAAGAAAAGAAAATTCCCAACAAAGAAAGGTCAAAAATAACAACCCTGTATACAAGCCTCATTAATATCAAAACACTCCTCAAACCAACATCCAGACCAAAATTGGCAATGCAAGCTAAGTCACAATTCAATGTCCATTATTCCAGGCAAAATAAATGACAACAGAACTTTATATATAATAAAAAAAAAATCATCATTTTCTCAATTCTTTAAAAAAAAAAAATTTCCTAGATGGAGAACATTTTTCATAAGTGTCCAAAACTCATTCTTATCATAACCAAAATATATTAACCGTCTTTCAAGCAAAACTCAAAAGTTTTATAAACACTTTTCGAAAACAAAGGTGTAATTCAAGACACATAATTATCCCCAAGTAAGTTGCACAGTACCCAATGAGATTCCTCATTATAATTTAGATTAGCTCCACAACACTCCCATTAAACAAGGCCATCTGAGGCTATAATTCCAAGAAAAATTCATTTTCCAATTCAAAGTCAACAACCGTCATCTCATTACATCCATTACTCTTACCATAATGCCACAACAAACACATATGTCAAATTCACAGAACAATCTGTTATGGAAATAACAATCGTGTTATCAACGCAACAAAACACAAGAAAGTTCATTAACTTGAAATTACCTTTTATCATAAACATCATCATAAGTTATCACCCACATGCGGTGTAATGCACACGTAAAAGCATGACCCTACACACACGACTCCAACCCGAGGAGTTTCATAATTCAAAGCAAGCTTCACACAAGCTTCTACACCCACAAACACGAGACTCCACTCTTGACAAACCACTCTAAGGCACTTACAAGGTTACAACTCTCTTTACCAAACTTCAAGCTAGACGTTGTGTGACTATTTGTCAACCACATTCCAATATCAACTAACTGCTTAACCAACTTGATAAAACTGAAGGCTCAATACCAAACACCAACGTGCAACCTAACTCTATTACTCCTTGAATTACCTTGAATTCCTTAAGACTTGGCCATACCACTATTGTTACCCAAAGAAATCACCCCTCGTATGCTTATATGTCAATTTCCTTTTACACATCGAATGTAAGACTGATGTGGTCAATGATAATCACATAATTTTGGACACAGAAGAATCTTCACCAATGCCACGCTCACTACCTGTGAGCATAACCATTCTTCATCCCAAGAAATACTTCTAGTATTTACCGAAGAATTCTCCTTTCACTCTCAAAACTCCATCTCCTATCAAATAATACCTCAACACAAGCACCACCCTTCTTACAATCAATAGGACCACCACGAACTCATTAACCAACAAAACCAAAATACTAAGCATCACCTTCAAGTATCATTCTTACTGCCCCAATATACAAATCTTACACTCCCTTGAAACATTCTCACGTAATCGACCAATCTCACAAACCTTAAGGTCTCGTATCTCCATATACTTGACTCACCCTAACCTTATAACTTGTTTTCACCGCATCACACCCCTAACCATAACCATCCATAGATTCCCAGTAACAGTTGTTTTTGGGTGATGGCTCGAGTGGAGATTTGTAGCTCTAAGTATCTTGTAGGTTAGCAAGTGAGACCACTTGAGCGAAGGAATGGTCGCTCAAGCAAAGAAAATGAGCTCCCAGTATTTCCACTATAGCTCTGCAAAACTTATGAGACCTTACATTTACTGCTCGATGTAGACACCCCATTTTTGACCGCCCTTAAGACTTGGGTGCTACTGATGGTTTACTTGGTGGTGAAAGATATGCGGAGCAAAAGTTCGATTTCTTCGGCAAGAAGAGAGTCAAATCCCAACCTCACACCCCATTTTGGACCAAAGCTATTTTGAATGATTTTTAGACCTTGAAACCCTCTCTTTCAAAATATTTTTGAAATAAAGTTTCTACGATGCTCTGAGGCTCGCATTTTGTTAAATGATGCGCTTTTGGGTAAACCGAGCAAGGACAAAGTGGAAATGAATGAAAGAGAGATGAAATCTTTGAAAAATATTTCAAAACACCTTGTTCAAGGTTTTGGAGTTGAAGAAAATAGGAGAAAAGGGAAGAAACCAAGTTGGGGAAAAAGATGGGCGTGAACCGTTAAGAGAGAGTCGGGTAACCCTTGCTAAATCAGGCCTATCCTTTTGTATATTTGTATTTAAGCTATGAGGCCACTACCGTTGGAAAGAAGACTTTCGGGGCTTCTTTTTTTACTTAAGAATCTCCTAAAGCCGAGTCTGGATGGGGGAGATATGATTGGTTGAAGTTGGGCATCATTCCGGTTGGACTAAAACTGAGCAGCCTTCACTAAAAGTGGGATATCTGAAGCTTCCAAATTTGGAAAGAAGACTTCCGGGGCTACAGTTTAGGCTCAAGAATTACCTAAAAAGGAGTCTAGATGAAGGAATTAGGCTTGCTTTAAGTCAGGAACTAGGGTTGATTTTTTCCATCGGCCTCTATGGAGGTCCATCGGCCACAATTTGACCTCAGCAGCTATGAGTCAGCCAAAAGTGAACCTTATCGGCCAAAAATGATGGCCGGTCGGCACCAAAGATGGCCGGTTGACCAGAAGTGTCCAGAAAGCCCAGAATTGGTAGATATTTATCCTTCAGCTGTTCCAAGCTGTCCTAGATATTTCTAAATTGAGAAATTTCCGAACCAATGCTCATATATTACTATATATTGAGCCATATCTCAAGGATTGAGGGGTTGGCAATTGTGGGACTCTCTCTCTCTAAAAACTCCTCTCTCTCTGCAAGACTTTGTGAGCAAAAATCTAAGCCTCTCTCCTTAGAAGCTCCTTCTCTTCTTGTTTTGAGCCTTAAGCTTAGAATCCTCTACACTTTCGCAAAGAGACCCTTAACCAAACTTAACCACCATTGGGCTGAGATTCTCTGAGGATCATTTGGAGCTCCAAAAGGTTGATTTTGGCTCAGGTTTTGGCTGGTTTTACTGTTGTCCTTCAAGGTGCTTCAAGGGTAAGCTCTTGTTCCTTTAAACCTCAACTTTGCATGCTTGTTTTACCATCTTTGCAAACTGATTTTGGCTTGGTTTTGAACTAAGAAAATCTCTGTTTTTCAGTCCTAAAAGTGTTGGTTTAAGCCTTGTTTGGCTAGGGGGTTGTCTCTCCCTTTTGTTCCTTAGCTTGGATAGCTTTTGAGCCATCTTCTAAGGCCTTTCAAAACAAATTTTTGTGGCCTTTTAACCACTGAAATCTAGAGGATTTTCAGTGGTAAAAACTCTGTTTTGAGGTCCCAAATGGGTGGGGGTTGTCCCCCTCCTCTTCTCTTGTTTACATGTCTTTTTGGCCTATCAAAGGAGCATGTATCTCTATACTTTTGAGGCTTAGTTCAGGAACTTTTTTTTTGTGAATTTTAGGACCTTCCTTGACTCTGTCCATGGCTGGTTTGGTCACCCCTTGCATGCATCTTGTATGTGTAGTGTAATCCCATTTGTGGCTCATCAAAGTAGCATGTCTTTCTAGCATGTATTGGCTTCATTTCAGTAGGTTTTTGGCCATCATTTGACATTTCATAACTCTAATTTGGGTTGGTTTGGTAGCCTCTTGCATGCTCCATGTACTTATCGTGCAAAACTTGCTTACTAGCCTTGTATGCATGATGTTTTGGCCAAGCATGCTAGCTTATTTTGGCTATACTCCATACATGTTTTAGCATTATTTTGGGCTGTTTTATGACCGTTTTGGGCTTCCAAGGTCATATGACTCATGTTCTGTATAGCTATAGTGCAAATTCCTTAACTAGTCTTGAGTTTTGAGGCCCCTACCATGCTATACTTGTGATGTTTGCATGCCTTGGCATCATTTGGCATTGAATTTCAGAGCTTATATATGTGTCATACTCCCATGTTTATCACTCTTTAATTGTGTTTAAGAGTTGTGCCTTTATGCCTTGTTTGTGAGCTAATACATGAGCATATCTTTCTTGCCATCTATGCTGCGAGTCTAGCATGTTTTTGCTACTATTTTGATCTGCCTTAGGTCTATTTTTAATGTGTGAGGCCATTTGAGCATTACTTAGTATGGTTGTAGTGTAAAGCCCTTGACTAGCTTTGTGTTTCAAGCTTCTTGACATGCTTTCTTTGAGCTATTTGCATGATTTAGCATCCTTTGGAATGTAATTTCAGAGCTTACTTCATTGCTACGTTCTCACATTTGTCACCTCTTCATCATGGTTGAGAGTTGTACTATTATGCTTAAGCCATGGGCCAATGCATTGAGCATGCATTTCCTTACTTTTCAAGCCATCATTTCATCATTTTGGCCACTGATTTTGGGCATGGCTGAGGTCTGTCCCTTTTCAGTTTAAGTCCATTGAGTACGTGGTTTGCATGTTGTTGCATGCTTGGTACATTGCATGTTTGCATGTTTAGGTCGCATAACATTGTTGCATACTAGTTGATATGCTCATGTTACATTAGCTTAGTTTGCATGGTTGTTACATTTCATTTGGCACGCTCATGTTGCATTGCATTGCATTTCCATGTTGCATTGTATTTTGCATACTTGGGTTGCTTGTGTTTAGTTTGGGGTTTCAAACCAAACACGAGGAACGAGGAACGTTCGTACTTGAAGTGAAGAAACGTGCCTCAATCCTTGGTCGTCGACGCTCTTGATCAAACATGATAGAGTTCTAGGCATTCATATGTTTTTGTTGCATTCATTCCACATTGATTTGCACACTTGGCTCCTTTGGCCATCATGCATTGAAATGCGTGATTGATGGCCCGAGGGTTAAGCACTACACTCCCTTGAGTTCATGACATGATAGGGAGGGTGTTTGTGCACACATTGCCTTGAAAATGCATTGCCATGCTCTATTTGTCCTCTGCTGCAGCCAAATAGCATTCTGCAGGAAGATATGGCCGGCCGGCCATCTTCAGTGCCGATCGACTAAACATTTTTGGCCGAGATCCTCACAAATGGTCGGCGACCAAATTCCACATGGCCGGTGTTCCTATATCTTGGCCGGTGACATCTCACAGTGTTCAGGGAGTGGTTCAGAATCATCACAGAGAATTGTACAGTTTGCAGAGGTACGAAACAGTGTAAACAAAGGCAACATAAGGCATGGCAACGGATTTCTGAGCGAAGTCGACCGAGCATGCATTCATCCCTCTCCTAGAGGCCTCATTACTATTTTTTGTAGATTAATTGATTTGTTAATTATTTAAGCATTGTAATGATTAGTTGTAGCTAGTTATTCATTTGATTATGTAATAATTAATTAGCTTGTTAATTAGTTAATTAGTTGATTTGTATTATTCTTTCGGACCCTCTGTCGAGAGGGCCAATTGTTGTAATAAGCGTGCGTGTGTGCGATGCATGTCTTCCAACCCCACTTCTTTCTTCCTTTTACTTAACTGCTTACGATGGTTAGTTTTAGGGCACATTGCATTTAGTATTCTTATGCTCGCATGTTTGCATCCATTCATCTGTATTGCATGCACCAGGCTCGGCGCATCATACTAACTGCATTGTGTTTCAATTCCAAGTTGAATACATGTATCGAATTGTCGCATCTCATGTGCCATTTTAAATTAGCCAAGTCTATTCTAGTTGCATTTTGCGTGTGTTGCATTAGCTATTTTAACATGAACTAGGATCATGCATGATTTCTAACTAGTTTCTTGTTTTTGGCTCGGAGTACACTGTGAGTGTTTATGCTTTAGCATCTTGCATGTATGTGAGTGTTAACATGATAGCATGCTTGCCATGAGGCTAATTGCTTATGTGATATAACTGCTTGAATGCCTGTGGGTGAAGGTTGGATTGCTTGAATTGGAACAATTCATCAAGTCCCTGTTTTAGCCTACTTGCGAGTAGCAAACTTCAAACTGTTTTCAAACAAACGGATATGCGATGCTTTGTTCCAAATTAGGCGATCTGGTCTATACTTGTGTGTTGTGCGCATCACATAGTAATTCTAGCTAATTAACCGGAATAAGAACACATGTGTTTTCAAAAACAAGATATCATGTTTAGTACAGGCCGATCTTTGATCGGGCGAGCGGGGGTGCTCATAGATGACCTTCCCCAATCATACCCAAGTTCCCGAGCCTAGGCAACTTTGGTGATGACGGACACGTGACCTTAGGCACAAGTCAGGGTTTCCTAAATTCCCCAAAAATAAAATATTTAGGTGGCGACTCTGTATCTGGAAAACTAGTCCATGTTTGGCACTTCTTCCTTAAAAATCAGTTTTCCAAAACGATTTTCTGGATTTGGACTCTTTGGTGATTTATCAATCTCACATCGCACATTGTGAGATTAGATTCAGAACCGTGACATTGAGTCCGAACTGTAGTAGCAAAGCCCACGGGCGCGTCTACACTCGAGCAACGGAAAGTTTGCTCGAGCGGTTTCTTTATATTTTGGTACTTCACTTGAGGGAAGGAATGTTTGCTCTAGCAGTCTGTTCAGGACAGCAGTCTTAAATTTCGAGCTAAACACTTTTGACTTCACTTTTTCACTCTTCTTCTCTCTCTAAACCCTATTTTCGAAAACCCTAACTCCTAAACACTATATCTCATCTATTTTTAGCAAGAATTAAATTCTTGCTTCTTCATCAAAGTTGTTCATCTCATCAAGAGCTACATGTTGGACCGATTGGATCTTGGTATCATAGAGATTCATCTTTGGGTCTTCATTCTTTCTTCCACAACTTTTGAGGTAGGAATATCTTTACCCTTATATATCTATATTTTGATCTACATAAGTGTGAATCATGTGATAAATACCACTTTTGAGATGAATGACATATATGTGTGTGTGTGTGTTTTTTTTTTTTTTTTTTTTTTTGTGCAATAGGGTATTTTTGGGGGAAATTGGTGATGAATTACACCTTCAACTATATGGTTTGGAATAAAAATACTTGAATCAAGGAAAATAAACATTAATATGGAAAAGCCGCAAATTTTCACAAGGACTCAACTTAGCACAAGGCCTTTTCCTAAGGGAAGAACAAAGTCGTGAGGGTATGCCCAAAGCGGACAATATTGTGCTAATGGAGGGTTGGCTGCTTCGTTTGGCACCGTCTATGGGAACCCCCTTCTCAGGAAGCCAGTAAACTAGGGACCTATGTGGGAGACCAATAGGTGTCCATCCCATATTGCTTTGTGGGTAAGCCACACTCTACTACATAAATTGACTAACTCCTTCAAATTAGCACAAGGCTTTTTCCTAAGGGAAGAACAAAGCTATGAGGGTATGTCCATAATGGACAATATTGTGCTAATAGGGGGGTTGGCTGCTTCATTTGTCACTGTCCATAGGAACTCCCTTCTTGGGAAGGCAGTCAAATAGGGACCTATATAGGAGCCTAATGGGTGTCCATCCGATATCGCTCTATCCGATATCGCTCTATTGTGCTAATAGGGGTTGGTTGGTTCATTTTATATGGGAGCCCGATGGGTGTCCATGCGGTATCACTCCGTAAGTACACCACATTCCACTATATAAGTAGACTAACTCCTTCAAATTAGCACAAGGCCTTTTCCTAAGACAAGAACAAAGCCGTGCAGGTATGTCCAAAGCGGACAATATTGTGCTAATGGGGGGTTGGCTGCTTCATTTGGCACTATTTGTAATAACCCGACACTCGCACATGTTTTCTGGTACGCTTTTAGTCCCCTATTTTGTGCATTTGTATGCTTATTGTGAAATTTCACGTGAAAGTAAGTTTAAAGAAGTGAATCTTATGCTTCTAGATGTGTATCTGTTTAATATGAGAACTATCTGTTACAATTCTAGTGTTTGAATCAGAAATTGAGGGCCTTAGAGACTTGATAATCCGAAATTGATTCTATAATTGGAATCAGCATAATTTTTAAGTAATAATAAGCATTTCTGTGAAATTTCAATTTGGGATGATTAAATGATTGATTTTTGTCCTATTCATTTATTATATATATATATATGTGTGTGTGTGTGTGTGTGTGTGTGTGTGTGTTTCTTTAACTATTTAACTTAAGATCCTAGCTCAAGAAATATCTCCTGAGAGAGGATAGTGAGAGTAGAGAGAAAGGATCTAGAAGGAAGCTTTATCAAGATCAAGGATTGAATAATTTAGAGGGAATTTGTGAGATTTAAGCTAAAAAGGTAAGTTTAATCTTCTCCTATAACTTCTCTCTTGAATTTGAGTAGGGTTCCTTCACAATTGTGTAACTTAGCACATAAAATTGAATTTAGTGTATGATCATGGCTTAGCTTGGTTTATATTTTGTTATGCATAGATAAAAGGACTATCTTTTATTGTTTGATTTCTCATATAGAACTTACCTAATTTTACATAAGTGATGTTATACGCAAAAGAGAGTTAAGTATGCTTATGGGTGTGTTCATGTGAAGAAGCAATTCAATTGGATTGTAACTTTTAATTCTTGTGATATAAATCATGTTATTGTAAGATTAAACCATGATGTTGCATGAATTTTATTTTCAAATTGTGCTTCAAGTTAAATTGGCTAAGTGAAGTGTAGGTTGAATTTCGGACTGCCAAAGTGTGCAGAATCGCCACACGTGCAGGGGTCATGGCCGCACGTGCGGGACCAATCGCCGCACGTGCGGGAATCATGGCCGTACGTTCAGGAAAATGGGAAATTTTGAGTTTGGGTTCTGCTTAAAAAGCACGTGCGGGGCATCACTGCCGCAT
Source organism: Camellia lanceoleosa (assembly GCA_025200525.1). Lineage (NCBI taxonomy): Eukaryota > Viridiplantae > Streptophyta > Magnoliopsida > Ericales > Theaceae > Camellia > Camellia lanceoleosa. The sequence goes on from CM045767.1 coordinate 89,823,538, forward strand.
GTGCAGCCCAAGCTGAAAAACATGACATGCTCCGTTTTGCGTGCTAGACCCTCTAATATTGTCGAAATCTGTATTTGATATTGTTTTAATGTCTGTAAATTCAATCGAAGTAAGGAGAATTAGGAAACTATTTAATAAGGAAAAGAGAATTAATGTGTGACTTCGTATGTGTGTAGGACACGCTTCGGGAGGAACAAATGCTCCACCAGCACACTGTGAGTAGCAGTACAAAAATGTATATTTTGTTTACCGTTGATAATTAGTGTCACTAACACTCTGTTCTTCATAAATGTTACACAAACATTTATGACGATTGGAAATCAATGTGAACTTATATGAACATTGGAAGATTTGCGCACATTGGTATGACTTTGGAATCCTTTTGTTCTGTCAATAACAAATATTAACCCTCTGTTACTTATCAGCATACTACGTTACTTCTTAAAGAATAAATAGAAGTTATGTTCATAATGGTATCTATATGACTCCAAGATTATTCTGTTGTGTTACGTATGGACCCGAGGTAGTTTAGAATCTACGACATGAATGCAAAGGTTTAACATCATTATGTAACCCATGTTGGAATGTAAATTGTTCTGTCTTTGTTAAGCGTACTGTAATGACATGATATGGCAAGAAATGCTCTATTTTCTAATATGTTACATTTTCAACTAATGAATGATTGTCTATATATATATAAGTATTTGTGGCATCCTTAGCACAAGGCCCTTACCCGGGGATAATAATACCGTGGTCTTATGGCCCTTGCCCGGGGGTAATAATACCGTGGTTCAAGTATGTTACAAGTTTCCGGTACCGAAGGTTCCGTTATGGAACTAACAAGTGTGCCCTAGATTGATTTTTTAGTGCTATTGGAGGTACCATGTATAATCAAGTATGAACTCTGATTTCTGTTTGTAATTTAAGCATAATTAAGAATATGTATGAATTTGTTTCTGTTTATCTATTCCAGTTATGCTATGCTATGACATGATATGGATGGTTCGGTCTTTAAGACCTAATGATTTCTGGTATGGAACAAAGTGCTGTACGGAACTAAGTGCTGCAATGCGAGCCATCTCTAGAATCCGTACGAGCCACCTCTTGAGTCCATACATATGTAAACTGAGGCCTATGGCCGTTCTGTGAAAACATCAGGATACCTTTGTATATAAATCTTGGGTTTGACTGACTTAGACTTGAATGATCCTGTGTATGTATAGAACTTTGTGTTATTATCCCTTGATGTGAGTTATTAACAGGTATATGTATATGGACTATTATGATGTGCCATGTAAGCATAGCTCTATGGACAAAAGTTTTAAATTTGCTTCCGTTCGGCCCCTTTACTCTGATGAAATATGTCTTGTTTGGTTTGAGGCCATAGGTAACCCATTGATTACTGGCCGGTTATGTCCTTAACCCATAGGGGCGGGTTCGGGTCATGACAGTCGCGGGACGATCATTATCTAGAAAGAACATTCGTATGTGTTTATGTGATTATGTGCTTATGTGGAGTGAATTAATTGTTGTCCACCGCTTTATGATGTGAGTGAGTTAGCTTCGGCACATTTGTAAATGTGCTAATCTTTTGTGTTACCTTCATCATGATATTAGGACGTGGACGTGGTGGTGATAGGCGTGACAGGCCTAGATGGCAAGAGGTGCCGTTATCGAATGATATTCCAGCGCAGGCAGAAGGGGTTGGTCAAGCCAATGTGGCCGAACCGGTTGGTCAACAGGCCATGGATGCTTTAGCCCGTGAGATGACCAGAGCTTTGCGGGAATCTATGGACATTCTCAGAGTTGAGAATCAAGTCCAGGCCCAGGTTATTAAGACAGGGCCGTCATTTTTGAAGAGGGAGTTCTTCTGGTCTAATCCGAATGTGTTTTTGGGGGATCTGAAAGAGCCTTTGAAAGTGGATGAATGGCTCAAGCAGATGGTGAAAACGTTCGAGATGCTTGGCATCGAGGATGATAGGCTGAGAGTGACCTCGGTATCCTTTCCAACTAAAAGGAGATGAGGGTCAGTAGGTGAAGTATGCCCGTCGGTGTATTGGAGTGACTTGGGAGGCCTTTGTCAATGCCTTTCAGGACAAGTTTTTACCTCCCATTGTTAAGGAGAAGTTCAGAGAGCAATTTTTGTTGAGGGTAAAGGCAAGGTGGTTCTGAAGATGACTTCAGGAAAAGAGTTGTCCCTAACCGATGTCCTTTATATGCCGGACATTAGTAAAAACCATGTCTTGAGGTCGCTCTTAAGCAAACATGGCTTCTGCATGGTGTTAGAGTCTGGAAAGGTTGTGTTAACCAAGAGTGGGGTCTATGTGGCGAAGGGATATATGTCGGGTGGTATGTTTAAGCTCAATGTAATAACTATTCTCCTTAAAATTAATGAGAAAGCTTCTTTTTCTGCTTATATGCTTGAGTCCCTTTATTTACGGCATTGTTGCATAGATTAATCAAGTTAGATCACATATCATCTTTCAAGATTAATCCAAATCACAAGTATGAAACTTGTGTAGAAGCAAAATTCACAAGGACTTCGTTTCATTCTGCTGAAAGAAGTATCGAGCTTTTATATTGAGTGCATAATGATGTGTGTGACTTGAAACTCATACAATCACGTGTAGGAACAAGTACTTTATCACTTTTATTGAAAATACTGTCATGTGTATTTGTTTAAAAACAAAGATGAGGCGATTGATAAATTTATTCTCTTCAAGAATGAAGTTGAGAATCAACTAAGTCAAAAGATCAAGGCTTTAAGAAGTGATTATGGTGGTGAGTATGAATCATTGTTTGCTGAGATTTGTGCTCAATTTGGGATTATTTACCAAACCACAACACCTTACTCCCCTCAGTCAAATGGTGTTGCTAAATGAAAAAATCGAACGTTAAAAGAAATTATGAATGCAATGTCAGTAAGTTCTGGGTTGCCACAGAACTTGTGGAGGAAAGCAATTCTCTCCACGAATTAGATTCTTAATAGAATACTTCAGAAGAAAGTGGACAAAACTCCATATGAGTTGTGGAAAGGTCACAAGTCTTCATATAAATACCTACAAATGTTGGCGTGTCTTGCGAAAGTGCATATCGATTTCTTGTGTATAAGTCTGCTATTCCAGATATACACAAGAGTACTATCATGGAATCAAGAAATGCATATTTCTTTGGAGATGTATTTCCTTGTCATCTCCAAGAAGAGGTTCCGAGTTCCATGAAAGAGGTTGAAGGTGACAATGATCACATAGATGATCAAGTCGATGATCAAGTGGAGGAAATAGATGAGCCAAGAAGGAGTAAAAGAGCTATGACCCCAAAGTCCTTTGGTCTGGAATTCTTAACTTATATGTTAGAGGGAGAACCTCGAACTTTCCATGAAGCTGTGACTTCATCTGAAAGTCCCTTGTGGAAAGAAGTAGAGTGAGATCGACTCAATCTTACAAAACCATACCTGACAGTTGGTTGATCTACCCCCAGGCAATAAGGCCTTGGGGAGTAAGTCGGTCTTTAGAAGAAATATGAAAGCGGATAGATCAATTGATAAGTATAAAGCTAGGCTAGTTATCAAAGGATACGAGCAACGAGAAAGCCTAAATTACTTTGATATGTAATCACCTGTGACAAGGATTACGTCCATTCGCATGGTGATTGCGATAGCAGCTTTATGTGGTCTAGAGATACATCAGATGGATTTGAAGACAACTTTCTTAAATGGAGATTTAGATGAAAAAATCTATATGGAGCAACCTGAGGGGTTTTTAGCTCCAGGACAAAATAAGAAAGTCTATAAGCTTGTCAAATCATTGTATGGTTTGAAGTAAGCTCCTAAACAATGGCATGAGAAGTTTGACGATGCTATGTTGTCAAATAGGCTTAAAATTAATAAGTGTGACAAATTCGTATATGTCAAAGATACTGACAGTGGTTATGTCATTTTGTGTCTATACGTTAATGGCATACTCATTGTTTGTAGTAATGATGGGATGATTAAAACTACTAAGAGATTGTTAAACTCAAAGTTTGACATGAAAGATATGGGCCTTGCAGATGTACTTCTGGGTGTTAAGATTACCAGAACATCTGATAGTATTGTACTTTCTCAATCTCACTATGTTGAGATAATACTTGAAAAAAAATTTAAATCAAATACAAGTGTGTCAAGATCACCAGGAGACTTGAGTCTACACTTGACCAAGGGTAATGGTGAGAGTGTCTCTTAACTTGAATATTCTTGGGTCAGTGGGGGTTTGATGTATTTGATGAATTGTATAAGGCTGGATATAGCCTACTTTTTTAGCAGGCTTAGTAAATACACGAGCAATCCTGATGGCACTCACTAGAAGGGTGTTGGTCGGGTGTTGGTCGGGTGTTAAGGTATCTCTGTTTCACTCGAGATTATGGGCTGCATTACACCAGATATCCAGCAGTAATAAAAGGCTATCGTGATGCGAATTAGATATCTAATGTTAGGGATTCGAAATCCACTAGTGATTATGTGTTCACCCTTGGAGGGGCAACCATGTCGTAGAAATCTTCCAAGCAAACGTGTATCTCATGATCAACCATGGAATCGGAGTTTATAGCTTTGGATAAAGAAACATAAGAGGAAGAATGCTTTCACCATTTCATTGAAGATATTCCACGTTGGTCGAAATATGTGTCAGCCATTTGTATTCATTGTGATAGCCAATCAGCTATTGTACTGGCACAGAGTACTATATAATGGAAAGTCTAGACATATCCGTCATAGACTTAATTCCATACGACAACTACTCTCTAATGGAGTTGTCACTTTAGACTATGTGAAGTCTAAGGATAACATTGCGGATTTGCTAACCAAAGGGTTAAATCGATTGTTAGTAGAGAAGTCATCAGAAGAAATGGGTTTAAGGCCTTTAGTGTAAGGTGTTACCGAAATGGGAACTCAACCTAGTTGACTGGAGATCCCAAGATCTAGGTTCAATGGGACAACCTAATTGCATGTAACGATGCTATGTCACTGAGGAGGTAAAACCTCCAGCCATTCCTTTTATCTGTGATACCAACAAATGTAGAGGTTAAGTTGAGCTTTTAATGACTCTAGTGTGTTGAGCTGAGTATAGCAGGATACTCAAGTAGAGTCACCTATGCGAGTGAGACGTGGGATCGCTTCTATAAGAATTGACAAGGCCAAATTCATTAAACCATTCACTAAACCAGGCTAGTGTTTTAGGGCCAAACCGGACACAACAATGAGAACAAAACGATGGTTGGAGTAATACCTGTGTGAGGTCTGTTGTCTTGCCTTACATAAATGGTAGAACAGTTCAAGACTACATTTTCACTAGACAGCTAGTAAATTCAATAGACTTCACTAGGAGGGGTTCAAAGGCAAAAGCTACTTTTCCGATACAAGAGTTATTCTGTTACACTCTCTCTCTGAATCTTTGTTGTTAAGCATTGTCCATTTGCTGTTATTTGGTCAAATTTAATTCGTGTGGGGGATTGTTAGAAAATAATAGTGGGTGCCAATCCTCCATTGAGACAGATTAAAGTGGGTTTAGATTCTTTGGAATGAGATCTTTGCACCACAAAAAGAATAACCAAAAACCATTAAGATTTAAATGAGAAATTAACTCATCAAATATAGCGTTTCTAGTTTAGACCTGACCCATTTGATGTTTTGGATCTGGGTTTGATTATCATATATAGTTATCCATAACTTGTTTCCTCTTATACCTCTTTGAGTTTGGCTTTTGGGATGTGTTGATTGCATTTGGAATAGGTTGGTAGCTTATTTTTCAAACTTTTGTTGCCCAGATTTTTTTTCCCTTGGCTTGAGCGGTCTTTGTGAACCTCCAGTACTTTTGCAGGTCTGCAAAAATATTAAGAGTTTGTATTCTTCACTCGAGCGATGACATCTATCTGCAAAACTACTGGGAGTTTGTATTCTGTGCTCGAGCAAAGCTTCTTGCGCTCGAGCTATAAAACTTATTGTGTTTGGTCGCTCGAGAGACAGATCTCGCACTCGAGCGAACTCTGTGTATATTAGTTCGTAAACAGCCCATTTTAAGTCTCTCTCTCTCTCTCTCTCTCTCTCTCTCTCTCTCTAACTCTAAACATTTCAAAACCCTAATATCTCTCACTCTTTCTCTAAAACTCACATATTTCCCACAAATACACCTAGACCTGTTGATCTTTTCAACCGTGTGCCTTCATTAAAAGCTTAGAGCTCGATGTGGGCTTTATTCTAACTGGAGCAAAGTTGGTTTTTGGTATCTTTGGGTTTCCCCACTCTCACTCTCTCTCGTGTCCGGGCTTGAGGTAGGGATACTTTCCACACTTTTTATGAGTTTTAACTTAGTTATTTGTTATTTCTAAGCAATATTGAGAGTTTTGGAAATTTTGGAATAACCTAGGGTTTGGATAAAAATCAAAAGGGTGGTTTTTCAAATAGATTCCTGGAAATGATTTTGATGTTGAAATAATATAGAGTTGGGTGGGAATGGTTGATTTTGATACTTGTGGTTAATTTTGAAAAGAGTAAGAATTTTCCCTAAATGCCTCAAATGCTGGTTTTATATAAATAATGAAATTGATGTTGAAATTATGAAATTGGATTGGTATTGATAAGGATGGTAGAGTTCGATATGTATTATCACTCACCTCTTGAAATTTGGAAAGTGTATCTTTATGGAATATAAATTATTTGTTTAGAAATATTTGTTTTGGGCTGTCGGTGGAGAATAGCTATGATTGTTGTAGAAATTGTACGTGAATTAGGAGAATTGAAACTATTTTCTCATTCATAGTATTGAGCATTATTTCAGGCTTATACATTGGAAATGTTACTGTTTTGAGAAAATGGGTGAATCTGGGAAAGGAATTATGGTTACATCAAATAAGTAGGCATGTGTGTCCAAGGTGAAAGTCCCGAAAACCGCGCATATACATGGGTGCCGATCTCACGGACAGAATTTTTGTGAAATGGCAATAGTAGTGCTTGTATAGCCTACATTTACATAGGCCCCGATTTACGATTTTCTCCGAACGAAATTTTTGGGAAAGGTTGGATTGTTTTGAAATTGCAGAGTGTGATTCACTACCTTGTTTTCTATTAAAATGGAAATTATTTATGAATCAAGACATTAACTTGGCATTGCATAGTTTTTGGAAAGAGGTATAAAAATGTTTTGGCCTGAGCATAGAATATGCATTCACCTTATAGCTTTGTTAAGATTCATATACTGTATTGGATTATTTCTGCTGGGTATTGGCCCACCCTATGTGGGAAAAACACTTCAGGTGCTGATGATATGCCTCCACCAAGGCAATAGCTTGGGATGACTTGGAGCAAGAGCTTCTTTTTGTGTATTTATTGTATTTATTTTGTACAAGCCAAGGGCTTTAACTGTATTGGACTTAAGTCCATTTTTGTTGTAACCAAGCATCGTCTTGGAAAACTATAAGCCCTTAGGGCATTTCTTATCTATTTAACTTCCATTCTTTTTCTTTTGTTCGCAACATATGCTATAGATTCAAGGCCAGCCATTATGAATGTCTACCGTTTATGTTTCCCTTTTTTAAACTCAATTGGATTTAATGGAAGGTAATTACTTTATCGATGTTGTCATTTATTGATATGGTGGATGGATTATTATATTTATTTCGGGGTGTTACAACTTGGTATCAGAGCGTATCGAGTTTGAATACTTTGGATACGTGGGAAGTGGTTGTTACCACAGTGGGTTTGTCTCTCCTAATAGAGATATTTGTATGTATGGTATGCTTATGTGATTATATGTGTATGAGATTTAGTTCCTAAGATATTTACTGGGTCTACGAGTTTCTAGAAGTCATATTAGAAGAGCACTTGATCACTACTGTTTCTAATTTGAACTCTGGCAATGCCGCAGGATGATCGTTATCTAGGAAGAAAATTCATATGTGTTTATGTGACTACGTGCTTATGTGGAGTGAATTATTGTTGTCCACCGCATTATGACGCGAGTGAGTTAGCTTCGACACATTTCCAAATGTGATAATCTCTTTTGTTACTTCATTAGGATATCAGGACGTGGTCGCAGTCGCGGTCATGGTCATGGTCGTGGTCATGGTAGGTGTGGTAGAAGAAGGGGTTGGTTAGGCCAATGTAGCCAAAACAATTGGTCAGCAGGTTATGGGCGCTTTGGCTTGTGAAATGGCTGAAGCTTTGCAGGAATCCATAGGCATTCTCAAAACTGAGAATCAAGTCCAAGCCCAAGTTGCTGAACTAGAGCCGTCCTTCTTGAAGAGGGAGTTCTTTCGGTCCAATCTGGAGGAGTTTTTGGTTGATCCGAATGAGCCACTAAAGGAGGACAATCGGCTAGAACAAGTGGTGAAGACATTTGAGATGCTTGGCATTGAGAACGACGGGTTGAGAGTGACCATGGCATCCTTCCAGCTGAGAGGGGATGGGGTCAGTGGTAAAAGTATGCGCGGGGGTGCATTGGGGTGACTTGGGAGACTTTTTTCAATGCCTTCTTGTACAAGTTCTTGCCTTCTACTACTAGGACGAAGTTGAGAGACCAGTGTCTGAAACTCAAGCAGCTTATTTTGCCAGTAGCCTAGTTTGAGGCAGCTTTCACTAGCCTATCTAGATTTGCACCAAAACTCATGGAGATAGAGGAACGCCGTTATATCGAGTTCGAGAAGAGATTGAGGATCGGGCTTCTTTTCAAGCTAGCCAGGTCAATGATTAGGACTACGGATGCCTTGTAGAGGCGGCAACTCATCTTAAGATCACAGTTCAAGCAGACGAGGAACGGATGAAGGGCTCCAAGAGGAGTCATGAGGTTTTTGAGGAGAGTCGGGATAGTAGGTGGCAAAGAGGTCCCGCTCCACAATAGTCCCAGGCTGCACAGTCTAGATCCACTTTCCCTGTATGCCTAAATGCCTCAATTATTGGTTTTGTATAAATAATGAAATTGATGTTGAAATTATGAAATTGGATTGGTATTCATGACGATGGTAGAGTTCGATATATATTATCACTCACCTTTTGAAATTTAAAAAGTGTATCTTTATGGAATATAAATTATTTGTTTAGAAATATCTGTTTGGGGCTATCAGTGGAGGATAGCTATGACTATTGTAGAAATTGCATGTGAATTAGGAGAGTTGAAACTATATTCATAGTATTGAGCATTATTTCACGCTTATACATTGGAAATGTTACTGTTTTGAGAAAACGGGTGAATCTAGGAAAGGAATTATGGTTACATCAAATAAGTTGGCTTGTGTATCCTCGGTGAAAGTCCCGAAAACTGCACGTATACATGGGTACTGATCTCGCGGACGAAATTTACGTGAAATGGCAATAATAGTGCTTGTATAGCCTACTTTTACATAGGTCCCGGTTTACGGTTTCCTCCAGATGAAATTTTTTAAAAAGTTGGATTGTTTTGAAATTCGCAGAGTGTGATTCACTACCCTATTTTCTATTGTAATGGAAATGATATATGAATCGAGACATTAACTTGGCATTGCATAGTTTTGGAAAGATGTATAAAAATGTTTTGGCACGAGCATTGCATATGCATTCACCTTATAGCTTTGTTAAGATTCATATCTTGTGTTAGATTATTTCTACTGGGCTTTAGCTCACCCTACGTGGGAAAAGCATTTTAGGCGCTGATGATATGCCTCCACCAAGGCAACAGCTTCGGAGGACTTGGAGTGAGAGCTTCTTTTTTTGTATTTATTGTATTTATTTTGTACAAGCCAAGGGCTTTAACTGTATTGGACTTAAGTCTATTTTTGTTGTAACCAAGCATTGTCTTGGAAAGCTATAAGCCCGTAGGGCATTTCTTATATCTTTAACTTCCATTGTTTTTCTTTTGTTCACAATATATGCTATAGATTCAGGGCCATACATTATGAATGTATACCGCATATGTTTCCCTTTTGTAAACTCAATAGGATTTAATGGAAGTTAATTACTTTATCATTGTTGTCATTTATTGATATGGTGGATGGATTATTGTATTTATTTCGGGGCATTACAACTTGGTATTAGAGCGTACCGGGTTTGAATACTTTGGGTACGTAGGAAATGGTCTTTACCACAATGGGTTTGTCTCGCTTGATAGAGATATTTGTATGTATGGTATGCTTATGTGATTACATAGGTATGAGATTTAGCTCCTAAGATATTGATTGAGTTTACAGGTTTCTAGAAGTCCTATTAGAACAGCACTTGATCACTGCTGTTTCTAATTGGAACTCTAACAATGCCGTGGAACGGCCATTATCTAGGAAGGAAATCTGTATGTATTTATATAACTACATGCTTATGTGGAGTGAATTATTGTTGTCCACCGCATTACGATGCGAGTGAGTTAGTTTCGGCACATTTGTAACTGTGCTAATCTCTTTTGTTACCTTCATTAGGTTGTCAGGATGTGATCGTGGTGGTGGTAGGCATAGTAGGCCAATGAGGCAAGAGATACCCTTACCTGATGAGATTCCGGGTCAAGAAGATGGGGCTGGTCAAGCCAATTTGGCCAAACTAGTTGGTCAGCAGGCCATGGGCGCTTTGGCCCGTGAAATGGTTAGAGCTTTATGGGAATCCATGGATATTCTCAGAGTTGAGATTCAAGTCCAGACCCATGTTGTTGAAGTAGGGCTATCCCTCTTGAAGAGGGATTTCCTCCAGTCTAGTCCAAATGAGTTTTTAGGTGATCCAAAGGAGCCACTAAAGGCGGATGAGTGGCTAAAACAAATGGTGAAGACGTTCGAGATGCTTGGCATCAAGGACGATGGGCTAAAAGTGACCTTGACATCCTTCCAGCTGAAAGGGAATATGGGTCAATGGTGGAAGTATGCACAAGGACGCATTGGGGTGACTTGGGAAGCCTTTGTCAACGCCTTCCAGGACTAGTTCTTGCCTCCCACTGCTGGCGAGAAGTTAAGAGACTAGTTTCTGAAGTTTAAGCAGCTTAGTTTGCCAGTAGCCGAGTTTGAGGCAGCTTTCACTAGCCTGTCTAGATTTGCACTGGAACTCATGGAGACAAGGGAACGCTGTTATATCGAGTTCGAGAAGAGACTAAGGATCGGGCTTCTTTTCAAGCTAGCCAGGTTAATGATTAGGACTACGGATGCCTTGTAGAGGCGGCAACTCATCTTAAGATCATAGTTCAAGCAGACGAGGAACGTATGAAGGGCTCCAAGAGGAGTCAAGAGGTTTTAGAGTAGAGTCAGGATAGTAAATGGCAAAGAGGTCCTGCTCCACAATAGTCCCAGGCTGCACAGTGTAGATCCACTTTCCTTGTGCTGAGTTCGGGTTCAGGAAGAGGTAATCCGGGAGGTTTCTCTTGTTATAAGTGTGGCCAGTTCGATCAGCTTGCCCACAGAGAGAATGAGGGCAACAGTCTGCACCGATGGCAGCTCGTTCTTAGAGCTTGAGTTAGAGGAGAGGGCAGCCGCCTACCTATCACCAATGTAGGCAGTCAAGACATGTGAGGAGGTTTTTCTCTCTGTTAGGTGGCACACCTAACCCTTCTAGTTCGAGGCAAACACAGAGCCACCAGCCTGCATAGTCATCACAGGCCTCGAGGGCTAATTACAGAACCTCTTCGGCTCAGTCAGTGCATCAAACTTATGTTCCAAGGGGTGAGTAGGTGGAGTAGAGACCTACAGAACGTGTGTATGCTGTTACCATGCCAAACTTAGTGCCAGCGCTTTCAATTGTGAGAGGTACTTTCTTGTTATGCAATTCTATTGCCAATGTGTTAATTGATATGAGTGCATCCCATTCATTCATCTCGTCTACATTTGCATCGGCATTGGGGTTTGAATTGGCTCAGTTAGCATCTCCACTCAGTGTAAAGTCATCTATTGGTGGTGAGATTGTTTTGGAATAGGTGTGCCGGGGTTATGCGATGAAGGTTGCCGGTCACTGACTTCCTTTTGCATTTGTGTTGATTGACATGTCAAGTTTTGATGCTGCATTGGGTATGGACTAGTTGTCATCGTATTAGGTTGTCATACCATTAGAGAGTTACTGTATGTACCTTGAGTGGTGATTGTTTTTATTTCATGGGGGACAAAGCCAATAGAGCTCCATCACTAGTGTGTGATCCACGTGGGCGAAGTGAACTTAGTTGTCTTCTTGCAAACTTCTTAGGTAGTGAGTGTGACGAAGTCCGAGTTGATTTACCAAGGGTAGTTTGTGAATACCCAAATATTTTTCCTAAGGATGTCACTAGTTTACCACCACATTGTGAGATTGAGTTCTCTTTGACTTAGTGCCTGGCACGACACCAATTTCTATGGCACCATATAGGTTTGCACCGACTGAGTTGAGTGAGTTGACGATTCAACTCCAAGAATTGCTAGATAAGGGTTTTATTTGCCCTAGTATGTCGCCTTGGGGAGCAAAGGCTTTCTTTGCCAACAAGAAAGATGGTGCATCACCACTTTGTATTGATTACTGGAAGTTGAGCTGTGTAATTGTTAAGAACAAGTACCCAATGCCACACATAGATTATTTCTTTGATCAGTTAAAAGGGTCTCGTTGTTTTTCTAAGATAGACCTGAGATTGGGTTATCACCAGTTAAGGGTAAGGGAGGAAGATATCCAGAAGACGGCATTTTGTACATACTATGGCCATTATAAGTTCCTAGTGATGCCTTTTGGGCTACCCAATGCACCATCCATGTTTATAGGTTTGATGAATCGGATCTTTCGTGAGTTCTTTGACCGTTTTGTAGTTGTCTTCGTCGATGACATCTTGATTTACTAACCCTCCAAGGAGGAACACGAGGAACACCTGCGAGTTGTACTTGAGTTGCTTAGAGCTCCAAACTATATGCTAAATTCAGGAAGTGTGAATTCTGGTTAAGAGAAGTAAAGTTCTTAGGCCATGTGGTATTCGAGAAAGGGGTGACTGTAGATTCATCCAAAATAGAAGGAGTACAAGATTGGGAACAACCTAAGAACGCTTTTGAGATCCGCAGTTTCTTGGGGTTAGCCGGGTATTACCGTCGGTTTGTGAAGAATTTCTCTAGGTTAGTCTCACGGTTGACTAGACTAATAAGGAAGGGGATCAAATTTGTGTGGAGTGAGACTTGTGAGAAATTATTTCAAGAGCTTAAGGTTAGACTTACCAATGCTCCAGTGTTAATTATTCTGGAGAGGGGTTTGGGATATTCAGTGTATTATGATGCTTCACGAGAAGGTTTGGGTTGCGTCTTGATGCAAGAAGGGAAGGTAGTAGCATATGGCTCACGTCAGTTGAAAAAACATGAGGGGAACTATCCTACCTATGATTTAGAACTAACAGTTGTGATCTTTGCCTCGAAGATTTGGAGGCATTACCTTTATGGTGAGGAGTTTGAGGTGTTTTTTGATCATAAGAGTTTGGAATATCTATTCTTGCAGAAAGACCTGAATTTGAGGCAGAGGAGGTGGATGGAGTTTATGGAGGATTACGATTTTGAGTTACACTATTATCTGGGGAAAGCCAATGTAGTGGTAGATGCCTTAAGTAGAAAGTCCTTTAGTAGTGTAGCGAGTATTGCCATCTGGAAATGGGAGATGTTTGGCGAGTTTGACTTACATCTTGGTGAGTCCTTTGAGTCAGCAGCGTTGTTTTTGGTAGTTACACAACCTACACTTGTGAGCCGAGTTATAGAAGCTCAAAAGGGTGACATTGAGGTAGAAATCCTTCGAGAGAAGATCTCCAGTGGAAAGGTAGAAAGAGGCTTGAACGTGTACTCTAACTCGAGTTTTAGATACCTTGATCGTCTTTTCGTGTTAGAGTCTTGTCGAGAGGAGGTACTCTGAGAGTTTCACCATTCACGCCTTGTGGTGCACCCGGGAGGCACAAAGATGTATCACGATCTTAGTCACCATTTTTGGTGGAAGGGGATGAAGAAAGACATAGCCGTGTTTGTGTTGAGGTGCCTTACTTGTCAACAAGTGAAGGCTGAGCATCAGAGGCCAGCGGGTTTGTTGTAACCCTTGCCTATAGCCGAGTGGAAGTTGGAGCATATCATGATGGATTTTGTTGTGGGTCTTCTAAGGACTCAATGGGTTAATGACGTCATTTGGGTGGTGGTTGACCGATTGACCAAGTCAACGCACTTTGTACCTATGCACATGAGTGATTTAGTAGATTATCTAATCGACCTTTATATTAGGGACATAGTTCGACTTCATGCGGTCCCTGTGACTATTGTTTTGAATAAAAGTCCGTGTTTTACGGCTCGGTTGTAGCAAAGCCTACAGAATGCCTTGGGCACTAGATTGACTTTTAGTACCGCCTATTATCCTTAGACTGATGGGTAGTAAGAGCGTACTATTCAGATCTTTGAGGATATACTTCAAGGTTATATCCTTGACTTTAAAGGGTTGTGGAAGAGATACTTGCCCTTAGTAGAGTTTACCTATAAGAATAGCTTCCACTCTAGCATTGGCATGGCACCATTTGAGGCCTTATATTGTCGACTGTGTAGATCTCCTGTGTGTTGGGCGAAGGTGGATGATGCACTAATGTTGGGTCTAGAGTTAGTCCGAGAAACAATGGAGAAGATTGCACTTATTCGTAAGGGATTGGTTACGGCTTAGGGTCGTCAGAAGAGTTATGCCGACCGTAGGAGGAGACCGTTGTCTTTTGAAGTAGGAGATCACATTTTCTTGAAGATATCACCTAGACAGAGTTTGATGAGGTTTGGAAACAGCGAAAAGCTGTCTCCTCGGTTTATTGGGCCATTTAAGATCCTAGAGCAGATTGGGGAGGTAGCTTATCGTTTGGCCTTGCCGTCATAGCTTTCTGGGGTGCATGATATGTTACATATCTGTATGCTTTGGAAGTATGAGCCAGATCTATCACACGTGTTGGATTGGATAGAATTAGAGGTAGACGAGGATGCCTCATATGGAGAGAGATCGGTTAGAGTTTTAGATACTCGAGACCAAGTCTTACGAGGCAACACAATTCCTTTAGTTAAAGTATTGTGGCGACACGATGAGGTTGAGAAGGCCATTTGGAGCGTGAGGCGGAAGTCCGTGAGAAATACCTAGACCTATTTGTTAATGTTTGAGTATGTATTGAAAACCTTGTTATGTTAATGAAATATAAACATTGTATATATTTTGGAAATGTGAATTGTATATTCAGTATTGGAAATTCGTTTATTATGTTGATAGGAGAAGATGACCGGTGAATAGATCATGGTGTTGGCTATAATTTGCTATCATTGTTTTAATTGGTTTAAACCTCAGTTACAATGTTTGGTTTAAATTTCGGGGACAAAATTCCTTAAGGGGAGAGGTTATAGCATTTCTGGTTTGGACCTGACCCATTTGATCTTTTGGATTCGGGTTTCATTGTCATATATAGTTATCCATGTCTCATTTCCCCTTATACCTCTCTGAGTTTGGCTTTTGGGAAGTGTTGATTGCGTTTGGAACAGGTTGGTAGCTTATTTTTCAAATTTTTATTGCCCAGATTTTTGTCCCTTTGCTTAAGCGAAGCTTCTTACGCTCGAGCGGTCTTTGTGAACCTCCAGTACTTTTGTAGGTCTGCAAAAATACTGAGAGTTTGTATTATTCACTCAAGCGAAGCTTCTTGCGCTTGAGCGATGACCTCTGTCTGCAAAACTACTGGGAGTTTGTATTTTGCGCTCGAGCAAAGCTTATCACACTTGAGCGATAAAACTTACTGTGTTTCGTCGCTCGAGCGACACATCTTGCGCTCAAGGAAACTGTGTATATGTCAATTCGTAAACAGCCCATTTTAAGTAACTTTTTCATCTCTCTCTAGACATTTCAAAACCCTAATATCTCTCACTCTTTCTCTAAAACTCACATATTTCCCTCAAATACACCTAGATCTATTGATCTTTTCACCCATGTGCTATTGTTAAAAAGTTAGAGCTCGACGTAGGCTTCGTTCTAATCGGAGCCAAGTTGGTTTTTGGCTTCTTTGGGTTTCCTCACTCTCTCTCTCTCTCTCTCTCTCTCTCTCTCTCTCTCTCTCTCTCTCTCTCTCGTGTTCTAGCTTGAGGTATGAATACTTTCCACACTTTCTATGAGTTTTAACTTAGTTATTTGGTATTTCTAAACAATATTAAGAGTTTTGGAAATTTTGGAATATCCTAGGGTTTAGATAAAAATCAAAAGGGGGTTTTACAAATAGATTCTTGGAAATGATTTTGACGTTGGGAATAATGTTGAGTTGGATTGAAATGGTTTATTTTGATACTTGGGGTTGATTTTAAAAAGAGTAAGAGTTTTTCGCTAAATGCCTCAATTATTGGTTTTGTATAAATAATGAAATTGATGTTGAAATTATGAAATTGGATTGGTATTCATGACGATGGGAGAGTTCAATATGTATTATCACTCACCTTTTGAAATTTAGAAAGTGTATCTTTATGGAATATAAATTATTTGTTTAGAAATATCTGTTTGGGGCTGTCGGTGGAGAATAGCTATGACTGTTGTAGAAATTGCATGTGAATTAGGAGAATTGAAACTATTTTCTCATTCATAGTATTGAGCATTATTTCACGCTTATACATTGGAAATGTTACTGTTTTGAGAAAATGGGTGAATCTGGGAAAGGAATTATGGTTACATCAAATAAGTTGGCTTGTGTATCTTCGGTGAAAGTCCCGAAAACTGCACGTATACATGGGTACCGATCTCGCGGATGAAATTTATGTGAAATGGCAATAATAGTGTTTGTATGGCCTACGTTTACATGGGTCCCGGTTTACGGTTTCCTCCAGATGAAATTTTGAAAAAGTTGGATTGTTTTGAAATTCTCAGAGTGTGATTCACTACCCTATTTTCTATTGTAATGGAAATGATATATGAATCGAGACATTAACTTGACATTGCATAGTTTTGGAAAGAGGTATAAAAATGTTTTGGCACGAGCATTGCATATGCATTCACCTTATAACTTTGTTAAGATTCATATCCTGTGTTAGATTATTTCTACTGGGCTTTAGCTCACCCTACGTGGGAAAAACATTTTAGGCGCTGATGATATGTCTTCACCAAGGCAATAGCTTGAGAGGACTTGGAGCAAGAGCTTCTTTTTTTGTATTTATTTTGTACAAGCCAAGGGCTTTAACTGTATTGGACTTAAGCCCATTTTCGTTGTAACCAAGCATCGTCTTGTAAAGCTGTATGCCCATAGGGCATTTCTTATATGTTTAACTTCCATTCTTTTTCTTTTGTTCACAATATATGCTATAGATTCAGGGCCATACATTATGAATGTATACCGCATATGTTTCCCTTTTGTAAACTCAATAGGATTTAATGGAAGTTAATTACTTTATCGTTGTTGTCATTTATTGATATGGTGGATGGATTATTGTATTTATTTTGGGGCATTATAACTTGGTATCAGAGCGTACCGGGTTTGAATACTTTGGGTACGTAGGAAGTGGTCTTTACCACAATGAGTTTGTCTCGCTTGATAGAGATATTGGTATGTATGGTATGCTTATGTGATTACATAGGTATGAGATTTAGTTCCTAAGCTATTGATTGAGTCTACAGGTTTCTAGAAGTCCTATTAGAACAGCACTTGATCACTGTTGTTTCTAATTGGAACTCTAACAATGCCGCGGAACGGCCATTATCTAGGAAGGAAATTTGTATATATTTATGTAACTACATGTTTATGTGGAGTGAATTACTGTTGTCCACCGCATTACGATGCGAGTGAGTTAGCTTCGTCACATTTGTATATGGATGCCAAGATGTGATCGTGGTGGTGGTAGGCATGGTAGGCCGAGGCATGAGATACCCTTACCGCATGAGATTCCAGCACAAGAAGAAGGGGTTGGTCAAGCCAATTTTGGCCAAACCAGTTGGTCAGCAGGCCATGGGTGCTTTGGCCCATGAAATGGCTGGAGCTTTGTGGGAATCCATGGATATTCTCAGATTTGAGATTCAAGTCCAAGCCCATGTTGTTAAAGTAGGGCTATCCTTCTTGAAGAAGGATTTCTTCCAGTCTAATCCAGATGAGTTTTTAGGTGATCCAAAGGAGCCACTGAAGGTGAACGAGTGGCTAAAACAAATGGTGAAGACATTCAAGATGCTTGGCATCAAGGATGACGGGCTAAAAGTGACATTGACATCTTTCCAGCTAAAAGGGAATGTGGGTCAATGGTGGAAGTATGCACGATGGCGCATTTGGGTGACATGGGAAGCCTTTGTCAATGCCTTCCAAGACAAGTTCTTCCCTCCCATTGCTAGGGAGAAGTTAAAAGACCAGTTTCTAAAGGTTAAGCAGCTTAGTTTGCCAGTAGCCGAGTTTGAGGCAACTTTCACTAGCCTCTCTAGATTTGCACTAGAACTCGTGACGACAGAGGAACGCCGTTGTATCGAGTTGAAGAAGAGACTAAGGACCTAGCTTCTTTTCAAGGTAGCCAGGTCAATGATTAGGGACTACGGACGCCTTGTGGAGGTGACGGCTTATCTTGAGACTATAGTTCAGACAAAGGTGGAACGATGGTCCATCTTTTTGTGTATTTATTGTATTTATTTTGTACAAGCCAAAGGCTTTGACTGTATTAGACTTAAGTCCACTTTTGTTGTAGCCAAACATCGTCTTGGAAAGTTGTTAGCCCTTAGGGCATTTCTTATCTGTTTAACTTCGATTCTTTACTTTTATTCACCACATATGCTATAGATTCAGGGCCAAGCATTATGAATGTTTACCGCATATGTTTCCTTTTTTAAAACTCAATTGGATTTAATGGAAGATAATTACTTTATCGTTGTTGTCATTTATTGTTATGGTGGATGGATTATTGTATTTATTTCAAGGCATTACATTAAGTTGGCCTCATGAAAGACGTGTTGAATAAGATGCGTAATGTCACACCCCAAACCCGCCCCTAAAAGTTTGGGTATGACCACTTTAGAAACGGACACTTAACTCGATGTACATAAGATATGGGGCCTGAACGGAAACATTAATAATATAAAATAACATAAAACAACATCCATTGAGCTACCACTACCATGCCAGGATCGCAAAGATTGCGTTAGGAGGATAATATACGGGAAACATACACCTGAGCTTCAGTTACATACAAACACATACATAGACCCAACCCCATAATTGGGCATATAACAAAAACATTGGTGAAGAAGGGGTTATATACATTTCAACCATAGGCAGACAACCAAAGTATAAGCCAAAAGCCTAACAAAACTTTACAAAATGCGAGGGCTTCATTTAAGTGCCTGGACATACTGAGGTTGACAAAAGAGAGGCGAGCCTCAAGGGTTAAGACTGGCCTCCAGGTTGATTACCTACAGAAGCAGACAAAATACAGAGTGAGCGAAGCTTAGTGAATAGTAGTACGTAAACAATCTAAGGATTAACTTGATTTACAATGTATATAAATGCAGACAACTTCTGGTTAATCTTCTCCTATAATTGTTCCAAAACGGCCTTAGGTCCAGTCTTTAAACATAGTGGCTTTAAACCCAGTAATATACAGAACAGCCTTAGGCCTAACAGAGTTTACAAAATGGCCTTAGGCCTAACAAATTTTACAGAATGGCCATAGGCCTAACAAAGCTTACAGAATGGCCTCTGGCCCAGATATCAACAGAGCAGAGTAATTCCAGAGTATTACAGATGTACACAAATTCCTTCAACGTTTACATAAGTTCACATCGATACCCAATCAACGTACATGTGAATGTAATTACTTGTGAAAAACAGAACGTTAATAACAATGATTATTAACGGTAAATAAATGTACATTTATAGTGCTATTACTCATTGTGTTGTGGCGGAGCGTTAGTCCCTCCCGGAGTGTGTCCTGCACACATACATAACTTGCAAATTAGTTCCTTTTTCTTTGTTGAATCATTTCCGAACTCACTTCGTTTCGAATGAATTTTACAAACATCAGAAGGTATGAAATACATATTTCAAAAAAGCACGTAAAATGGAGCAGACCATTTTTCCCAGCATGGGCCGCACGTACGGCTGGGAAGCCCCGCACGTGCCTTTTTAGCAGTAGCCAAAACCCAAAAATTCACCATTTCCCGCACGTGCGGCCATGACCCCCGCACGTACGGCGATTTCCCTGTTTGTGCAGTCCGAAATTCATGTAATCTTTCAACTTGGCAAAATCAATTCAAAGCATGAAATGAGAGGAATTAATGCAACACAAGAGTTCAACATCATACTAACATGGGTGTCAAATGTATAAGACCGCAAGAAGCTTAAGTCACAAGCTCAATTAACTTAATCCTTTTCAATTTTACAACATAACCCAATTCCCTTACACATACAAACAATACATAGGTATAACCATGCAATTCCAACTTGAGAATCCAAGGAATAATTTACCATGCCTCTTTATAACTCAATTTACCTTCCAAACAACTAAATACCAAGAATACCTCTCAAGAGGACAATATTCACACACTTGATCTCCATGATAATTCCATGAAAGTAAGAGAAGTTTAAGAGGTGGTTAAAGAGAAGGTGATTCATGCATACCTTGTCTCAAATCTTTACAAACTCTCTCAATTCCTACTCCTCTCCCTTGAAAAACACCTTTCTCCTTAGTTCTTCCTCTCAACCTCACTTCTCTCTCACAGAAGAAGATATTTTTAAGTTCAAGAATTCTAAGTCAATTAATTAAGGAACTAAGCTTATGTATAAAAGTGAATAAAGACGAAAATCAATCAGTTTAGTCATTCCAAATTGAAATTTTACAAAAAATCATATTATAACTTAAAAATCATGCCGATCTCGAATGTAAAATCAATTTCAGATTATTAGGCTTCTAAGGCCCTCAATTTATGTTCTGATCATCTCAATTGTAACAGATTTTTTTTCCCTATTAAACAGATATGCATCCATAACCATAGGATTCACTTAATTAAACTTAATTTCACATAAAATTTACAGTAAGCATTTAAATGTCCAGATTAAGGGACTGCAAGTATTCCAGAAATATATACGAGGGTTGGGTTATTACACGTAACCTTCTATTCCACATTGATTATAGAGAAGAGCATTAATCGGTATTTAAATCACATATTTTGCTTAAGGGTGTGAGCCATTTGGGGCATCCAAAATTTCTAAAGGAAGGGAGTTATAGATGTTTCAATGATGGACTTGGGCCAAGACTATGGATCAAGTTGGTTATGCAAAAATTCCCACACGCATGTGCCACCCACTTGCCTAGACCGGGCCGGTTCGGGTCTAGATTCGTGGATCTTGGATCTTAGGACTTAAGGCTTGGGCTGGGCTGAGTTGTTGGCCTACCTATGTTAATTTTTTTAGACCAAGCTAGATTTGTGGACTGCAGGATTATACACATTACACATGTGTATAAAAATATGTAACTCCTTTATAATCTTCATGGATTAAATCCATTAGTCTTGCAACTTTATTTCTTTGCAGTTTTGCAGAAATTAAATCTTGCATTTGTTGTAGGAGCTCTCTCTCTCTCTCTCTCTCTCTCTCTCTCTCTCTCTCTCTCTCCATGTGTATAAAAAGAGGCCTATTTCTTTCAGTTTTCAACCTAGAAAATTCTTTTCTATATGTGTTTCAAAGTTTCTCCAGTTTTATTCTTCTACTGTGAGAGAATGTTGCTTAAGTTCTGTTCGCTGAAGCTGCACCGTAGGTGCTTGGCTGTAGCTATCCAACCGTCGTATCTTGGGAGACAGACGTCGAACAACCTTCAGCACCCCAATCGATGAGGCGGCGAATCTATTTTAATGAAACTGCCTGGGGCAGGTTTTGGTTTGTTTTTGTTTTTGTTTTTGTTTTTGCTATTCTATTTTATTTTGTATTTTTGTTCAATCTACTTGTAATTTCCAGCATATTTTTTTATTTTGAAATTTAAATTTCTAAATATGTTTTTATTTGTTTATTTAATCACAATTTATTTTTTTTCTAACACCAATTATATAGCAAGATAAAGAGTTTATTATGTTTCTACTTTTCTATTTATTAATTATTTTTTAATAACTTGAGAAACTCATTCTCCAACAACATACTTTGGTTCTATTAGTCAAGAAAGTTGTTGTAACAAATTGGTGGAGAACTATCTTTTCTTCATGTTACAATTAACTCTGAAAGTTTGGCTTCCCTTCATTCATTGAACGATCGACTTTGCTCTCAAGTCAACACACCAGTCTGGAATGACTGTAGAAAAGTCTGGTGCCGAATCAGATCTTTATAAATTTATCCTGCATAATAAAATAATGTTAGAGAGAGAGAGAGAGAGAGAGAGAGAGAGAGAGAGAGAGGGGGGGGGGGGGGGGTAGTGTAAGGAGGGATTTTGAATCTTTTTATTCCCTAGGAAAAAAAAACACTGCTTTCTGCCACAACACAAATTGTTTTAAATTTTTTTTTAAACACCTATAAAATTCTAAAATTAAAAATAAAAGAACAATACTTGCATTTATGTTTCTTTTTTAATTCCACAATTTTATTTTATTTTTTAATTTACATGCATACTATGTTTAACATTTTCTCTAATGTTGCATCTAGTTGAGGGATTTGGGAAGAGATTTGAAAAATGAAAGAAAAAAATGTGTGTAAAACTAAGTGAAATTTAGGTATATTTTATTCACATTTCACCTACCATTTTTATTTTCCTTTTCAAATCTCCTAACCAAATACAGTATAACAGTACATATATGCATATTTACAACCAAATATAAAAACAAGAAGTAGAAAAGAAAAATAAATTAATATTATGAAATTCAAAATATATTATATCTCCAGCACTACAATACAACTAAATATTGTTCTATAATTCAATAAATATCCAATAACATAAAACAAAAATTACAAGAAATCCTTCAGAGTAGCATTGCATCAACAGTGTCCGTCATTAGCATGGATGACAATTTCCCCCTTGTCCTACTCTACCCCTGCATCTCTTGCCAACCTCTACAAACGTTATCCCTTGCCCTTGATGAGGAAGTTTGAAGGGGATGAGTTTTCCTCTCCCTATTCTGTTCTAACCGACCGCCACTCTCAAGGTTCTAAATCGCAGTATCGGATAACGTAACCGTATCGATCGCAGAATATCGGTATTAGTAGTATCGATCGGTACGTATTAGGAATCCGGTGTCACAGCGGTGAAATTTTAAAAATCATTTCAAAGGTTTTTCAACTTTTTCTTTCCCGTACCGGTCCGAACCGGTGAATATCGGCCCGTCACGGCTTGTGTAACGCTTACAGGCCGATACGTACCGGAACTCGGCCGATACTCCTGCGATTTTCAATTTCAGTGGTATATCGGTCTGTATCCATCACGGTACCCCATTTTTCCGATACATATCGGCTAATACGTAGCGTATCGGCTGATATTTAAAACTATCACTCTGATGATATTTGTCATATAATTTTTTTTTTATTAAAAATAAGACTAAAATCCCAATTAGCATTCATTTTAACTTTTTTATTTCTAATTTTACACTTTTAACTATCATCACTTACAAAACATAATTTTTATTAATTCATTTCTAAACTAAATATTAACTCGTTCTTACTTCATCTATACCTCAACCCTGATATGATATTGGACAGGGGAAGGGCATTACACAAAAAAAATAAATAAATTAATAAATAAATAAATAAATAATAAATTAATTAATTAATTAAATAAAATTCAGCCCCTGCCCTATGGCCATCCCTAACAATCAATGTCAAGTTATCATTACCATCAGCCGTCGCAAATAGAGGTCGTTATCGATGAGAAATTATGCCATTGGAAAAAAATTATTTCTCAAAAAAGTGCGAAAGGACCATTTTCTAGTAGTGATTCCATCCATCAGTTTGAGAAGGGTGTAAATCCAAAGTAGGGTTGTCAAGGAAACAAACTCATTTTTCAAGCACTGCACTCATAGGGGGACAAGGATCGGTTTTTGCAAGCACTGCACTTGTAAGGGACAAGGATCGGTGTTAAAAGACATTTGATTGATTGGTTAGGGTTACACAAAACTGTTGCTTTAAAGCAAAAAATAATAATAAATAAGTAAATAGAAGAAAGTTCCACTCATAGTAATTGGTAAGTAAATGGGTAGACAGTTGTATAATGGCTGTATATATCAATATACTTTTGTTCATGTGGCTAACTCTTGTATAGCCACTAATTAAGATATGTGGGAGCTCATGTCATTAGTAGGCCTCAACAGGAGAAGCACAAGATTTTAATTAAGCACAATCAATAAAGGTGATTATTGGGATTTTGTGGTAGGTTAATCTTTGTTTAATGCCTCACACCCAATTTGATCATCTATTTCCAAATTTTTCTTTTTCTTGTCTTAATGCACTCCTAATCAGATGACAAAGGAATTTGGGAATTGAGAATTGTTACCCCTTTTTGGAACCTAATGTTGGAAATTTAATATTTAATCATTCCTTTCATAGTTGATCCATCTTTTATTATTTATTTACGTAATATTGGTTGCTACTTTTTATTTAAAACGAAAAACATGTACTTTTATTAAGGAAAAATTAAGTTTCAGTGAAAACTTAGGAGAATATTTACATTCGGTTGTTAAGTATTCATCAAGACAATTGTGAACTTCAATTTTTATTACAGAGTCATGAATATGGAAGGTTAAAAAAAAGAAATAGACAAAATTACCCTCCAACTAGAACAACATTTCTGCTCTTTTTCCTTTCTCTTCAGTTCTCCCTCTCTCCTCCTCTTTACTCTGCTACCTTCTGTTGGTCAACTCGACTAGGGACTACATTGCCACCATTAGCCAACACCTGCAACCCTTTCTATGCCCTTTCTTATCACTACCACCACCACCACCACCACCACCATCAGTCCCTTCTCCACCCTTCATCAACATGGCTACCACCACCGCCGCTCTTCTCTCCTCTCTTCTCTCTTCACCTAACAACCCTTTCTCCAAACCCTAGCCACTACTGCCACACAAACTCCCTAGTCAGTCTATGTTGCTAACCCATATTCACTACCTTTGTTGTTATGAAGCATGTTCCGTGCAAGTGTCACTTATACTTGATGTAAGTCAATTTGTGTGCAATGCAAGTGCAATATGTACCAAGCCTATCATCTAGAATATAACTAAAACAGTTCATTGTGAATTGTTTTACTTGAAAACTAGTTCGCTCAATTATCATCTTGTTGTTGTGCTAAACCGATGCACTCTTATACTAAAGTATCACAAAAACTCACAATCATTCAAGATACAAATATTCTAAGACAATTTAATTGTTGTGAATACTTTGAAACATAGGATCTTGTGCCAAGTATGAGATTTAGCAACCACAGGAGTTTGTTGTCATTACATGCCCTAAACATGTAGATTGATGTGTTGATAAGATATGCATTTAATTGTGTTTAGTGATCTTTAACTAGTCTTGTCTTCTCAATCATCTGATAGTAGTTTTTTTTTATTTCTTTTTATCGGCAAAGTGAAAAAAATTTTAAAAACATAAATTACAAGTACAAGGAAAATAATTGCACCAACGGAGATTCAGAGAGTGCTAATTAGTAGGAAATTACATTTTTCTAACTAAAATTTTAATCATAAAAAAGCTATTTTTAGTTGGCAACAATATTCTGTGACAAAAAAATTTGGTCGCCACTTTGGTCACAAAAAGTAATCCGCAACTAAAAAAATTCATTAGTTGGGAAAAATAAGTATTTGGTGACTAAACTTTTGGTGGATTAAACATACAAATACTGTGACTGAACCATCCATTTGGTAGCTAAAAAAAGTTGTCGCCAGAAGTACTATTTTACCAACCATCTACTAACAATTTACTTGCCAAATGTGAGTAGCAATGTTTTGTGCCGGGCTCTCATGTTGCCAAATGACAAGCAAATTTACGAAACTATGTTTCTTGGGGGAGTTGAACATAGAAGCACATGAAAGTAGTGTGACAAATAACGACCATACCACATTCAACTTTTGCTTGTATTTGGTATATATATATATATCTTTATTAGATTTTCTTTCAAACATTACATATAATTATTATATTTTACAAATAATAAATATTAATATTTTTAATTAATTTTAAATATATCTTAAAATTAAAAAAAAATAAATGTATCTTAATTCTTATGTAATTATTAAATAATTTTTAATATAGTTATAAAATAATTCTTATGTAATTATTAAATAATTTTTAAGATATCTTAATATTTGTGAGTAGTGAAACACCAACTAACAAATTTAGTCATCAAAAGTATTATCTATTTTTCCTGACCAATCACTTGGTCATCAAAAGCTGAATAGCCAAACAAAACCTTTTTTTGCCAATTCAATTTTTTTTTAAAATCAAAATAGACAAAAATATTATTTTAATAACATTTAACCTGTATGATAAAATAATAATAATCCATTTAATCCATTCAATAGGAAACAATCATTCAATCCAACAAAATACATAAATCATCCAATCCTTAATAAGTTTAAAGTTATCAAATATATTAAGTTCATCCACAACTACAGCGGATGGCAGTGTTGATGCTCTATGAATGTCACGAGTGAGGCCTGTGAAAGTGAAACGGTTCATGAATTTGTAAAATTTCAAAAGGGTTTGAATTTTTTCCCATATTACAAGTTTGGTCGCCACATAATACAATAGGTATGCTAACCATCAAAATGATATCGTTTTGATATCAACGGCCAAAATTCATTAGTTGTTGAAAGTTTTTTTGTCTCCCTTTTTTTTCATTTTTTTCACTTTTCCACTTCTAGTTTTCACGATTAATATTTCAAATTAGTCATAGCACACAACATTTCGGTGACTATATCACATTAGTTGTGAAAAATAAAAACTTTTGGCTACCTTTTATTTTTTTTCGGTCCATAAATATGTGCTCTTCGTGACTAAATAATATTTAGTTGGTAAAAGTGATTGTTTTTCTATTTGCGATGAAATGTCATTAGTCGCTAAATTTTTATGTTTCCCCACTCTTTTTTACCCTCCCACTTCAATTTTTTGTGACCAATAATTCAAATTAGTCACCAAAAACATATTTTTTGTGACTAAATCATGTTAGTCATGGGAAACAAAAAATTTTGGTTACCAATTTTTTTTAGGGTAAAATATGCAAATGATCTCCATAGTTTACACAATGTGTCAATTTGATTTTTGTTGTTTCAATTTGCTCGATTTTGCCCCTTAATTTAACAGATTGTATCATTTTAGTCCAATAAATAACAATTGTTAAGTTTGGTCGACGAAAAGTCTACACAATGTGTCAATTTGCCCCTGTAGTTTAGACAATGTGTCAATTTGGCCTTGTAGTTTACACAATGTGTTAGTCGAGCAAATTAAACAGCAGGGATGAAACTGACACTTTGTGTAAACTACAGGGATCAAATTGACACATTGTGTAAACTATAGGGACCAAATTGACACATCGTTTGACTTTCCGTCCACCAAACTTAACAACCGTTATTTGTTGGACTAAAATGACACAATCCGTTAAATTAATGGGGCAAAATCAAGTAAATTGAAACAACATGAACCAAATTAACACATCGTGTAAACTGCAAAGACTATTTGTATAATGTAGCCCTTTTTTTTTAGTAAGCAAATGTGATCTTTTCGCAATTAAAAATTATTTAGTTCGAGAAATGTAGTTTCTTGTAGTTATAAATCTCCTACTGTTGTAACTCGCATTCCTACAAACAAACCTTCAGCCTCACAATTTTTTAACTAATAACAAAAATAAAGGCGAAGTAAAGGATAAAAAAAGAAAAGGAGCCACTATTCTCAATCTACTTTGTTCCAAACACACTCCCTTCTTTGCTCAAAATACATTAATACCCTTGAAATTTTGATTTTTTCATAGTGTATTTTGTAAAAGGGTATTAATTTATTATACATAGTGATATTAATACCCTTTTACACAATACACTCTGAAAAAATCAAAATTTCAAAGGTATTGTTACGTTTTGAGAAAAGAAATGAGTGTATTTGGAATAAAGTGAAAAGAAAATAGCAACTCTCAAAAGAAAAGAAAAGAAAAAAAAAAACACGGTAAAGGTAATTAAGAAGATCCTAACTACACACACACACACAAAAATGAGCAAGAAAACCCCACACCAATAAAATCCACTGCCTCTCACGCTTGTTCCCTATTGATCCACAACACCAAAAAACGAGCTGCACGCATGGAAGACGAAGATCACATTACTTTTAAGCTGCTCCAACCAACTAAGAACACCATCGAAACACCACAACAACCTCCGACCACCCAAACATTAAGCAACCAAGAACATCATAAACAAACGCCGAAACACATGGAAGATGAAGACCATGCTAGTTCGATCACCCCAACAACCTCCTACACTATTCCGACCACCCAAGAACAACGTCGAAACACCCCAAAAACCTCCAACTACTCCGACCACCCAAAAACACAGTGTAGAAGATGAAGATCATGCTGCTTCGACCACCTCCAACAACCTCATACACTGCTGTAAGCACCCCATTTTGACTGGTCTTAAGACTTGGACGCTTTCTTTTGAATACCTAATGATGAAAATAAAAATGTGTTTTTTGCACAATCCTCAGTAAGAAAGATGGCATTTGAGCTATACTCTCCACCCCAAGCCTATTTTGGCCAAGTGTTTAGGTTCCGTCAGGCACCCAGAGTGAAACGAAATTTTTCTTCCATGGCCGGTCAACAACCTGGTCATCCTACCGGTCGACCGCCCCACAGATAGTTTGCACCATTTTTGTAATGGTTCGAGAGTGGGCAGTTCCGAAACCCATTTTTCTGACCCATTCATGCATCGAATGCATATATACTCGTTCTCCATTGCATAGTGCGTAATCCGTTAAAGGTAATGCTCCACTTTTGTCTTCCATTAGTGCTTCATTAATGCTCCATTAGCTTCATTAATGCGCCATTCTTGTCTTCCATCATTTCTCCACTTATATTGCCTATATGTATACATCAGATTGTTAAGAGGATGAGGAGGATAGATTGAGAGGAGAAGACTAGAGATAGCACATAATAGAGTTTAAGCTTTAAATTCAAGAGTTTTGCCAAAATTGAGTGTTAATTGTGACCTTCTATTTCTCAAGTTATACACTATATCTCATCTTCTATTACAAAAAGTCATCCAAGTCATGTTATTGTAGTAAAATCCTAGAGCTTTGATCAAAAAGAGAGTAGTTCTTGTGAAGTTCCAAGTGATCATTTCCTACACTTGTCCAAAGCTACCTTTAAAGTTCAAATTCCAAACTCTTAATTTAAGAATTAAGAACACAATTCACAACCTTGAGGGAAAACAAGAGGAGGTTTGGAAATCAAGAAATGCAATCTTTCTTTGGGAAGGTGAATTTTCAATTCTTTCATTTTCTTACACTTTCTATCTTATATTTGTTTTCCTTGTTTTATTTTCAATTCTTTCAATTTCTTGCACTTTCTATCTTTTATTTGTTTTTCTTGTTTTGGTTTCATTTGTTGTAATCTTACACTTTCTATTTTATATTTTCTTTTCTCGTTTTAGTTTCATATTAGTTTTGTTGTAATCTTGCACTTTCTATTTTGTATTCGTTTTTCTTGTTTTAGTTTCATATTAGTTTTGTTGTATCTAAACAGAAGTGGTTAGTTGAGCCACCTATATATTCCTTGTTTGTTCATTTTCTCAGTTTTGCAACAAGACTGGTTTTCTAGGCCTATTTGGCCGGCCGGCCTATACGGCTGGCTAGTTAGCTTCTTTTGAACAAAATGGAGTAGCCTTCCACCGTTAAGCATACTAGCTTTCGGCAATCTTCAAAGGCACATGAAGCCCTTATTTCATTTTTTTTATTATTTATTTTAGTGTTTTGTGAGGTTTTTCTTTTGTTGTAATATTTTTCTTATCCCTATCTCATTTGGTTTGTAATTATTCTTTCAAGTGTTGTAACAATTTCCATACCTTCTTTCTATCTCATTCTTTTACTTGATTTTCTTATTTATGCATATGCATCACATTTTTTGTTTTCATCATATATATGCTTTGCATCTATATTTCACGCATCTTTATTAAAGCTTAGTTTGCATTAATTAATTCATATATGATTATGTGCACTATCTCATGTTCTTAAGATGATTCATATACCATATCTTAGAGGCCAAATCTTTAGTTCGTCTCATGTGAATTACATTAGGATTTTGTATATAAAATCATGCATATTTATTGACTTTGTTTTATAACTGTTCGTGGGACATTAGTAAACATGTAAGTTTTTATGCTTTAGCATCCTACTTGTGTGTGTTTTTCCTACTTTGTTTATATTCTACCATAAGGCTATGTGCTTACTTGATATAACTATATGAATGCCAGTAGATGGAGGTTGTGTCACTTAATTTGAAATGATATTGATTTTTCATGTTCGTAAACTCAATTTCTTTAGATTGTGCATCTTCGAAACTCTTTCAAAACTCATGAAATCACATTGTTCCAAAATAAATGGCATAGTCTATACTTGTATGCTTCACATAGTAAATTGTTAGATTTATTTAATAACCGACATATGAACATATAAAGTAAATAAAACTCATGTCATGGTTTAGTAGAGAACAATCTTTGATCGGATGAGCGGGAGTGCTCAATTAATTACCTTCCCCTTCCATACCTAAGGTTTCGAGCCAAGTATCTTTGGTTGCAACAAATAGTGGCCTTGATGCAGTCACAAGTTAACTAATTTTACAAAAATATATATATATTAGGTGGCAACACTAAAATCTAGTGATGTAGTCCTTTTGGCAAAGATTTTTGTATTAAAAGCAATTTTCCATAAAAACTTGTCAAATATGGACTCTCATCTATGTTTCACATTGCACTCGTGAGACTAAATCAAAGAAGTTGAGGTCAGAAGCATTTAATCATACGGGTACCTCCTAGGCATGTTACGAGTTTTGGCAACTCTGTTGGGAAATTTATGAAACCTTGACTTGAATTCCATGATATGACTTTTATTTTCACTTATATGTTCATTGCATTGCATTGCATGCATTGGTGAACTTACAACTCTGTGTTGCCTAGATATTGGTAGGAGTACAGGCAAACTTTTTGTGACACTATACCTATCTCTACATTACTTTTGAGGCCTTGTATTATAACCTTTTGATATCTATTAAAAAGGTAGCTCTACTATCTAAGGTTCTCAGACTTCAAAGAGAGGCTATATTGACTCTTCTGATTTCTTGGGATCTTCATCGGTTATGACCTAAAGGACTCTTTGGTAACATCACCTTGACTTCAACCCCTAAAGTACAGGGAACCTTGTACATATAGTGAGCCATAGTACCTTCCAAAATTAGGACAAGATGCTCTCATATTTCTAGGATGTATGATGCCACTTGTTTCAATAGTGAAGCCCTGTATCATTTCAAAGCTAAGACAGTGTAACACTAGCCCCCATAAGGGTGTTTGTTTTCTTTCATACAATGTGTTATGTGCAATGTATGGGATCTATACAAGGCTTCACAGATTCTTGGTTCAGGCATTTCAATTTGTGGGATTGAGTTTAGTTTTTCAGTGTGATTTAGTAGTAATCAGTTAAGTCAGCATGCTACTGAAATTTGATTGGGGCTTTCGTTTTCTTTTTTGAAGGTAGTTGGGCACCATATCTTCAAAATAGTCAAATATACCCTAAGCTTTGTGGACTCGCGTTGGTAGACTTTGTAAAACTAGAGATTTGGTTCAAGGACAGCAAGTTCTAGTTTTCTTGCCACCTGTTACAAGAAGCAAAAGAGCAAAAGCCTCATCAATTATCCAGAGTACCCCTTCTTCACTAGTTAGATCATACCCGCTCAATTTTTTAGAATCAATGACGGCTCAAGTTCCAGAAAATATTGTGGACATGTTGTTGGCTTTTCAACGAAGTTTGGATGCTATGGCCAATATAGTAGCTACCCATGGTGATGCTATTACTGAATTGCAACGCCCATCTAGGGCATCCACTACTTAATCACCTTCGGTGGCTCATCCAATCCCACCTCTACCAGCTAAGGAATTTCCTAAACCCAACCTACCAGAAGACTTAAGGGTTCCTATGCAATCATCAGGAGGACCTTTTCCTATTCCACAATTAACAGGAGGGCTCTTTTCCCTTGAAACAAATGAGTTTGATCCGACTATACTAAAACTGGCCAAGTTGGAGAAAATGTTTAAAAGGTCGTAGGGAATCAACTGTATCCTAGGCATTAAAGATGGATATACGGGTACAACTGTCAAATTGCCGGAATGATTTAAAATGCTACACATTAATAGCTTTGATGCAGCCGGTGACCCTATAGTACACATTTGCCTCTTCTCAATGTCCTAAAATCCATGGGCCTGACTCAGCCTCAAAAACTTTCCTTGTTTGGAAGAACTTTATGTGGTGTAGTTGTCATCTGGTCTACTAAATTACAAGATTCGGTGAAACAAAGTTGGAAAGAATTGGCTGAGGCTTTTGGTACCCAATATGCTTACAACACCCCGGATTGAAGTAACTACCTGGGGGTTAGAACCAACCCAACAAGAACATAATGAAGGTTTTGTAGCCTTTATTACCAGATGGAGGGCCAAGGCAACGATGATGACCAACAGACTGCCAGAGAAAGATCAAAATCCGTATGGTAGTAAGAAATCTACATAGAAAAATGTTACAGAAAATGATAGTCCTTCCACTGTTTACTTTCAAAGAGCTACATGAAATAGGAGTTCAGATAGAGGACGCCATCAAGCAGGGAATTATAGTGGATGACAAAGAGCCAATATGAAAGACCTTTGGCCACAATCCAAACACTGCCTCTAGTAGTAGCATAGGTAAACCTTTTGACCCATGACCTCTTTCATATCATCTCCTAGCCAAACATGACCCTAGCAAATACTATGTCTTTCACTAACAGCTTGGACATGATACCGATCATTGCTTTCGTCTCCATCATGAGATTCAAGATCTCATTGACAACAAAATCATAGCTCCCCCACAACCGCCAAAACCTAATGTCACTACAAACCCATTGGCACCCCATGACAAAGCCCTGCCACCTCCGCATATCAACCTTATTCATACACTATCACCCACTTTTGACCCCAGCATCTATATCGCACCCTCTCATTTCCTTAAACCTGAGGTGCACGATACACCTTTAACCCAACCAAAACCCAAAAACCCTATGGTTGTAATGTTAAAGAAAATGACCAAAGTATCTGTGATTGACGTTGGCAAACTATTAGAGGAAGGGTATGATCCTAGCTAGTATGTTGTACCCATTGGTCAACTGAAACATGAGGTTGTTCTGCCAAAGTCATTTTCTATCAATGTTATGAGGGAGGATATTCTTGAACAGGGGTTGGAAGACTTGGTTGACCTAGAGGAAGACTTAGCCAAGTTCTAGTTCTTTGAAGAATTAGACCTTGAGAATGTGCAGATAGGATGGTGGAATCCAAGAAATTCCAATGCCAGTCATGGTTGGTCAAGTAGTAGCGAAGTTTCTGATGAGGAAACCGAGAGAAAAAAAGATGAACCAAAAATTGACACTAGAAAGTATTATGACAATAGTAAAAAAAAGGGTTCCAGAAAGAAAGAATAAGAACCAAAAAGCCAACCAAAGTATACTGTAGGAATGATTCGAGCAAAGCCTGACAATTACCTTTTGGTTAACAAAGGCGAATGGTGAGATGATAATGACCTATAGCTCGCCCACACTAACGATGAACGCATAAGCAATGTGCCAGACGAGACTTGTTACTTAGAAGAAATTGATCATTTGACTAGGAGTGGGCGTTACTTCAAGCCTCCACACCTAGATCAAGAAGAGTCCTTGGGTCAAGACAAAGAAGTTGAGAAAGAGAAAGAAAAAGAGAAAGAAGTGGAAGAAGACCTGGTTCTAAAATAGTTAAAAATGATCTAGGCAACATCTCCATCTGGGGGTTGTTCATGGCTTTCTAAGAGTGCCATCAAGCAACGTTGTTAGCCTCAAACAAGGCTAAGCTCTCAATCAACACAAATCCAGAACAATTGGTGTCACTAATCACCTCAAGAGAAACAACTCCAGTAATGGCCTTCTCCGACAAAAAGCTACCATCAGAAGGATCAAGACACAATAAGCCTCTATATGTGTCACTGGAGTGTAGAAAGAAACAGATCTGATCATTCTAATTGACACTAAATCAGCCATCAATGTCTGCCCTTTGTGCATTGCTTATGCAATAGGGTTAAAGCCAGCAAATTTCACGCACACTACTCAGTTGATTTGAGCTTATGATAATACTAGTCGGGAGGTTATGAGGAGAGTCAAAGTGAAAATAACGGTAGGTATCTGAGCACGAAGCAGAATTTCATATTATGGATGTCCCCACAAAATTCAACTTGCTATTGGGAAGGCCCTAGCTTCATCAAATGAGAGCTATATCATCCATGATGCATCAACTGGCAAAATACCCATATAATGGAGGAATTGCTACAGTCTTCAAAATTTCCTCTATTCATCCTCCTCCAGAAGTTACAACGCCGTTGCTAGAAATACAACATAGAAAGAAGGATGTGTTCCTGTTAGGCTTTACATTGGCAGAGGCCCAGCTAGTTCAAACACTCATAACAGAAGACGAATGTGTATACGTCAGTGTCCAATCAATTTACTTCAAAAGTAAACTGGGTCACATTCCTGGGATGGGGTTAGGACAAAGTGGTACGAAGGGTATTGCTATAGCTGGTGAAGTACATCATAAGTCGTATGCATTCGAACTAGGGTATGTGTAGCACTCTGAGTTTTCCTTTACCACTCGAGCGATGGATTTCTCGCTCGAGCGGTATTTTAGAACTTTCGGTAGTTTAGAACTTCCGGTATTTTTACAGGTCTGCAAAGATACTAGGAGGGTAGTATTCTTTGCTCAAGCAGTGTTTCTTGAGCTCGTGAGGTCTTGGCTCAAGCAATCCTTCTTGTGCTCGAGTGGTTAGCCTATGTCTACAAAACTTCTAGGAGGGTGTCATTGTGCACTCAAGTTGTCCTTCGTTCGCTCAAGCAGTGTCACTTTTAATGTCTAGTTACTCGATCGGTGTTTTGTTCGCTCGAGCGGCCTGTCCGATTTCAGCTTCTGTAAAAGCCACTTTTAGATCACTTTTCTCTCTTTTCTTTCTCTCCTTCCTCCATTGTTGAGCTCCCAAGCTCTTTACACTTGGTTTTCATCTACTTCTACCCATCTTTAACCCATAGTCCTCCAGACCGAAACGTAGAGGGTTGCGATGTGTCACAACCCAAACCACCTATAAGTTTAGCATCGTAACCGGCCAATAATCCGGGGATTACCGAAGGCCTCTTGTCAATGATCAAATAAAAAGGGCTAGCAGAAGCTCATATACAAATTTCATGTCCATAGAGCTGTACAAACATACATGGGACAGAAGATTTAAAACCTAATTTACAAGTTTATGATATCATCCTCTCGTCACCATATATATATAGATACACAAAAGATATTCTCGGCCAATAATAGAACAAATACAAAAACAAGTCTTAAACATTGTTCACAAAAACTGGACCACTTCTCAAATGAGGACCTCCTCAAGAGGCACAACAACTAGTTGACAGAAAGAAACTCCAGGCAATTAACTCTGAGCCTGGTTATGCACCTAGTCACCTACATACATAAATAATACGGTGAGCTGGAGCCCAGTGAATAATAACAGAGTAAAAGGTTTATGAATGTTGTCTAAAACAGATTCAGAAATCAAAGTTCATAATAGAAAACATATTCAGATTCACATATTCATCCGGAATTCATGAGAAGTTATATGTGGTACATCCATTAGCTATCAAATCAATTGGTCCTAAGACCTACATATATAGTCGATACCGACGACCTTAAAGGTCAGTATCTTGTGCACAAGTAGCCATGGTATTTTATCCTCCAGGTGAGGGCTATGTGAACATAGACCACAGTATTGTCTCCCCCAGGCAAGGGCTATATGATCATAAGCCACGATATTGTTTCCCCTAGTTGAGGGCCACATGCATATTAGCCACGATATTGTTTCCCTCGGGCGAGGACCACGTGAACTGAGGATGCCACAACTACATTTCAGAAGATTGGACATTCATTCACGTTTCACAAAAATAGCATTTCATAAAACATATCATATCTTATCATTCTGAAATTACTTATAATCAAACATAGTTCTAAAGAGTTATTACTCACAGATAGCTCTGGTAGCGGAATAGTGAGAATAGATAGATTAGATAGTCTATGGTGTATGACCTACACAAACACATAGTGGATACACATTGAAACACACGCTCGGAACACACTTAACTCATTCTAGGTGTGTTTCTAATCTTTATTCTCATAATTATGTCTTAATTAATGCTTAGGAATGCCAAAGATGAAATAATGATGCTAAAATGTAAGATGAAACACTTAGTCAAATTTTCAGAAACAAATCAGTTTGCTCGTGCGCAACTTTGTTTGCTCGAATGGACCCCATGGTCTCAAAACTTGAGA
Organism: Camellia lanceoleosa; assembly: GCA_025200525.1. Taxonomy (NCBI): domain Eukaryota; kingdom Viridiplantae; phylum Streptophyta; class Magnoliopsida; order Ericales; family Theaceae; genus Camellia; species Camellia lanceoleosa. The sequence continues at coordinate 89,860,010 of CM045767.1, forward strand.
GCTCTCATTTTACACTCAAGCGAAGGGCTTGGTAGCTCGAGCCAACAAGGTAAACAAAGGGTGGCTACTAGGCGCGAGTTACGTAAGCTTGAACCTAGGCCTATGTCTGCAAAAGTATTGGAAGCTTGAATTATTCGCACGAGCGTAACTCTCATTGCTCAAGTGAAGAGTGCAAATTCTGAAATTTTCATTTGCTCTTTATGCTCCAAAACTCAAATTCAAAGCTTGAAAACATATCCCTTAGGCCCAAAACTTGAGAAAACATATCTAAACTTATAAAACAACATGACTTAAAGATCATTTCACAAAATGAAGGCCCAAAAGAATGCCAATTGTTCAAAATCAAACTTGAAATTGTGAAAATATAATATACATGCAATGGTATGAACTCCAACCTTCCAAAACATGATCAAATGAGGTAAAATGACATCGAATGTGATGAATTCTTAGAACCAAACTAGAATTACCACATGCATGAAAGAATTCTTTTGAAAACAACTTCAAAACTTCATGAAAGGCATATGCATGTATGAATTGTGTAATAACCCAACCCTCGTACATGTTTTCTGATATACTTTCAGTACCTTTATTCTGCGCATTTAAATGCTTATTGTGAAATTTCATGAGAAATTAAGTTTAATTAAGTGAACCTTATGATTATAGATCCATATCTGTTTAATAAGAAAACATATCTGTCACAATTAAAATGTTTGGATCAGGAATTGAAAGCCTTAGGAGATCAATAATCCGAAATTAATCTTATATTTGAGATCAGCATAATTTTTAGGTGATAATAAGTGTTTCTGTGAAATTCAATTTGGAATGATTAAACTGATTAAGTTTTGTCTTTACTCACCTTTAGCTATATATCTATGTTCTTTGTATATTTGACTTATTTTGACTTAAAAAGCCATTACTCAAGATATTTTCTTGAGAGAGGAATGGGAGGAGAAGAGAGTTTTGAGAGGAGGAGGTTAAGCTCATCAAGAAGAAAGATTGGGAAATAGAGAAGGATGGTAGGGTTAAAGCGTAAGGTATGTATTTTTTGGCTTGAATTAAGTCCTCTCTTGAAGTTGAGTGAGATTTTCTTTGATAATCATGTGAATTAAGGTGTGTATTGGTTAAATTAAAAAGATATGTTATCACTGAATTGATTTGGGGTTAAGCTAAGCTATATGGAGAAGAATTTCATTCTATTCCTTATCTTTACATATTTGAACTCATTTAGGGATATGGATGATTCTATATATGTTTGGGAACTATATGGTAGGGATTTAAAGTGTTTAATTTATATTTATGAATTGCAAGGAATTGAGGAGTCAATTCATATTGAGATTGTTGGATGTTTGAGATATCTTTGTATATGATTTTTGAACCATGTTTCATCAATTAAAGAACCTATTTTGAGCCTTGGAAAAGTGTACCAAAAATTGAGTTTTGCTGGATTTTTGAACTGCAATCTGTGCAGAATCGCCGTACGTGCGGGGGTCATGGCCGCACGTGCAGAAAACCTTGCCACACATGCGGGGCTCACAGCCGCACGTGCGGCCCATGTTGCAAAATTTTGTTCGCTCCGTTTTGCATGCTTAACCCTCTGGTATTTTTTAAATCTGTGTTTGATGTCCTTAAAATGCCTGTAAATTCGTTCGAAGAAGATAAAGCAGGAAATGAATTAAGAAAGAAAATGAACTAATGTATAAGTTGTGCATGTGTGTAGGTCATAACCCGGGAGGGGCAAGCGTTCCGTTACAGCACTGTGAGTAATAGTACGGAAATGTACATTTTATTTACCATAGATAATTATTGTCACTAACGCTCTGTTCCTCGTAAGTGTTACACGAAATTTATGATGATTGGAAATCAATGTGAACTTATGTGAACGCTGAAAGATTTGCGTACATCAGTATGACTTTGGAATCATTCTGTTCTGTCAATAATGAATATTAACCCTCTGTTATTTACCAGCATACTACGTTGCTTCTTAAAGAATAAATAGAACTTATGTTCATCCTTGAGCAATGGTATCTGTGTGAATCTAAAATTATTCTATTGTGTTACGTATGGACCCGAGGTCGTTCAGAACCTATGACATGAATACAAAGGTTTAACGTCATTATGCGACCCACGTTAGAATGAGAATTGTTCTGTCTTTGTTAAGTGTACTGTAATGACATGATATGACAAGAAATGCTCTATTTTCTGATATGTTACATTTTGAATCAATGAGTGATTGTCCATATATGTAAAAGTATTCATGGCATCCTTAGCACAAGGCCCTTACCCGGGGGTAATAATACCATGGTCTTATGGCCCTCGCCTGGGGGTAATAATACCGCGGTTCAAGTATGTTACAAGTTCCCAGTACCGGAAGTTCCTTTACGGAACTAACAAGTATGCTCTATATTGATTTGTTAGCGCTATTGGATGTACCATGTATAATCAAGCATGAACTCTGATTTCTGCCTATGATTCAAGCATAATTAAGAATATATATGAATTGGTTTCTGTTATTCGATCCGTTTACACTATGTTATGACATGATATGGATTGATCGGTCTTTAAGACCTAATGATTTATGGTATGGAACAAAGTGCTACATGTAGACGTCCCCGAACGCATCCCGGGGGAAAGGGATTGCGAGTCCCTCCCGTTCTGGTTCGATATTGGGTCTACTACAGTTCGAAGGACTCAAATGTCAGGGTTCTTAATCTTGAACCAAAGAGTCCAAATCCGGCAAATCGTTTTGAAAACAGATTTTTGAGAGAAGTGCCAAACATGGACTGCTTCGCCAGATACAGAGTCGCCACCTAAATGTTGTTTAATGGGAAATTTAGGAAACCCTGACTCGGTGCCAAAAGCCACGTGTCCGTCATCACCAAAGTTGCCTCGGCTCGGGAACTTGGGTACGATTGGGGAAGGTCGCCGTGAGCACCCGCTTCGCCCGATCAAAGACGCCTCTACTAACCATGATATCTTTTTGAAAACATTGTATGTTCTTATTAGGTTATTAGCCTAGGTTACTATGTGATGCCTGACATACAAGTATAGGCTGGTCGCTGAATTGGAACAAAACATTTCATGTTTGTTTGTTTGAGAAATGGATTGATGGTGCTACCGGAGTAGGCTAAGGCGATGGATTTGCCACTCTCGGGTGGGCTTAGAAAACAATGGTTTGCCACTATCTAGTGGGCTTAAAACAAATATTTGATGAATTGTCCCAATTCAGATAACTCAACCTCTACCCACAGGCATTCAAGACAGTTATATCACGTAAGCATTTAGCCTCATGGTAAGCATACTATTCATGGCAGCACTCACACGCATGCAAGGATGCTAAAGCATAAAACTCACCGAGTACTCCAAGCCAAAACAGAAAACTGATTAGGAATCATGCATGATCCTACATATACAGAATTGCCTAATGCAACACATGCGAAGATACAAACTATAGCAGGCTCGGCTATTCTAAACATGGCATATGAAATGCTACCATTATCACGTACTCAAGTGGAAATTGAAATACAAATCTGATTTGTATGATCTTGGCATGAGCAGTGCGTGCAAAAGCAGATGAATGATGCAAACATCTTTGTCATCTTGTATGCTAGTTGAACCATGCCCTATATCTACCCATCATAAGGAGGTAAATAAAAGGGAAGTAAGACGTGGGGTTAGAAGACATACATCTCACTCACCCACACCTATTACAATTATACCCTCGCGAGAGGTCCGAATAAATATCTGATCCCAAATAAAAGAATAATACTGATCCGAATAATACGGTCAGAATAAATATCTGATTCCTAATTAATTAGCAGTTAACTAAGAAAAAGCGTAAGCGGCATTCAAGCCGGTGCCTCGATCGATGAATGATATATCTTTGGGCTACCTTGGCGCGAAATCCTTTGGGATGCCCCAATTAGCCTCTGTTTGCACCTTTCCTCAAAATCGTGCGGACTCAAAAGTTGTTGATTCTTCATTTTGCTGCAACAGAGAGCAGGAAAGGGGCATAGCAATGTATTTCACAAATATATGCATGCCTCGATCCTCGTGCCACCAATCACGCATCTCGATGCATGATGGCCGAGGAGCCGAATTGCACAACTCAATATGGGATGAATGCACATGAATGCTACAACAAAACCTAACTCTATCATGGGTAATCCGGAGTGTCGGTGACTTGGGAATTGAGACCCGTTCCGTCACTCGGAGTACGAAACGTGCCTCGTTTCCCGTGCCCGGGCTAACTCCTATCCCGAACACAATGCAATATGCATGATATGTATGAAATGTTGCTAATATGCAATCCTAACATACACAATGCTATGAAAATGAGATGTCTTAGAATGCGTGCACACGGGCACGCAAACCAAGGAAGTCACATACGCAATGCAATGGGACTAAAATGACAAATACAATGCAACATGGACTTACACTAACATGAGTGGACCTCAGTCACACTCACATAAGAGGCCATCAGATAAAAAAGAGATGCCTCGAAATGCGTGCACGCGGGGACGTAAACCGAAGAAATGGCATACGTAATGCAATGAGACTAAAATGGCATAAACAATGAAATATGGGCTTACACTAACATGAGTGGACCTCAGCCACACTCACATAAGAGGCCGTGAGATGAAAATGAGATGCCTCGAAATCGTTACTGCAGTGCATAAACCGAGCAATGATACTAAAGCATGAAATGGCATGGAATATGATATGCAAACATGCAAATGAATTTCAGCACTGAAATGTGGGGGAAAACAGTCCCGAAACATGGCCAAAGTGCACCCGAAGCATGGAATGATCCCGAAATGCGATATTAGGTGCCCGAAATGGCCTATAGCTATACCAAACATGCACAATATGGACATGGAATGAAAATACAGTAGCAAGGTAGCCCCAAGAAAAGCATTTTTCAGTCATAAAAAGGGCTAAACAGCAAGCACACATAGGATTAAGCAAGAATGCAAAAATGGCTCCCCAAGAGGGGTATTGAAGTAAGTGATATATGCAATGCCCAAATGAAAAAAAACCCTTCTACAACACTGAAGAGGGACTAAAAATATGCACATTTACAGTAGATGACATCCCCCAAATCAGTATGAAAATATGCTAAAATTTTCCATGCAAGATTGAGGCCACAAGAGGATATAACATGAAGTAGGCCAAACATTCATCCAAAAAGAAAAGACCCTTAATGAAATATGTCCAGAGGGTCAAAATATGACTCATTCCAGTTCTGATGATGGCCGAAAACAGAGGCTAGATAAGCCTAAAAGAGCATGTAAAAATGAGGGCCAAAGAGGGGTAGAATGGTAGGTACTACATGGAGACCCCAAAAAAGATTGATCCCTTCTACAATGTTGTAGAGGGACACAAAATAAGCTTACTCACAGTTCATAACAAACTCCAAAACAACTTACATATAGGCCAAACAAATCATGCAAAGTTACGGTAAATAGGAGAGATTATGAAGTAAGTGAAAGATAGAGGATCCAAACAGGATTGAGCCCTTCTTCAATGTTGAAGAGGGGCTCAAAAGAGGCCCACTTACAGTTTACATTATGCTCGAAAACAGATCACTCATAGGCTAGAAATTTCATGCAAAAAAATGGCATATAAGATGATATTGAAGCAAGTGCCAAATGGAGGGCTCAAACAGGGTTGAGCCCTTAAAAAACATGAAGATAAGCTCAAAAGAGTGACCCTTTCATTTAGGGTCGGAGCCTAAAACAGTGAGCAAATAGGCTTAAGAAATGAAGCAAGAAAATGCCACAAAAGAGGGAAATGGAGACTTACCCTTGTAGACCTTTTCTTTTCTACCTCTTGGCTTGAGGAATGTTGCTTCTAAGCCTCTGAGAACCTGTCCTTGCTGCTGGAAATGGAGTGGTGATGGGGATGCTTGATAGTGATGAAGAAATGGCACCAAACTTGAAGAAAAATGACTTTGGAGCTTGGAAATGGAGAGAAATGGGAGGTGGAAGGTATAGCTCTCTCTCAAATGTGTCTAACAAATGTCTAACCTTGAGCCAAGAAGCCAAGCCTCTCCTTTATAGAGGAGAGGCATGAAAAATATCTAAGGGACCTCTCTAATCCTCCATACACGTGTATGGAGGATGGTCCAATTGGCAACCAGCTGGCACAGCTGGAATACACTGAGGGAGAGGAAAATGGCCGGCCAGCTTAAATGGGCAAAAAGGTCATTTCACAAAAGGGATGGCCGGCCAGCTAGATTTTATGGCCGGCCAGCTACTTTTCAGGAGCTGTCGGGAAGAAAACTGGCCGGTGGGTTCTAGGGAAGTGCAAATGTGGCCATTCAAGTGTCCAGATTGAAGCCCCAGAAGTTAGATTTCCAATGGCACAAACCTTGCATCAAAATTCCTCCTGTGGAAAAAGTTATGCCAATTTTCGTGAAGCTGCGCAGATTTCGGTTCAACCGAAGTGATGCCTTACTTCAATCAACCATATCTCCTCCGTCCGGAATTGAATTTAGAATATTCTTGAGTGAAAAATGAAGCCCCAGGAGTAAGATTTCCAACGATGGTGGCCTCATACTTTAATTCCTCTTGTGCAAAGAGTTACGCCCGTTTCGGTGAAGCCGCGCAGACTTTTCTCCTTCCTGGATTCATCTTTGAACCACTTTTGACCAAACAAAAAGTTGGTTTTCAAAACAATTGCTGGACTCCCACCCTCCTACAAGCTTCCTAACCATGAAAATAAGGCCTCCACCAAAAATGAACCCAAACCGATGCGAAATGAAGGTTCGGGGCAGCAGTGATTCGAGACCCCAAAAAGCTGTTAGAGTGCAGGAGTGGTGTTCAACCACGAAGTGGGTATCTAAGACCCCAGTGTCCCTTGAAAGGGAGTAAATAAGATGCATGCCAAAAACCGGAGGAATCAGAGATGGTTAGACGATCCCGAACCGAAGCACACGGCTCAGCTCAAATCGGAGGCAAGACTCGAAATGGGTAAAATGGCCTCTGACCCGAAAAAGTAGCCCACGGCCACGAAAAGTAGCCCACGGCCACTGAGAGATGGTCTATGGGACCTCTCCCTCCCCTCAGGAAGAAAAATGGAGAAATTCGAACTGGTTATGGCTGAGGCAAAATCTGAAGAGGGTTTGGAAGTCTAGAGGCAGGGCTCGCAGCCGAGACTCTAAGACTTCTAAACGAGCACAACATGTAACATCACCGAGCGCTCAATCAGTGACGTCTGAGTCTTAAGGTCAGTCAAAAATGGGGTGTCTCTGATTGCCCTCTTTGTGAACTCGAAAGTCATAAGAATGGCGGAGTGAATGTCAAAACCGAGACGACCCATTTTGACAAGGAAGACTTAGACAATCATACAAGATAAGCAGAGATATGTGTGCCCATGACGAGGGCAAAATGCAAAATGATATGCGAGGAGATTTTGATAATTGGACTTATATGCTCTGTGGCCGATTTGACAATTGGACTTACTCGCTCTGTGGCCGGTTTGAAATTGGACTTATACGCTCTGTGGCCGGTTTGTGATTGGACTTACTCGCTCTGTGGCCGGTTTAGCGATTGGACTTACGCTAAGCGGCCGGTTTGACGATTGGACTTACGCTAATGGCGCGATTTGAAGATTGGACTTATCGCTAAGTGAAGCGGTTTGAAAATTGGACTTACGCTTCTGTGGCAGTTTGAAATTGGACTTACTCGCTCTGTGGCCGGTTTAGCGATTGGACTTATCTCCTTCTGTGGCGGTTTGTGATTGGACTTACACGCTAAGCGAAGCGGTTTAGCGACTAGACTTACACGCTTCAAGCCGGATTTGAAGATTGGACTTACTCGCTCACGGCTTGATTTGACAATTGGACTTATCGCTCTGTGGCCGGTTTAAAATTGGACTTATCGCTCTGTGGCCGGTTTGAAAATTGGACTTATACGCTCTGTGGCCGATTTGTGATTGGACTTATCGCTTCTGTGGCCGGTTTGTGATTGGACTTACACGCTAAGCGAAGCCGGTTATCACTCATGATCATGCAAAGAGAGCTGTAATGAAGCAAATATGCAAAATAAATGCAACATTTTAAGCGAAAGCTAGGCAAGAAGTAAACTCGAGACAAATTACATCTTGTGCAGAAAGGATGCAAGAAAAATTATGCAATGCTCATTGCGTCTCACGCGGAGAAGGCTAAAAGCGACTACCGAGAATACCCGTAGTCTCGCACAAGACATCTCTCTGGGTATCACACACAAGAGAGGGAGAAGGTAAACCTCTCAGCGTATCACACGCAAGAGAGGGAAGGTAAGTTTCTCAGCGTATCACAATGGTGTAACCCGGGGAACAATGGTGTAACCAACAGGCGTATCTCAACGTATTTCATACGGAGAGAGGGAAGGTTTTAACCGGGGGAACAATGGTGTAACCAACAGGCGTATCTCAACGTATTTCGTACGAAGAGAGGGAAGGTTTTAACCGGGGGAACAATGGTGTAACCAACAGGCGTATCTCAACGTATTTCGTACGGAGAGAGGGAAGGTTTTCACCGGGGGAACAATGGTGTAACCAACAGGCGTATCTCAACGTATTTCGTACGGAGAGAGGGAAGGTTTTAACCGGGGGAACAATGGTGTGACCAACAGGCGTATCTCAACGTATTTCATACGGAGAAAGGGAAGGTTTTAACCGGGGAAACAATGGTGTAACCAACAGGCGTATCTCAACATATTTCATACGGAGAGAGGGAAGGTTTTAACCGGGGGAACAATGGTGTAACCAACAGGCGTATCTCAACGTATTTCATACGGAGAGAGGGAAGGTTTTAACCGGGGGAACAATGGTGCGAGTGTGTGTGATTGATACACAATAGGCAAAGCGAGTGTGTGATAGATACACTATTTGAGCAAAGTGTAATTGATTATACAAAGGGTGAAGTGAGCAAAGTGTGATGGATACACAAAAGACAAGCACCAAGTGTGATAGATGCACTAAGTGAATAAGTGTGATGGATACACAATAGCTGAACACGAAGTGTGATAGATGCACTAAGTGAATAAGTGTGATGGATACACAAAAGTGAATGAAGTGTATTAGATACACTAAGTGAATAAGTGTGATGGATACACTAAGTGAATGATCTCAAATGGAACTTCTTTGAATGAACCGTACATACAATATCATGCATGACTGAGAAAGAAACTTGACGGGTACAATGCATTACAATGCATGATGCTTAAGGAAAGCGATAAATGGACAAAGCGGCGCTTTAAAAAGCGCCTCATGAGGTGAGTGGCGATGAACCGCTCTGCTCTGATGAGGATCTCCCCTCGTGCTCTTCGAACACTTACCTTCAACTCACAGTACAAAGGTTCTGGAATGCTAACAAGTAATAACATCTGCATGTAGGAGCAACGGATGCCACTTGTCTTCCTGATCATACTCACAACTTTCCCTATTCTCCAACGGGGTGACAGACTAGGTTGGTTCAGTATCCAGAATTGAGGTGCATACACGCTATCTCAACCTATGGGGCTTCCATACAGATTTCAAGCCGAGGGCACGCCTCTGGGTATTTAAACTAGATTTTAGTCTTGGAAATCCCGAACCTTTGCGTTCTAGGCCACGGCCATTCGAACTCTAATTTCCACCGTCGCAGTTGGTCTCCTAGGAACTCATCGCAAACACGGCCAAGATGCCTCTGGCAGGGAATGGTACTCGGAGAGCACTTCGATCGCCATTAAAGCGAACTAGACTTGATTTTGAGCTCGAGGTAGAGGCACACTCATACTTGAACATTGGCAAGACACGAAGAGGTACACGGAATATAGCCTCGGAACTTCTTGAAGTTGGAGCGACCTCGGATGCCGATATTTTCCTCTTTTGCTTTTTGCTTTGCGGCCGAAACTCATAACCCGGATAGATCCTGGTTTCTTGTTCTCATATGACTGGGTTGAACCTGCGGTTTTCGAAAGAACAAATTACATTTTGCACAAATGTGGAGAACGGCACGGCACTCATAGCACAAAACGATTTTATTTTTTTGAAAATGAGAAAAGGATTCTCAACCGGGTATTAAGCCTACAACTGACCACAGCCAAAACAACTCAACACAGAAAAACAAAAGGTAAACGACCTAAACACAATGAGACACGCTCGGGATGAAATGAGACAAACGAAAAGACACGATACTCAGACGTGCACAGGGAGCCTATTTCACCAAGTAGTGTTTCCCACTCTTTCTCATTTGTGGTTCTCACATCACTCGGCCCTCAAGCTCTGTTTTTCTAAAAAAGCCCTTTTTCTCACTTTTTCTCTCATCGCACATCTCTCTATTCTTCAATCTCTCATTTTTCAATCCCTCCCCTGGGTGATTGATGGATAAGCAGAAAGTTGTGGGCTTTTGCCCCTGGTATTCTACCAGATTCTTCTTCTTCTGCAGCTAGTGAATTCCTCCCACAGAGGGGTTGTGCTACAAATGAGTGTGTAGCGAATCTGCGGTGACACCGGTTGATGATGCTCTGCCAGGAGCTTGGGCGTGATCGGATCTGTCAAGATGAAGTCGAATATCTTGATCCATTCCGTTAGTTAGCCGCGCTTGGCTTGATACCTTCTTTGCTTGGAGGGTGAGAGAGCCTTGACACTTTGTTGTTAGCTTCAATTGTGCCCTTTTTCTTGGCATGTAGAGTGCCCTTCTTGGCAAATGCATTGATAACGGGGAAAAGACAGAACACCTGACTCCACTGTGCCCCTAGTTCTTCGTTTTGACCATTTTTTATTTTTGCTTTCTACTAAAACAATTTTGACCAACATGAGGGTTAGATTAACATGCTTGTTCAATTTTTGATTTGAAATCACATAAGTCGGGCTATGAGCCTTGAAAATTTTCCTTTTTGGGTCCAAAAAATGGTCCAGTTTTTGGAAAAGATGGAACAATTTTTGAGAAAATAGTCAACCTCAGTAGAAATTCTCAAAAACTATTTTTGCACACGGCCACTTGCTCAACGAGCATGAAACTTACGCCTGAGATGCACAACCTCGGATCCAAGGAAAAGCGCGTGCTTGAAGAAGTGCATAGCAGCGGAAAGTTGCCTTGTTTGAAACGACTGCGGCGCATTGAATATGCGGAAAGTTGCCTTGTTTGAAAACACCGCGCGCATTGTAGTCGATCCTCGGGCGATGATTGCAATCGAACTCTCGGATACAGAGGAGGCAAGGATGGTCAAAACCATTACATGGACACACTTGATTTGGAAGTGTTTATGGCTGGACTTCAGAATGAAGTTGCCTACGTATCCCAAAGATGGGAATCAAGCCTTACGTAGTTCGGGGTTAAGGTACACTCAGGTATTTAACCTCTCCTTTTTAAGCTCTAACTTTTGCCAAGGCGCCGATTGCAGGTTTTCGACCTTGCGAGCTTTATTCTTCTTTCATTTCTTTTTTTTTTTTCTATTCTTTTCATTCCTTTTTCTTCTTCTTTCTTTCTTTTTTTTTTTTTTTTTTTTGCATTTTTCTTTTCTTTTCTTTTTGCATTTTTGTATCTTTGCATTTTTTCTCTTTTTTCTTTTTTCATTCTTTTCTTTGCTCTAACTTTTGCCTGGGTCGCCCTTCCGGGTTTTCGGCCCAGCGAGCCTCTCAAAGGGTAAAAGTGTAACAAGTCCATGCCAAATGGTTTTGAGATTGAAGCCCTCTGTATCCAGGAGAGTGGCTGTTGTATTGATTTGCAGAATGATCCACCTTTGGCTTTTCGAGCACATCGGACATTTTTGCCCCTAGTTCGAGGGGTGCTTCTGTTCTAACTTTGCAAGCTTCTTCTGATGAGGTCTGACCTTCTTGATCTGACTTTGGTGCCTCTTGTTCGAGGGCTGCTTCAAATCTGGCCACACAGGCCTTACATTGTGGTTGACCGTTGAACATTCTGAATCCAAGTTCAAGGTTTGAAAGCGATCCTAAGCTGCACAATCTCAAGAGCGATTCCACACATGTCTTCGCAGGACCGCGCAAAACATTTTTTTTGAAAGTTTTTAATAAAACGACAAATCGCTCGCGCTGAAGACAGTGTAGGACCAGTCTGGATCAAAGCTAGGGTCCTTCTCAGTACTCATATTAACAAGCATGATCTCAATCATTAAGGGCTTAGCATGCCTCTCTTTCTCTCATTTGATCAAAGTTTTGCAAATCCCGAGGAATTCCTTCCTCTTCGTTTTCACCGCAGTGTTCAAAAAGTTTTGAAAAACTTAGGTCGTTACAATGACTTCAGGGCACAGGAGAGCAGGTGGAATGCACTGCCATTTCATTCAAATCCCGGCACAACTAGCACGGCGAAGCAAATCCGAGGCGTGGAAATCACTTCTTTGTTTCATTCAAAATCGTTAGATAAGCGGCTGGCGGCGAAGCAGACTCAAAACAAAACAAAAGACAAAGCATAAAACAAAATGGTGGCCTTGAGGTAACACCGGAATCACCCGACTCCTATACAACAGGACTGACTCGATACAACAAGACAGACCCAAAACAAAAGAGACTAACTCAAAACAAAAAGACAGACTCAAAACAAAACAAAAGACTGACCCAATACCCAAGTCAAAATGCAAAATTAACAGCACTTGTACATTGCTCAAAACAGTGCATGCCATTCCCACGTCTGGAGTTAAATCGAGTGCCACCCTCAGCTGGTTCATCCCCCTAATCACATTGCATTATCCCCCAAGTTCACCGATCCAGTGCCAATGGACTTTGCAGAGCTTGGCGGGAGGACAACTCCGTTGTCAAACAGATCCTGTACTTCATGGCGAAGACGGAAGCAGTCGTCGGTAGTATGGCGGTTCTTGATGGTGCAGCGATCTTGGGTAGCATCATGTGTAGCCAGAAGAGGGTTCGGGAGAGGCCGAGGCTCAAGGTGTTTGAGATGACCTTGTCCAACAAGGATTTGGAAAGCTTTGGACAAAGGCATGTGGAGGGCATGGAAGACCCTCTAACCTCGAGGTTGGTACTTCTGGGTTTGTGGATTTTTCTGGGCGTGCAAAGAAAAGGATTGGCGGTCTTGGCTGGTTTCTTGATCTCTTCGAGTCTTGAGGATTAGAGCTAACGGGATCATTTACGGTACAGGCCCTTTTCGGCTTGCCTCTTGATTCAAACTGCCCCTGACTTGAGTAGCGAAAGTGTCATCCACAGTTTTTGCAACAAATGTGAGCACTTGCTCTTTGTTCGATCCTCGGCTTTCAAAGCCTCAACGATAGCGAAGATGCTCATGGGGATCCATGTCCCCCCCTATCTTGTTCTTTCCACTCGCCTCCACTTTGCCAAGGGATTTGCCTTCTCCCAATGCAGCCCGTCCCAAGCTTGGGGAGCCTTTTGACATGAACTCCCTGGTAGGCGATGTGGTTGATGATGGCACCAAAAATTCGAAGGGTAAAACCGCCACTGTTCTCTAAAGATCTTCAATCATGCTCCCCAGAAGTAGTGGGTTCACGGGTTTGAGATGATTGGGGTTCAAGTGCATCTATCGTGCTTAAGGCCATACTTTCTGGGATAAACACCTCGGGCTTGAGTATATGGGTCGGGGGATATCTTGGGGTTGTAGGTGGTGGCGGTGTATGGTGAGGTTGAGATGTGGATGAGGTACTTGATCCTTGGGGTTTTGAAATGGAGCTATTGTCCGGGTTGTCAATGAGATTCTGGATCTCATGGCGAAGGTGGTAACAATCATTGGTGCCATGGCATGGCGATGATATACACGTTCTTTGGGGTTATGTGCAGGAGTGGGTTTAGCAAAGGTTGAGATTAAGGGGTTTGAGATGCCCTCTTTCCATCAGACTTTGAATGAGTGGTTAGGCTCATATGGAGGGTGAAAAATCTACCCGAGCTCAATTTTGGCTATTTGTAGTGGCCTTGGCAAAAATTGACTATGGCGTGTGTTGACTTTAGCAGGTTTGGAAAGGTCCTGCGAATCTTCAGCTGGCAAAAGTGGGTCAAAGTTCAGCTGGGGTCCCGAAGCTGGGTGCGAGGTAGATGCCCCAGATGGGCGTTGCGTTTCAGCACTGGTCTCATCCCGCATTGCAGTTCCCTGATTTAACACTGCTATCATAGCCACAAATCCTTCCGAACCTTGTGCCATCACGGGTCTACTGACGATGTGACTGGTGACTGTCGGATCAGATGAGCCAATGACCCCTGTATGGCCCTTCTTTGCCTTGCCTCAGCGAAAGAACACCGGTTTCCCTTGAATCGAATTTCTGACCTCACAAGGTCTATCAGCACTAGTCTAATGTACCTGGGGGATAGTGGAGCCTTCTGAAGCTATGGTTCCAGGACTACCCTAGCAAAAGAGAAAACGGACAGCATCTCATTAATTTCACCGAGCATCTGAATAAAACCGAATGAGTCTGCTCTCTACTGAATTCTGCCCCAAAATTCCGCCTGTAAGCTGATACCCTCAGGTAAAACTGATTCCACCAAATACTGATGCCCGCAGGCTTGATACCCAAAATACTGAATTGGTGCCCTTGAACTTCGATGCTCAAACTCAAGATACATGCATTCCTGTGAGGCACACTCTAACAAGCACATGAGATAAGTGAGAGCCAAAACACCCCTATGTTGGGGTAGGGTTGCCCTGTTCTATTTTGACAGGAGCTAGGGTTTCACTACATGCACGGCTTCAAACAACCTATAAGCATTAAGCAACTTTGTCCTAGTTTGGAATGGTCACTATGGATCCGAATATGCACTAGGTCGAATGGTCAAAGGGTGCCCGGTAAAACCGGGTTTGTGTTCCCATCTTTGTCGAGCCAGAGCGATCGGCCTTATGGACATGCCTTGACAAGACAAGCCTCCGCAAATCGTTCGAATGGCATATGGCAAACCACAGTGTCCTAGGCGCACCAATGCAAATGCAATGCAAAGAAACACACAAGTGTAGTCAAAACCGGATATCATGAGTTCGAGTCAAGTTCTCTAAATCCCCAAAAGTCGCGAAGCGTAAGCGTCCCCGAACGCATCCCGGGGGAAAGGGATTGCGAGTCCCCCCCGTTCTGGTTCGATATTGGGTCTACTATAGTTCAAAGGACTCAAATGTCACGGTTCTTAATCTTAAACCAAAGAGTCCAAATCCGGCAAATCATTTTGAAAACAGATTTTTGAGAGAAGTGCCAAACATGGATCGCCGCTGAATCTGAGTCGCCACCTAAATGTTTTTTAATGGGAAATTTAGGAAACCCTGACTCGGTGCCAAAAGCCACGTGTCCGTCATCACCAAAGTTGCCTCGGCTTGGGAACTTGGGTACTATTGGGGAAGGTCACTTCGTGAGCACCCCCGCTCGCCCGGTCAAAGACCGGCCTCTACTAACCATGATATCTGTTTTTGAAAACATTGTATGTTCTTATTCCGGTTATTAGCCTAGGTTACTATGTGATGCGCACAGCATACAAGTATAGACTGGGTCGCCTGAATTGGAACAAAACATTTCATGTTTGTTTGTTTGAGAAATGGTTTGATGGTGCTACCCGCAGGTAGGCTAAGACGTGGATTTGCCACTCTCGGGTGGGCTTAGAAAACAATGGTTTTGCCACTATCTAGTGGGCTTAAAACAAATATTTGATGAATTGTCCCAATTCAGATAACTCAACCTCCACCCACAGGCATTCAAGGCAGTTATATCACGTAAGCATTTAGCCTCATGGTAAGCATGCTATTCATGGCAGCACTCACACGCATGCAAGGATGCTAAAGCATAAAACTCACCGAGTGCTCCAAGCCAAAACAGAAAACTGATTAGGAATCATGCATGATCCTACATATACAGAATTGCCTAATGCAACACATGCGAAGATGCAAACTATAGCAGGCTCGGCTATTCTAAACATGGCATATGAAATGTTACAATTATCACGTACTCAATTCGGAATTGAAATACAAATGCAGTTTGTATGATGCGCCGAGCCCAGTGCGTGCAAAACAGATGAATGATGCAAACATGCTGTCATACTATATGCTAATTGAAACATGCCCTATATCTAACCATCATGAGCGGGTAAATAAAAGGGAAGAAAGACGTGGGGTTGGAAGACATACATCACACTCACCCACACTTATTACAATTATACCCTCGCGCAGAGGGTCCGAATAAATAATACAGTCCCAAATAAAAGAATAATACAGTCCGAATAAATATACAGATTCCTAATTAATTAACAGATTAACTAAGAAAAACTATAAACTGGCATTCAAGCCAGGGGCTGCCTCGATTCTGATGAATGATATATGCTGGGCTACCTTGCGCGGAAATCCACTGGGATGCCCCAATTAGCCTCTGTTTGCACCTTTTCTCGAAATGCGTGCCAGACTCTGAAAAGTTGTT
Organism: Camellia lanceoleosa; assembly: GCA_025200525.1. Lineage (NCBI taxonomy): Eukaryota > Viridiplantae > Streptophyta > Magnoliopsida > Ericales > Theaceae > Camellia > Camellia lanceoleosa. The sequence goes on from CM045767.1 coordinate 89,876,338, forward strand.
GATTCTTCATTTTGCTGCAACAGAGAGCAGGAAAGGGGCATAGCAATGTATTTCACAAATATATGCATGCCTCGATCCTCGTGCCACCAATCACGCATCTCGATGCATGATGGCCGAGGAGCCGAATTGCACAACTCAATATGGGATGAATGCACATGAATGCTACAACAAAACCTAACTCTATCATGGGTAATCCGGAGTGTCGGTGACTTGGGAATTGAGACCCGTTCCGTCACTCGGTCTGAAAGCGTGCCTGCTTTCCGTGCGCTAACTCCTATCCCGAACACAAAGCAATATGCATGATATGTATGAAATGTTGCTAATATGCAATCCTAACATACACAATGCTATGAAAATGAGATGTCTTGGAATGCGTGCTGCAGACGCATAAACCAAGAAATCGACACGCAATGCAATGGGACTAAAATGACAAATACAATGCAACATGGACTTACACTAACATGAGTGGACCTCAGCCACACTCACATAAGAGGCCATCAGATAAAAAAGAGATGCCTCGAAATGCGTGCACGCGGGGACGCAAATCGAGGAAATGGCATACGCAATGCAATGAGACTAAAATGGCATAAACAATGAAATATGGGCTTACACTAACATGAGTGGACCTCAGCCACACTCACATAAGAGGCCGTGAGATGAAAATGAGATGCCTCGAAATGCGTGCACACAGGTACGCAAACCGAGGCAATGATACTAAAGCATGAAATGGCATGGAATATGATATGCAAACATGCAAATGAATTTCAGCACTGAAATGTGGGGGAAAACAGTCCCGAAACATGGCCAAAGTGCACCCGAAGCATGGAATGATCCCGAAATGCGATATTAGATGCCCGAAATGGCCTATAGCTATACCAAACATGCACAATATGGACATGGAATGAAAATACAGTAGCAAGGCAGCCCCAAGAAAAGCATTTTTCAGTCATAAAAAGGGCTAAACAGCAAGCACACATAGGATTAAGCAAGAATGCAAAAATGGCTCCCCAAGAGGGATATTGAAGTAAGTGATATATACAATGCCCAAATGGAAAAATACCCTTCTACAACACTGAAGAGGGACTAAAAATATGTACATTTACAGTAGATGACATCCCCCAAATAAGTATTAAAATATGCTAAAAATGCCATGCAAGATTGAGGCCACAAGAGGATATAACATGAAGTAGGCAAAACAGTCATCCAACAAGAAAAGACCCTTAATGAAATATGTCCAGAGGGTCAAAATCTGACTCATTCCAGTTCTGATGATGGCCGAAAACAGAGGCTAGATAAGCCTAAAAGAGCATGTAAAAATGAGGGCCAAAGAGGGGTAGAATGGTAGGTACTACATGGAGACCCCAAACAAGATTGATCCCTTCTACAATGTTGTATAGGGACACAAAATAAGCTTACTCACATTTCATAACAAACTCCAAAACAATTTACATATAGGCCAAACAAATCATGCAAATTTACGGTAAATAGGAGAGATTATGAAGTAAGTGCAAGATAGAGGACCCAAACAGGATTGAGCCCTTCTTAAATGTTGAAGAGGGGCTCAAAATAGGCCCACTTACAGTTTACATTATGCTCGAAAACAGATCACTCATAGGCTAGAAATTTCATGCAAAAAAATGGCATATAAGATGATATTGAAGCAAGTGCCAAATGGAGGGCTCAAACAGGGTTGAGCCCTTAAACAAACATGAAGATAAGCTCAAAAGAGTGACCCTTTCAGTTAGGGTCGGAGCCTAAAATAGTGATCAAATAGGCTTAAGAAATGAAGGAAGAAAATGCTCCACAAGAGGGAAATGGAGACTTACCCTTGTAGACCTTTTCTTTTCTACCTCTTGGCTTGAGGAATGTTGCTTCTAAGCCTCTGAGAACCTGTCCTTGCTGCTGGAAATGGAGTGGTGATGGGGATGCTTGATAGTGATGAAGAAATGGCACCAAACTTGAAGAAAAATGACTTTGGAGCTTGGAAATGGAGAGAAATGGGAGGTGGAAGGTATAGCTCTCTCTCAAATGTGTCTAACAAATGTCTAACCTTGAGCCAAGAAGCCAAGCCTCTCCTTTATAGAGGAGAGGCATGAAAAATATCTAAGGGACCTCTCTAATCCTTCATACACGTGTATGGAGGATGGTCCAATTGGAAACCATCTGGCACAGCTGGAATACACTGAGGGAGAGGAAAATGGGCGGCCAGCTTAAAGGGGCAAAAAGGTCATTTCACAAAAGGGGTGGCCGGCCAGTTACTTTTCAGGAGCTGTCGGGAAGAAAACTGGCCGGTGGGAAAGTGCAAATGTGGCCATTCAAGTGTCCAAATTAAAGCCCCAGAAGTTAGTTTTCCAATGGCGCAAACCTTGCATCAAAATTCCTCCTGTGGAAAAAGTTATGCCAGTTTCCGTGAAGCCGCGCAGATTTCGGTTCAACCGGAGTGATGCCTTACTTCAATCAACCATATCTCCTCTATCCGGAATTGAATTTAGGAGATTCTTGAGTGCAAAATGAAGCCCTGGGAGTAATATTTCCAACGATGGTGGCCTCATACTTTAATTCCTCTTGTGCAAAGAGTTACGCCCATTTCGGTGAAGCCACGCAGACTTTTCTCCTTCCCGGATTCATCTTTGAACCACTTTTGACCAAGCAGAAGCTGGTTGTCAAAACAATTGCTGGCCTCCACCCTCCTACAAGCTTCCTAACCATGAAAATAAGGCCTCCACCAAAAATGAACCCAAACCGATCACGAAATGAAGGTTCGGGGGCAAACGCGTGATTCGGGACCTCAAAGCCCATCAATTGGTACCGGGAGTGGTATTCAACCACGAAGTGGGTATCTAAGACCCCAGTGTCCCTCAAAAGGGAGTAAATAAGATGCATGTCAAAAACCGGAGGAATCGAAGATGGTTAGACGGTCCGAATCGAAGCTACCGACGGCTCAAAATCGGAACCGGCTCGAAATGGGCAAAATGGCTCTGACCCACGAAAAGTAGCCCACGGCCACTGAGAGATGGTCTACGGGACCTCTCCCTCCCCTCAGGAAGAAAAATAGAGAAAACCGAGCCTGGTTCGCAAACCGAGGCAAAGTACAGAGAGGGTTCGGAAGTCCGGAGGTAGGGCTCGCAGCCGAGACTCTGAGACTTCTAAACGAGCACAACATGTAACATCACCGAGCGCTCAATCGGTGACGTCTGAGTCTTAAGGTCAGTCAAAAATGGGGTGTCTACCCTACAATGCAAGACACCTCTTGAATTCATACATCTATGAACTAGGCTTAAAGCCAATCTGGGCCTATGGCCATTCTGTATGATTTGTTAGGCCAGAGGCCATTCTATATTTCTAGTATGAAACAAAGTGCTGTACATAACTAAGTGCTACAGTGTGAGCCACCTCTAGAATCCGTCTTAGACACCTCTTGGGTTCATACATGCATGAAAAGGGCTTAATGCCATTCTCTTTAAGGGCTTAATGCCACTCTGATCAAGGGCTTGAAGCCATTCTGCTTAAAGTTTGGGCCTAAGGCCATTCTAGAAATAATTACATGATAAGGTTAACAGTATGCTCTCTACACTGATACATGTACATTGTAATTCAAGTTAATTATTAAATTATTTACGTACTACTATTCACTGAGCTTGGCTCACTTTATGTTATGTTTGTTTCTGTAGGCACTCCACTTGGAGGTCAGTCTTAACCCATGGCATCCATTCCTCTTTTGTCAACCTCAGAGGGTCCAGGCACTTATATGAAGGCAGCTCATTTTATGGGATTTTGCTAAGCTTTTGGTTTTGTATCCTGATTGTCTGTCTAAGGTTGAAGTGTATATAATCCCTTTACCTTTCAATGTTTTGTTATATGCCCAATCTTGAGGGCTGGGTCTGTATATATATGTACATAGCTAAATCCTCTGATGCACGTCACTGTATGTTTATCTGCCTTATGTTCTGTTTTGTGATCCTGGCATGATAGTGGTCGCTCAATGGATGTAGTTCTTTTATTTATATTAATTTATGTTGTTAAATGCTTCCGTTCAAGCCCCATATATTTTGTATATCAGGTTAAGTGTCCGATTCTGAATAGGTCATGCTCAAACTTTTAGGGGCGAGTTTGGGGCGTGACAAATTGGTTCCCAATTCCATTCTTTTAGCTCAATTCCCATCGTAATTCACCTATTTACTTCATTTCATGTACTGAACAACTCAATTACACAACTACAGGGTTGAAGTCTTACCTTTAACACTTAATTTGAAAGAATTCCAAGTTACTCTTCCCAAATTTCAAGTCTTTAGCATAAGTTCAAGCTAATTCCTCAATCTTCCTCTTTTTGGTCTCAATCTCTAGCTCTCCCTCTCTCTCTCTCTCACGTTTTAGTGTTCAAAGAAATGAAGGTGGGATGATTCTAAAGTGTACACATAAGCCTTATATTGGTCAATTAGTGAAGTTTAATTAAACTAGGCTTAAGACTAATCTATTGGCATTATTATATTTTAATAGTTTGATTCTGAATCAAATTTTAATTAAACCTACCATAAAATTCTAAAAATCTCAAATTACACATAACCTAGACAATTTCATGATCGGATGCTGATAAGGCCTTCAATTCGCATACCGAAATAGAAATGCAGACAGATATTTCTACCATGAATAGATATAAACACTATTAACACATAGCACATGCAATTAACTCAAAGCTTTATCTTAATTACTGATTAAGCATTCTTAAATAAGGTTTAGTAGCTAATCACAGGTCAGGGTTGTTATAGTTTTCCCCTCTTAAAGAGTTTGGTCCTTCAAACTCGAATTACCTTAACTTTGGAAGAATATCGGATCCAAAGGGAACAAATCAGGGTATCTCTTCATCATATCATCTTCAGTCTTCCAAGTCGCATACGTCTTTCCATGATTTTGCCAATCAACCTTCACCACTGGAATTTCTTTGTTTCTTAATCGCTTGATCTGGCGATTTGCAATCTGGATTGGTCGTTCTTCATACATGTAATCATCTTTCGGTAGTATGTGTATCAGTTCAATCACATGTAACGGATCTCTCAAATAATCTCGAAGCATTGAGACATGAAAACATTGTGCATATTCTCCATAATCGGAGGTAAAGCCACTTGATACGTCACCGATTTAATTTTCTCAATAATTTCATATGGGCCAATGTACCGCAGTGCTAGTTTGCCTTTAACCCCAAACCGTGTCTGCCCTTTCATCGGGATCACTTTGATAAACACATGGTCACCTACTTCATATCCTCTATCTCTCTTCCGAACATCTGTATAATTCTTTTGGCGACTTTGGGCGGTTTTTAGTCGTTACTGGATCAATTTCACTTTCTCAGTCATTTCTTGCACAAGTTCCAGTCCCAATAACGGTCTATCACCCACATCAGCCCAACAAATTAGGGATCAGCACTTTCTACCATACAGAGCTTCGTAAGAAGCCATCTCAATACTTGAGTGATAATTTTTGTTGTACACAAACTCGACTAGTGGCAGATAAGCTTCCCAATTTCCTTGGAAATCTAACACACATTCTGAACATATCTTCCAAGGTTTGAATGGTTTGTTCAGATTAACCATCTATCTGAGGGTGATAAGCGCTGCTCAGTCTTAATTCAGTTTCTAAGGCTTGTTGTAAACTCTACCAGAATCTTGAAGTGAACTTAGTGTCCCTGTCCGACACAATAGATATTGGCACTCTGTGCAATCTCACAATCTCATTCACATAAATGTTAACTAATTTATCCGCATTATAAAAAGTTTTAACAAGTAAAAAATGTGATTTAGTCAAATGATCAACAATTACACGATAGAGTCCATACCTCGAAAGAACAAGGTAGACAGATAATGAAGTCTATCATGATTTGCTCTCATTTCCATTTTTGTATTGGAAGTAGTGAAGTAATCCAACGGGTCATTGATGTTAAACTTTCACTTGTTGGCAATGCAAACATTTAGCCACAAAGTCAGTAATACACTTCTTCATGCTAGGGCACCAAAAATTCTATTTCAAATCTTTATACATTTTTTTGTTCCCCAGATGCATAGCAAATTTAGACCTATGGTCAGAACAATCCGGCACACAAAGTTTACCCATAAATTTAAACACATTACTTTCATACACAAATCCCGGCCTTCGTTTAGAGTTGATTGCTTCCACAACCTTTTTCAGAAATTCATCTTCTCATTCCTTTTCTTTAACTTCTTCAATTATGGCTGGCTATGTAGAAATCGAAGCTAGAACTCCACCATGTTCACGTAAAATGAACTTCAATCTCATTTCATTCCAGATCACATAACAATTCTTTCTGACCGGTGAGCAAACACGAAAAATTCCCAATGGATTTTCGGCTCAAAGTATGTGCCACTATATTTGTCTTTCCCGAATGATACAGAATCTCCAAATTATAATCTTTTATCAACTTGCGCTATCTCCTCTGTCTCATGTTCAATTTTTTCTGAGTAAAGAAATATTTTATGCTTTTGTGGTCAATGTAAACTTCACAAGTCATTCCATACAGATAATGGCGGATTACTTTACCATTTTGCATTAATACACAAGTCACTCCTCACTTCACAAGTCACTCGGTGCAATTACTTTACCATTTTGCATTAATACACATCCCAAGCCTTTGTACGAAGCATCACTGTAGATTTAGAACCCATTTGTACCATTAGGTAGAATGAAAATTGGTGCAGTCACTAGTCTAGCTTTTAATTCCTGAAAAGCGGATTCCCTCTGATCATTCCAATCAAACGGCACATTTTTCTGTGTCAAATGTGTCAATGGCATGGCAAGTTTGGAGAAATCTTTTACAAATCTTCTATAGTAGCCAGCAAGCCCCAGAAAACTTCTAACTTCTGTAGAGACCCTAATTTTTGTAATTACCATTAAATCCCTAACCTTGAGTTTATTTCAATAAAGCCCTTGAATTTTCGCTTAATTGCGTTTTAAACCCGAGAATCGGGAAGTATCGCGGATTAATTCGAGTAAACCCTAATCGTTCCCATAGATTAATAAACACCTTTAAAACCCTATTATTAATTATTAGACCCTATAATTATAGATTAATCACTTTAAAATCTTAATTCCCAGTAATGTTGTTTTTGCTTGGTTTCACGCCTTTGTTTGCGCTTTAATTTAACGGGACCCAAATTTATTATTCTAACTATTTTTTAATGTTAGTATATTGTATACTAAATATCAAGGTTTCATAAGTTTAGACTCGGTCCCTATATACTTCTATTTTATTTCATTCCAAACCTTAATTGTAGTACTTTCTTAATTAATTTACTTATGCCTATTATTTTATGTTTATAAATACAAATATCTTATATATATATATATATTTTGGAGCCCAAGTAGTTCGCCATGTGATGGATGAAAGGGCCTTGATGGCAACTTTGACAAATTACACTTATAGAACTTGGCCTCTAAGAAACCTCCTAATCCTCTCTCTATATATATGCACACTTCTTCCCCTCATTTTACACATTTTCAGCTATGCACTAGAGGAGTGACAGAGAGTGATCTTGGAAAGAGAGAGAGAGAGAGAGAGAGAGAGAGAGAGGAAAAGAAGAAAAAGAAGAATTATGTTGAGTCTTGTACAACAAAGGTAAACCTACATCACCTATTCTCTCAAGTTTTTTACCACTTGTTTTTCCCCTCCTAATACATGCTCTTTGTATATATATGTTGTAGTCTAAGCCTACACTCTTGTATAAATGTGTATTAATCAAGAAATTGTATGCTTCTCTTTCTTTCTTAAATTTCGAACAGCAAATCTTTTCCCTCTCTTGAATTTATTTTCCTATCAAAACTCCATAAACTCAAAATCTTTTTTATGGTGTAATATTTGGTATGTCTAGAGTATGTAATAATTTTTGTAGGACCTAATGATGTATTTTTATAACCTAAACAATTTTTCCAAGTTTGTTACTCACAGAACCACAAAAACAATCAACTTTCTCTATTTTTGTAAAATTCCAAAACAATAATCTTGAGTCCACTTTTATGTCAAAATCTTAATCTTAGTGTTATATTTTAACTAAAAAAATTTTGAACTCAAGAGAGTGAGGGGTTCGAGAGAAAAACCGATTTGCGTAAATGTCAACGAATCTGGACAGATCTTAGTAATTCTGAATTATCTTAAAATCTAAAATACCAATCCTACTTTCGTAAATTGAGTTTGAAACTAGACTTGTTTATCTGCAAACTCACATGAGACCAGGTACTTAGGGCCAATAAAAGTATTTTTTTCGTAATTATTTTCAAACTGGTTCAAATCTGGAAATCTGGAAATTTGTGTTAATATGCTCTTATTTGGTTTGCAACTCTTATATTCTATGTTTCTTGAATGTTTTAGTCTCGATATGTAATCTATGATAAATTGTAAATTTGATTTACCATGAAAAAATTACTTGTTGTTTAGTTTGGATTCGTAATTATACTGACCATGCTTCGCTATAAGTGAGAACATAATGCACTTAATAAAGGAGAAATCAAATGGGATGGTAATGGGTTGCGATCATTGTATTAAATTTTATGAGATAATGAATGATGGATTCAAGAGTATAATATAGTGGAATGTGTTCTATTTTTGTGAAGTCTTGCACAAGTATGTTTTCGAATCCTAACATGGCATGGGAGGTATTCGCCGCTAACTTGAAATAAGAGGCATAAGAGTGGCAGTGAGGGTCTCACACAAGGAGAGTATCCCTGGAAGCCCATTCCCTTGGGACAGACCATGATATCACCACTCGGGTATGTAACCTAGGTGCGTGGGCATCATTGGCAATTGTGCGGTAAGCGACGCACTGGTGGTTATGTAGTAAGCGATGCATTAGTATTGTATTAACCAAGAGGGAGCCAAAATTGCTTGTGGCCATTGTTAGTGGTTGGGTAAGAATGACATTCCGCGGGGAGTTGCCTAGAACTAACTAAAATTGACTATTATTCATGAGAACTGAAATTTAATTATAAGCTCTGCTTAATTATTGCTTTCACTGTATGTTATGATCGTGCCGTTATGTTACTTGTGTATTTGGAATGGGAAAAGGGTCGGGATGTGTGTGCTTACTGGGTATTCCAAGCTCATGGCATTTTATGCCAGGTGAAGGCGAGTTTTACACTGAGAACAGAATCTTTAAAAGCTTTATGGAACCATGGTTGCCTTAGAGATTAGATTGTATATTTCATATATTTGGGGTAATCTTTTTGTATCAAGGAACTAATCTATATTTAGAGACTTGAAGAATTTTATCAGTAATTATTATTAATATTTTCTTTTAGTATAATTATTTGTATTTTGTGCTTAAAAATGATGTGTATCCGCTAGTTAAACCCCGGTGTATCATTGTATTATATTATCAAAATTTGGTACGTCACAACTTCAGTTACGTTTTTCGGTCTTGGCCAATTCATAATGGTTTCAATTTTCTACGAGTCAACTGATATGCCATCCCTAGTGATTACATGTCCCAGAAATGCTACGTTGTCAAGCCAAAACTCACATTTGGATAGTTTTGCATACAGCTTATTTTCTCTCAAAATTTGTAACATAGTTCTAAAATGATTTTCATGTTCTTTCCTGCTTTTAGAATATATCAGAATATCATCAATAAACACAACAACAAATTCATCCAGATACAGTTTGAAAACCCTACTCATTAGGTCCATGAAGACGACAAGTGCATTGGTTACCCCAAACGGCAATACTAAAAATCCATAGTGCCCATATCTAGTTCAGAATGCAGTTTTCTCTATGTCTTCTGCCTTAACTTTTAACTGGTGATACCTGGACCTAAGGTCAATTTTTTAAAATACTTGGGCTCGCTAGAGTTGATCAAACAAATCATCTATTCTGGGCAATGGGTACGTGTTTTTCACAGTCACTTTGTTCAATTCTCGATAGTCTATACACAATCTCAATGTTCTGTCTTTCTTTTTAACAAATAGAATTGGAGCATCCCAAGGTAAAGTGCTCAGTCAGATAAATTACTTGTCTAACTGTTCTTGCAATTGAATTTTTAATTCTTTCACTTTGGGTTTTCAAACTTCTGAGTCAAAGTAATAATGTCAGTGTTGACCAAGTCTACTTGAACCGAAAAGGGAGGGGAAGGCAAAGGTTGTTGTCTTTGTTACTATATCATTGATTCTTTTAAGACTTCTAGCATTTGTTCCATTCGGTTCATTCGGAATAAGAAGATTTAGTTGTACCGTCACTTCTTGTATTTTCCATTGTTATAGGTAAACAAAGCACTAGTAAACACAGGCAAATAATTCTTTACAGTTCCTCAATGTTCATGTTTAGTTCAAATATGTTCATGTCATTTCAGTATAATTCAGATATGTTCAGATACTTTACACGCACACTCAGACATGCAGATGTAATGTCCCTAATTCTTTTCTAAGACATCCTATAGCTCATATGGACTCGTAAAGCGGTATAACACGTGCTCGATACAACTCTATCACGATCCAAACTGCCCTATAGGTTTAGCATTGTAACTGGCCAGTATTCTTGGGATTACCGAAGGCCTCTTGTCAACAATCAAATAAAAAGGGGCTAGCAGAAGCTCATATACAAATTTGACGTCCATAGAGCTAATGGGACAAAAAATTTAAAACTTAATTTACAAGTTTGTGGCATCATCCTCGCATCACCATATATATAGATTCTCAAAAGATATGCTCACCAAGAATGTAATAATTACAAAAACAAGTCTTAAACATTGTTCACAAAAACTAGACCACTTCTCAAATGGAAACTTCCTCGGGAGGCACAATGGTTGACTGGCTGGCTGGCTGACAGAATGAAACTCCAGGAAATCAACTTTGAACCTGGTCACGCACATGGTCACCTACATACATAAATAATATAGTGAGTAGGAGCCTAGTGAATAACAACAGAATAAAGGGTTTATGAATGTTGTCCAAAACATATTCAGAAATCAGAGTTTATATCAAAAAATATATTCAGATTCACATACTTATCCAGAAGTTATAAGCAGTTATATCTGGTACATCCATTAGCTGTCAAATCAATTGGTCTTGAGACCCACATGTATAGTCGGTACCAACAGCCATAAGGGTCAATATCTTGTGCACAAGTAGCTATCGTATTGTATTCCCCAGGCAAGGGCCATGTGAACATAGACCACGGTATTGTTTCCCCTGGGCAAGGGCCATATGATCATAAGCCACGGTACTATTTTCCCCAGTTGAGGGCCACGTGCATATTGGCCAACATATTGTTTTCCTCGGGCGAGGGCCATGTGAACTAAGGATGCCGCAAATACATTTCTAAAGATTGGCCATTTATTCATGCTTCACAAAATAGCATTTCATAAACCATATCATATCTTATCATTCTGAAATTACTTATAATCAAACATAGCTTTACAGAGTTATTACTCACAGATAGCTCCGGTAGCAGAATAGTCAGAACAAACGGATCAAACAGTTTATAGCGCATGACCCACACAAACACATAGTGGATACACATTGAAACACACGCTCGGAAAACACTTAACTCATTCTAGGTGTGTTTTTAATCTTTGTTCTCATTATTATGTCTTAATTAATGCTTATGAATGCCTAAGAGGCAATGAGGATGCCAAAATGTAAGTTGAAACACTTAGTCAAATTTTCAAAAACAGAGCAGTTCTCTCAAGCGCAACTTTGGTCACTAGAGCGAACCCCTTAGTCTGCAAAACTTTTGAGAGCTCTCATTTTAAGCTCGAGCGAAGGGTTTGGTCGCTCGAGCCAATAAGGAGAACAAAGGGTGGTCACTTGAGCGCAGGTTATGTCGCTCAAGCCTAGGCCCATGTCTGCAAAAGTACTGGGAGCTTGAATTTTTCGCTCAAGCGCAACTCTCACAGCTTAAGCGAAGAGTGCGAATTCTAGAATTTCCATATTGCTCTCTAAGCTCCAAAACTCAAATTCAAAGCTTCAAAAAGCATTCCTCGGGCCCAAAACTTGGGAAAACTTGTCTAAACTTATAAAACAACATGAATTAAAGATCATTTCACAAAATCAAGGCCCAAAAGCTTGCCAATTGTTCAAAATTAAACTTGAAATTGTGAAAATGTATTATGCATGCAATGGTATGAACTCCAACCTTCCAAAACATAATGAAATAAGGTAAAATGACATAAAATGTGATGAATTCTCAAAACCAAAATAGAATTACCACATGCATGAAAGAATTCTTTTGAAAACAACTTCAAAACTTCATGAAATGCACATGCATGCATGAATTGGTTCCCAATTCCATTCTTTTAGCTTAATTCCTATGCTAATTCACCTATTTTACTTGATTTCATGTACTTAACAACTCAATTACGTAACTAAAGGGTTGAAATCTTACCTTTAAGTCTTAATTTGCAAGAACTCAAAGTTGCTCTTCCCAAATTTCAAGTCTTTAGCTTAAGTTCAAGTTAATTCCTCAATCTTCCTCTTTTTGGTCTCAATCTCTAGCTCTCATTCTCTCTCATGTTTTAGTGTTCAAAGAAACGAAGGTGAGATGATTCTAAAGTGTACACATAAGCCTTATATAGGTCAATTAGTGAAGTTTAATTAAACTAGGCTTAAGACTAATCTATTGGCATTATTATATTCTAATAGTTTGATTACTTAATCAAATTTTAATTAAACCTACCATAAAATTCTAAAAATCTCAAATTACACATAGCCTAGGCAATTTCATGATCGGATGCCAATAAGGCCTTTAATTCACATATCGAAACGAAAACACCGATAGATATTCCTACCATGAATAGATATAAACACAATTAACATATAGCATACGCAATTAACTCAAAAATTCATCTTAATTACTGACTAAGCATTCTTAAATAAGGTTTAGTAGCTAATCACAGGTCAGAGTTGTTTCACGAAGGCTTCATTTTAATCTAAGCAAATCATGTTTTCATTATTGTGGGTTTTTTGGCTTTCTCTTTATCGCTTCAAGAGATAGGAATTTCTTTGTTCATCTTCAATATCTCATCTATGGATAGTTATGTGGTAGATCTTATTGCACAAAAAGCATGTTAATTATAAATTTTTGAAAAGCATATAAAAGGGATCTAGGGTTTGAATGTTTGGGTTGAAATGGTAAAATTGATGGTTATGTGGGTTAATTGGGGAGCAGTCTAACATGTCTATGTTGAAAGGAAGAGAAAACCCTAATTTAATAATTTGACCTAATGACTTAAAAAATGGTAAAGTTGAATAATGTTTGTGTTTTGTTAAGTTGACCTAATTTGGGCATGTTAACTTAAAAAATAAAAGAGTTGATTTTGAAAAGAGAAAGAAACCATGGTGTATTGTAAATTTAGAAATGGACTTGAGGTTGGATTTTGAAACTTTTGAACATTGTTATTATCATTGTTGTTGGACTCAAGGTCAAGTGAGCATCGCATTATCATATTACGTATGTTTAAATATTTATACTTAGAGGTTTTGTTCTTGGTCATCGGTGGAGGATGACAATGTGATGTTGAATCGATTATGTATATGTAGTACACTCTAGCTATTTATATTTGTTGATTTATATGATGGTTGGAATGTGCTTGCGTTAAAAATGTGGGGTACCAGTACCTTTCAGCTAGCGCCAGGAGAACTTGCTAGAGGTACCATTACTTTCTAATGGGTGTTTGGTAATTGGCAAAGGTACTATTACCTTCCAACGGGTGTCTGGTAAATTGACAGAGGTACCATTACCTTCCAGTGGTGTCTGGTAAATTGGCGTGAGTATTGGAAAGGTGCATCATTGGCTTACCATACTTGAAGAAGGTAGAGCGTTGTTGGGTTCTCGTTATCATCTTGGTCCTATTTATGTGTATCATCCATAGTGATGATTCTTTTATAGAGGATGTTAGTTGTATTATATGGTTATGTGCGGTGCATTTTATATGTCTTGTCTTTGGGTTCGTTTGGGATATTTTTATTTGGAAGTTGTGATTTGATTTGGGGAAGAGTAACTGGGTTTGTTTTCAAATGCCTATTATTGTCGAGCAAGTCTAAAATAAAGCGGTAGCAAGAAGAAAGAAAAGAGAATGGTTAGGTTGTTGGATAAATTGAATGATTTTGAGAAAAGTACCTCTGTAAGTATATCTTTATGTATAAATCGGCACATTATGTATATGGTATGACTTAAAGCATTCATGGTCATAGCTATATATATATGTTGTTGTTTGGGATCATGTTGAGATCCCTATTGGACTTTATGTTCATCTTGTGTTGCTAATCCCTTTTCTGGTGAACATCAAGAAGTGTTTCAAAATCGAGGATCTTCATTATCTGTTTGCCACGGGGCCTTCTATTTGTTTGCTAAACATCATTGTTGTAAAAGGGTTGCACCCTTTCTTTTTTATGTAATGGTGTAAGCCTGCAGGCAATTTATTGTAATTATGTCACATGTTGCATTATTTTGTATACAAATGAAAGAACCTTCATTAACTTATCTTTAGTGAAATATAGGACCTTTTTTCTACTATCTTTGGAATTGACTTTAATAATGAGATGGTAATGGTATCGAGTAATAAAATGTGGGCGCTACAAGATGCACCTCTGACGGTGACTAGAAAAGGAAAAGTGAAAAGATCAAGTAGAGGATCAAGGCAAAGAGAACCAAGTGACAATTTGAGTTGGTCCATAAGCTAATTCGTGGAACCTTGAACGGGCGCTTTGTCCAAGAAGGAGAAGATTTCCTTTTCTGAGGGTTTCTAGAACCATGGATTGACCAAGAAGAAAAAAAAAATCCCGAGTTTGAAATATTCTTCGATCGTTAGCTTTCTAATAGTGATGAGGAGCAGGCAGATTGAAGCATTGGCATCTATTAAGACAGTGATATTAATTCTGAAAACAGTATAGAGGATTTCTTAGGTCTGACACTAGCTAGTTTGCTGAAAGAGTCTGATAATAGTGTTGAACCAATGAAGTTGGGGCATATAGCTATTCTGTGATCGGAGAAGGGCCACCTGTCGATTGCTCAAGCTTCATCATGGATGCAGTGAATGACACGCAAGGAAATTGACATGTTGAGAAACGTCTTATTGAGAATTTTGAATTGGTTATTGAGTCTGAGTCTGTTGGGCTTGTAGGATTGGAATTAGATTTGAGTTTGTCTGAGATGTCAGAGTTTTCTTTTTTTTTTTTTTTTCTTCTTTTTTTTTTTTTTTTTTTTTTTGAGTCTATTGCAATAGTTGAGCCTGAGATTCTGAATGAAGATATTGCGAATTTTTCTTACTTCTCTATGCCTATAGTTCATAGCATTGACCAAAATTTTTAGAATTTTGATGAAAACGAAGATGATGAAATTCCTCGAGCTTTGAAAAATTTACTCAATTGGGAGGAAGAAAGGCATGCTAAGTCATTGGTTGATGAAATTGTTTATGTAAATGTGGGTATTAAGAAAGATCCTCGCTTAGTCCAAATTGATTCCACTTTATCTTCAAAGGAACGCAAGCAATTAGTTGCTTTATTAAAGGAATTCAAAGACGTTTTGCATAGTCCTATGAAGATATGCCTAGAATTGATCCTGAGATTGTACAACATCGGATCCCTCTTAAACAAATCAAATAGAAGCTTCACAGAATTCGTATGGATTGGGCATTGAAAACCAAAGAAGAGGTTACTAAACAAATCAATGTTGGGTTCTTGCTTGTCTCGAATATCGACTTGGTTAGCCAACATTGTGCTAGTCCCAAAGAAAGATGGCAAAATCGTGGTTTGTGTTGACTTAGGATTTGAATAAGGCTAGTCGAAGATAACTTTCCATTGCCACATATTGATGGCTTGGTAGACTTCAAGGGCATACCTTCATCATTTATGGATGGTTTTTTAGGGTATAAGCAGATCCTTATGGCTCTAGAGAATAGAGAAAATATTGCATTTACTACACCATAACGGACGTATTGTTACAGGGTCATGCCATTGGGTTTGAAAAATGTTAGTGCCACTTATCAGCGAGTCACCACCATATTGTTGCATGATATAATCCATAAGAAAGTTAAGGTGCATGTAGATGACATGATTGTTAAGTCCAAAGATTGAGAAGGCCATTATACCGCATTGAAGAAATTATTTAAGTGAATCAGGGAATACAGGCTGAGGCTGAATGCACAAAAATGCACCATTGGGGAAACTGCAAGCAAGATGTTGGGATTTCTAATCACATAATGGGGAATTGAAGTTGATCCATCGAAAATTAAGGCCATCTTAGAAATGTTGCCAGCAACGATTGAAAAGGATGTGCGGGGCTTTCTCGGTAAAGTGTAATTCATAAGGAGGCTTATTTCTAAATTAACTTTTGACCTGTGAACCACTATTTGGTCTGTTGAAGAAAGGAAAGCAGTTCTAATGGAATGATCGATGTCAATTCGCCTTTGAGCAAGTTAAGCAATATTTGCAGAATCCACTTGTGTTATCACCACCTGAGCTAGGAAAACCATTGATTCTGTGTTTATCAGTGACTAAATCAACCATGGGATGTATGCTTGTGCTAGAGTCAGACGAGAAAGTAGAGAAGGCCATCTACTACTTGATCAAGAAGATATTTGAATATGAGACCCATTACACTCTCTTGGGAAAGGCTTGCTTAGCTTTGGTTTGGACCACCAGGAAGTTAAGACACTACTTGTTAGCTCACTCGGTAATTCTGGTTTCAAGATTAGACCCCATCAAATATCTCTTGAGAAACTAGAGCTTACCGGTAGGCGATGGTTACTTTTGCTTAATTTGACCTCAAGTATGTCACTCTCAAATCTGTTAAAGGAAGGGCTGTGGTAGAATTTTTGGCTGATCACCCAATTAAAAGAGAAGAAGATATGGATTATTCATTCCTAGATGAGGAGGTCATGCGGATGGAAAAAGACACTTAAAAATTGTACTTTGATGGAGCATCCAATCAATTTGGCTACGCGATGGGTGTGTTGCTCATAGCACCAGATGATTCCCATATCCCTATAGTTTTCAAACTCTGATTCAGGGTATCCAACAACCAAGCAAAGTATGAAGCGTGCATTGTCGGACTAGAAGCAGCTATAGAATTAGGGGCAATAACGTTGTATATGATTGTGGATTCGAACTTGGTTGTCTCTCAAGCCAATGGAGACTGGAAGGTAAAAAATGAGACAATAAAAGTCTATCATCAGACCTTGGACATGTTAATCCCGAGGTTTGAAAGATTGACATTTACACACTTGGTGAGAGAGAACAACCGATTTGTTGATGCGTTGGTAACCCTAGCCTCCATGATAGATATACCAATTGGGATTAAGATGAGCCCAATCCTGATAGAACAAATATATACATCCGCCTATGAAATGGTAGCTACAGCAGAAGAGGTTCAAGATGTGAACCCCCAGTACTTTGATATTTGGAATTTTTTAGAAAGCAGCATATACCTGTAAGGGGCAAGTGCCAAGGACAAAAGGGAAATACGACGTCTGATTGCTCAGTTCAACATCTGCAGAGATAAGCTGCACAAAAGGAGGCATCTATGAATGTATAAGTAGTGTGTAGAGGAAGAAGAGGCAAAACGTATCATGAAAGTCATCCATAGAGGAGAGTATGGCGCCCATATGAACGGTATAATGCTGGCTAGAAAAATCCTTAGATAGGGATACTAATGGTTAACCATGGAGGGTGATTGTATCGATTTTGTTAGGAGATGCCACAAATGTCAAATCCTTGTCAATCACATGAATACCCCTCCATCAAAACTCTACAACATGACTTCGCCTTAGTCTTTCTCAGTTTAGGGCATAGATGTTATTGGAGCAGTCACACCGAAGGGTTCAAATGGGCATCAGTTCATGTTGGTTGCCATTGACTATTTTACTAAGTAGGTTGAAGCACAGTCGTTTTCAGTGTTAAAAGCATCGCATGTGGCCAAATTCATCAAGAATAATATCAGCTATAGATATATGG
Organism: Camellia lanceoleosa; assembly: GCA_025200525.1. Classification (NCBI taxonomy): domain Eukaryota; kingdom Viridiplantae; phylum Streptophyta; class Magnoliopsida; order Ericales; family Theaceae; genus Camellia; species Camellia lanceoleosa. Next base: position 89,894,284 of record CM045767.1, read on the forward strand.
TACCAAACAAAGCAATTTCAGACAATAGTCCACATTTCAAAGGAGAAATGGCAGTTCTACTTGAGAAATATAATGTGGCTTTTCACAAGTCATCACTTATAGGTCATAAACCAATGGAGTAGTGGAAACTGCAAATAAGAACATTAAGATCATTTTGCATAAGACGGTGGAAACCTACAAAGATTGGCCAGATAAACTACTTTTTGCACTTTGGAGATATAGGACATTAATCCGAACATCTACAGGGGCAACCCCATACTCATTGGTATATGGAATGGATGCTGTTTTGCCAATGGAGATATAAGTGCCTTCATTGAGGATTATGGTTGAATGTCAGATAGCAAAAGCTAATTAGCAACAGAAGCAATTTGAGTTGTTTGATGAGCAAAAATTGAAGCGTTATACCACGTTCAAGGGTATCAAAGCAGGATTGCCAAAGCATTTAACAAAAAGGACAACTGAGCTCTTATTCACAACCCTAGGGGAAAGTTTAGTCACAATTGGACGGGTCCCTACGTCATCAAGTCAATTTGGTCAGGGGGAGCAGTCATTCTAATGGATTTGGATGGTTTGGAGTTCTCACAACCAATTAACATAGGCAAGCTGAATAAGTACTATCCTTGAGAGACTCGTTGGGCTGAAAACCAAGAAGAGCGACCTAGGCAAAAGTTCATTAAAAAAAAAAACACTTACAAGGTAGAAAACTTGAAAAGGAGACTTGAAAAAGTTAGAGCACAAATGGAGAGTGTTAATACCCGAGTGAACCTTAGCGGAACTACATGAGGCATGATTCCTATCTTTGGTATACGTAGGCAACTTCATCTTGAAGTTCAGCCCTAATTATTTTTCAATTCACTCATCTCGTCCATGGTTGATCGGTTGTTGTTCAATCCATGTTTGATTGGTTCGTCCCGTTTGATTCAGTTGTCCTATTTTCATGAGGGGTTCAGTTGCAAAGCAGATTCAGTTGTGCATCTTAAGGGTTGGGTCCATGTTGGTCTGGTAGAGGCCATTTGCAAAAACAGATTTTGAGGATTTTTAATGAAGTTGACTGATTATCTCGAAAATTATTCTATGTTTTTTCAAAATCCAGACCATTCTTTAGAGCAAAAAGGAAAATTTTCAGTATTCACAACTTGATTTACATGATTTCAAAATAGAGGGAGCAAGCATACTAATCTAACTCTCATGTTTATCAAAACTTTTTTATTAGAAAACCAAAACAAAAATAGTCAAAGCAATGAACTAGGGGCACAGTCAAGTCAACTTTCTGTCTTTCCTCCATATTCTCGACAATTTCTATTTACATTGTCAAATTATTCACAAATTATTCACCGGAAAGTGCGTAATTGTTATATAGAACCCTTTCAGTCGGCCGTTGGTCTAGGTGGTTGATCGGAAATGTTTTTTTTTTTTTTCGTTTTGACTCTTGTTCCACTGCACCTGTGAGTGTCAGGCCCATGATGTTTATAACCGCATCCGCGATTGTCACACTCGCGGTGTTTCTTATTGCGCCTGCAATGCAATTTTGTGTTCTTTCTATTTCGGCAAGTGTCAGTAGGTCTGTTTCATGTAGGTTTTTCTTTAAATGAGTTTGATTTCTAGTCTGTTGAGGGCTTAATATTCAGTTCAGAATTCAATGAAATGCAACCATTCTCAATTGCAAAATTCAAAACAAATGGTTTTCATGCTTAGGTGCTATTCATGCCTTTCAAATTTGCAAAACAAACTCATTTTATTAATGTCAAGGATCAACCCTGATTAAAGTAGTACAAAAAAGAGTTGAAACTAAGTGCCCACTCTGAAGAAAAAATACAGAAGAAAAAAAATACAAAAAAAAAAACAGAGAGAGAGAGAGAGAGAGAGAGAGAGAATGTAAGCACTGTTCTCGGTTTCCAATGACTTGTGTTTCCAATGGCAAAGGTTACAAGCTGATACTTTAGTTTCCCCACCCGCTTCCACTATCGATTGCTTCGCCACATCTTCACTCCTTGGAAGCCTTTAAAGACTCTACTTCGGCATTTGCAAAGCTTCCAAAAGAGATTACTCCCCGCTAACCATCAAATGCGGGTACAAAGGAACTCCGAATCGGGCCACAGAGGTGGCCTGTCGTTTTAGCTCTTTGTTTTGTTTTTTTAGTGTGCTAATCTCTACTTGAGCATCCTTGCACATACGCTGGAGAAAGAAGTGTTAGGCATTTATCCAATGCACTTCACTTATCCTACCTTGCAGCCGGGGGGACAAGTTGGAGACCGCGGTCACGGTCTCCACGTAGAACTTCAATGTGTAGTGATTAGCATCAATATCAGACTTTGCTGCCATTGTTTGCTTGACTCACAGCTCAGGAAAGCTGAGAACAAGGGCAAGGGCACTATGTTGAGGCTCAAAGGAGCTAGTAATCTTGATTGGGGATTCATCAAGGTTTGGGAAGAAGTAAAGAGTATGGCGGGATGAAGCCATGACAGAAAATGGTAATGCCGCTAAAGAGAGAATTAGCAGAGTAATAGGAGATAGATTTTTGCAGCTTTATGCTCTGTCTCTCTCGCAAGCCTCGATTTAAGAAGAAATAGAGAAAAAGAGACCAAGATGATAGTGATTATCGAGGCAATCTTTGACAAACGAGGCTAGTCTAGCTATTGTTGGTCAGGCACCGTGATTGTTGAACTCGCGCACTAGAAGCGACATTCGACGGAGATGAGGGAGGAAAAGAGAGACAAGAACAAGGAAAAGAGAGAGAGACAAACAGAGACGGAGACGGAGATAGAGACAGAGACAGAGAGAGTTGTATATATTGTGTATATATATGTATATCGTATATATGTGTATGTATATATGAGTTCGTATGTGAATTTCTATATATATGTATGTGTATGTGTCCGTATATATGTATTTGTATGTCTATTTGTATCTATATGTATGTGTATGTACCTATCTATATATGAATATATTTTGTATGTATATGTATATGTGTCCGTATTTTGTTTGTGCATGTATTTGTATGTATGTATATGAATGTATATCCAAATGTATGTTGTATGTATAAAACAAAAAGAGGAAGAAAAAAAAAAGGAAAACCTCAAAAAGAGAAATTTTCAAAATTGAAAAAATCAAAAGAATAAAGGAAAATAATTGAAAATGGAACAAATATTTGTGCATCAATCTCATATGGTTAAAACTTTCCTTTTCGTATGAAATGCGCTTTGACGCCTATTGGTTACACCACCTTTTCTCCTTTCACGTGAAACGTGTTAGAAATTTTCACGTTAAAACTTTTCCCTCTCCGTATGAGATACGGTTAGGTACGTCTATTGGTTACACCACCTTTTCTCTTTTCACGTGAAACATGTTAAGATTTGAAGTTTTCACAGTTAAAACCTTCCCTCTCTCCGTATGAGATACAGTTAGGTACACCTGTTGGTTACACCACATTTTCTTCTTTCACGTGAAACGTGTTAGGATTTGAAGTTTACTCGATTAAAACATTCCCCATTTTCATATAAAATATGATTAGGTATGCATGTTGGTTACACCACATTTTCTCCTTTCACATAAAACGTGTTAGGATTTAAAGTTTATTCAGTTAAAACCTTCCTCCTTTCCGTATGAAATATGGTTTGGTACGCCTGTTTGTTACACCACCTTTTCTCATTTCACTTGAAACATATTAGGATTTGATGTTTCTCTAGTTGAAACCTATCCTTTTTCCGTATGAAATACAGTTAGGTACGCCTGTTAGTTATACCACCTTTGTTCCTCTCGAGTGAAACACATTTAGATTTGTTCACTACTTCTCCTTTCTCATGAAACGCGTTTGGATTTTGGGTCCACGTTGCTCTCTCACGTGAAACGCGTGTGGATTTGTTCACCATTGATCCTTTCATATGAAACGTGTTTGGATTTGTTCACTCTTTCTTTTCTCATGTGAAACACGTTTGGATTTCGAGCTCATTATTTCTACTCCCTATAAGATGCATTTGGATCTCAAAGTTTCTCTATCATTAGTGGTGTGGCACTGTAGCTCGACTTTTTTGCACCCCCTTTTTGAGAGGTCAAAATAAGCCCTACAATTCGGCCTCCCGCGGTTTTGAATCTAATCTCACAAGTGCAATGTGAAATTGATAAACACCAAAGAGTCCAAATCCGGCAAATCTTTTGGAAAATTGATTTTGAATCAAATTGCCAAAAATGGACTGCTTTGCCAAATACAGAGTCGCCACCTAAATATTTTATTTTGGAAAAATTTTGGAAACCCATGACTCGTGCCAAAGGCCACGTGTCCGTTATCACCAAGATTGTCTCGGCTCGGGAACTTAAGTACGAGAGGGGAAGGACATGAATGCATTTGAGCACCCCCACTCGCCCGATCAAATATTGGCCTCTACTAATCATGATGTGATTTTTATCAACATTATATGCTCTTGTTCTGGTTATTAGGCTAGCGTTACTATGTGATGCTCACTCACAACTATAGACTATCTCGTAAGAATTGGAACACTTGAGTCATGTTTGTTTTTTTTTAAATTGTTTCGAATATGTACCACTTGAAAAAGTGATCGCATATAAACATTTACTCAAATTATTCCAATTCAAGCAAATAGCCTTTATCCACAGGCATTTAAGTAATTATAGCACTTAAGCAATTAGCCTCACAGCAAGCATGTTAGACATGGCAACATCAACACTCATGTAATATGTTAAAGCGAGTAAAGACTTACCTAGTACTCCAAGCCAAAATAAACTAAAGAGTTAGAAAAATGTATGATCCTAACTTATGCAATACAATTAATGCAACATATACAATATGCAACTAATAGGCTCGGCTACTAATATGGCATATGAAACAATTTGATAACATGCAGTCTAAGCACGTATTCAAAGAAGTATTGAAACGACAATGCAATTAGAATGATGAACCGAGTCTTGGTGCATGCAATACGAATAGATGCAAACATGAAGTATGCTAATTGAAACATGATGTCCCTAAACTAACCATCATAAGCTAGTAAATAAAAAGAAGAAAGACGTGAGGTTGGAAAACATACACATTATTACATTGCGCTCTCACGAAGGAGAGTCCGAATGAATAAACTAGCTAACTAGCTAATTAACTAATTAAAGCTAAAGCTAATTAAGCTAACTATTACAAACCAAAACAAATAAACTAGCTAAACTACTTAATTAGTTATTACAACACTTGAATTAACTAACTAGTTAAGTAACTAATTAACTAATTACAACACAAGTGCGATTAAGAATAAGCAACTAAACCACACAACTAATGACTACGCCTTGAGAAACGAGAGATATTCATGCACATGCTCAGTTTCCACCTGAAAAGGCCACTGTTTTGCTTCCGAATGCCTCTATTTGCACAGTTGAACACCAACACTGCTACTCACTCTACTTTGCCTTATAAACTCACTACTCAATTTTGTGCATGGTACCGATCAATGATGAAGGTTGCTGCCACTGATGATGGCCGACCGCCATCAAAGGTGGTTCGCCGCCACCCACCGCCACCATTGCCGACAAAGTTCATCTTGCTGCAACACAGGACAAATAGAGCATATACAGGGTAATTCAAGCATTTGTTTGCACAACTCATCCCTCCTTTTCATGAGCAAATCCAAGAAGTAGCAAGTTCGACTCATAGACCATCAATGGATGCAATTTCATTGCATGATGGCTTGTGAAACCAAGTGTGCAAGTTCAATAAATGCAAAACAAGACACAAACCTCCTTCTTTTCATGAGACTTGAATCATTTCATCACTAGCAAGTATGAAATGGTTCAAACGCCCATGTGTTCAATTAACGTCCGATTGAACACATACAAATTATCATCTTGCACCATTTTAGTTCCACTTTCAGTTACTCCATTTTAATTACCTTGCAATTCCTTAGTCACTTAAGTCCAATGGTGAGTTAAAGTCCTCTAATGGAAAGAGGGCTAAAAACACTAGTTGCTTTGGTCATGAAAGAAGCATCATACCGTTGATAATGAACTCCCAAAGGGATTAAACCATTAAATGTGAAACCTCAATTTCATACTTGGGCAAACAAGTGACTCGAAACCACTTTCAAAGCAAAATAAAAAAAGCCAAGAATGGAGGGAGGTTGCAGAGATTATTTGTGCTGAAATGAAGTATGAAAAGCCAAAAATAATTGCTATCAACTCAAATAAGTGATGTCTAAGACCTAAAATATCAAGTTTATGAGGACAATTACATTAGAAGCATGCTATACAAAGTTTAAAGGGCTAAAACAACCAAAAACAGGTCTAAAACAATCCTAAACAAAGCCTAAAACATGCTGGATTCAAGATAAAAAAAAAAAAAAAAAAAAAAAAGCTAGAAAAATAAGCTAACACACAGAGCAAGCTAGGCTAGTAAACAAGACACAAGGAGGGGAGACTAACCCCTTCAAATTTGAACTTCAAAACATAATTTTGGCCACTGAAAAAGCTCTGAAAATCAGTGTTTAAAAGACTGTAAAAAGATAGTAAAAGGGTGGGAAACATAAGGGTAAAGACCTCCAAAACAAGGCAAAAAGAAGGGTTATCAACCCCTCAACCTTTAATGGCCTTAAACCCAAGCTTCAGCCCAAAAAACATAGAGTTTTGACAGCCCAAAAGTATGGAAAAACAGTAAGGAAAATAATAAAGAAAGCAAACAAATAGGTAAAGCCTTATACCTTTTGAAGAGAAAAAGCAATTCAAACAACAAAACCAAGAAAACAACACCCTCTAGAGCACAAACCAAGCTCAAAGATGGTGAGATTTGGTTAAGGGTGTATAAGCAAAGGTTGAAGATTTGTAGGCAAAAGTGTAGAGATTTGGTAGAAAGAGAGAGAATTGTAGAGAGAGGAAAAAAATTTAGCTCAAAATTTTCTAACCTTAAAACATGAGAGAGGGGCCTCATATGTATAGAAAGCATGAAATTCCTTGAAGGAGATCCAGCCCTACACGTGGGGATAGATGCATGCATCTGTGCAAACAGTTGGCACAACTAGCATAAAATAGCTGCAAAATACACTGGTGGCTGGCCAGCCATCACTAGTGGTCGGCAAGCCACATTAGTGGCTGGCAGCCCAAAAGTGATGGCTGGCAACCCATAAGGGTGGCCGGCAGGCCACCAAGAGCTACAGGCTTGAAAAGCACAGGGTTTGGTCCAAAAATAAGGTAACAGATGCGCAAGGTTTGAAAGGCTCAAAGCTACGGCTTTCCGCTAAGGACTTCGAGCACCGGACAAGTATATAAACTCATCATCGGGTGTGAATGCGAGGACGTCCAAGTCGTAAAGGCCATCAAAATGGGGTGTCTACAGGTACATTTATATGCGATGCGCCCCTTGTTATGCTTTATATTAGTTGCACAAGGCTTGCCTCTCCTATTGCCATCTTCATATCTTTATCATCACTCTACGACATTGCATTGCATTGCATAATCATGCATTTCAAAATCTAGCTACACGAAGCATATAAGTTCAATTTCAATTGCATTTTGAGGATGTTATTTGCATTCTGCCCCTGAACTATAGTGGTTTGATTCCTTACAAAGGGATACGTAGGCAACCTTCAGGTTTAACCAACTGCATCTGCATCTTGTTTGTTTTTCCAAGTCTTTCGGCCTTGTCGAAAGGGTTGTCTTCGAGCTTTGACATTCAACCACGTCATGAAATGACTTCAAGTTCTATTAAAAAGGGGCAACTGTAGACACTCCATTTTGACCGGCCCTAAGACTTGGGCACTTTCTTTTAATTACCTGATGATGAAAATCAGAATGTGTTTCTTGTATAATCCTCAGTAAGAAAGATAGAAGTTGAACTTTACTCTCCACCCTAAGCCTATTTTGGTCAAGTGTTTAGGTTGCGTCGGGCACTCAGAGTGAAACGGAGTCGAACTGGAGCAAAATAAAATTTTTCTCTCCTGGCCGGTCAACCACCCAGGAGACCACCCCACAGACAGTTTGTACCAGTTTTGTGATGGTTCAGGTAGATAGTTTCGAAACCTATTTTTCTGACCCATTCATGCATTGAATGCATATATACTCATCCTCCATTGTCTAGTGCTTAATCCATTGAAGGTAATGCCCCACTTTTGTCTTCCATTAGCTCCATTAGTGCTTCATTAATGCTTCATTTACTCCATTATCTTCATTAATGCTACATCCTTGTCTTCCACCATTTCTCCACTTGTATTGCCTATATGTATACATCAGATTGTTGAGAGGATGGGAAGGATATATTGAGAAGAGAAGGCTAGAGATAGAGAATAAGAGAGTTTAAGCTTTGAATTCAAAAGTTAGCCAAAATCGAGTGTTAATTGTGACCTTCCATTTCTCAAGCTATACACTATAACTCATCTTCTATTACAAAAAGTCATCCAAATCATGTTATTGTAGTCAAATTCTAGAGCTTTGATCAAAGAGAGAGTAGTCCTTAAGTTCCAAGTGATCATTTCCTTCACTTGTTGAAAGCTACCTTTGAAGCTCAAATTCCTAACTCTTGAATTGAGGATTAAGAACACAATTCACAACCTTGAAGGTGAGGATGAGGAGATTTGGAAACCAAGAAATTCAATTCTTCTTTGGGAAGTTGAATTTTCAGTTCTTTCATTTTCTTACACTTTCCATCTTATATTTGTTTTCCTTGTTTTATCTTTAATTCTTTCATTTTTTTGCACTTTCTATCTTACATTTGTTCTTCTTGGTTTAGTTTCATTTGTTATAATCTTGCACTTTCTATCTTATATTTGTTTTTCTTATTTTCATTTTATATTAGTTTTGTTGTAATCTTGCATTTTCTATTTTGTATTCGTTTTTCTTTTTTTAGTTTCATATTAGTTTTGTTGTATCTAACCGAAAGTGATTAGTTGATCTACCTACATGTTCCTTATTTGTTCATTTTCTCGGTTTTGCAACAAGACAGGTTTTGTTAGGCCTAGTTGATCGGCCGACCTATATAACTGAACGGTTAACTTCTTTTGGACAAAACGGAGTAGTCTTCCAGCATTGAACATACTAGTTTCCGACAATCTTCAAAGACACATGAAGCTTCTATTTTTTTTTTTTTTTTATTTAAGTGTTTTGTGAGGTTTTTATTTTTATTGTAATATTTTACTCCTTCCTTTCTCATTTGGTTTGTAATTATTCTTTCAAATATTGTATTAAAAAATAATAATAAAAAAATAATTCCCTGCCCCACCTTTTTCTATCCCGTTCTTTGACTTGCATTTCTTATTTGTGCATAAGCATCATATTTTGGTTTTTCATCCTATCTATGCTTTGCATCCATGTTTCATGCATCTTGATTCGGCTTAATTTGCATTAATCAATTCCTATGTGATTGTGTGCACTGTCTCATGTTCCTGAGATGATTCACATATCATATCTTAGAGACCGAATCTTTAATTGCATCTCATGTGTGAATTGCATTACGATTTTGTATATAAGATCATGCATATTTTGCTAACTTTGTTTTGTAGCTATTTACGAGACATCAGTAAACATGTAAGTTTTTATACTTTAGCATTCCACTTGTGTGTGTTTTTCCTATTATATTTAGTATTCTAGCATGAGGCTATGTGCATATTCGATATAACTATATGAATGTCGGATGGATGTTGTGTCGCTTAATTTGGAATGATGTTGATTTTTCTTGTTTGTAAATTTAATTTCTTTGGGTTTTAAATCTTCAAAACACATAAAATCACGTTGTTCCAAATAAATGGTATAGTCTATACTTGTATGTTTCGCATAGTAAATTGTAGGATTTATTTAATAACTGGAATATAAACATGTAAAGTAAATAAAACTCATATCATGGTTTAGTACAGATCGATCTTTGATCAGGTCTGCGGGGGTGCTCAATTAATGATCATCCCCTCTCATACCTAAGATTCCAAGCCAAGCATCTTTTTTTTTTTTTTTTTTTTTTGATCGGCAAAGCAAAAAAACTTTATGGATGAATGTATGCAAAAAGGATACAGGACATCAATAAAGAAGAGCTTGGAACTGACTAGAGCTCCAAGCGCCAGTTGGTGAGAGACCAACAAACACCAGAACACAAACAGAAAAAAGCAACCACAACTACCAAAAGAAGAGAAATACAAGACCACGTAATCTACACCCAGACTTCAAAGTATAGAAGCAAAGCAGGCTGTAACCCATAGCAGATCAAACTCCACCAAAAACTGAATGGACCAAAACAGCACCACAATCTGATCAGAAACCAAGGGAAATCAGGAAAGGACCCCCCAAAATCCAGCACCTAGGCTTGACACACCACTATGCATGAACCACCAATCCACACAGATGCAGGCCTATGATCAATTTCCAAAAGGAGTAGCCCTACAGACCTTCACCACAGATGCTCATCTGAATTCAGGCCATGACTGGAGGCCCAGACTCCACCCAGGTCAGCACACATTTCCTGCAGGATGCATACCACTCAGCACCAAAACTAACCAAAACTGAACAAACCCAATCCAATTTATATCGAAATCCAATCGAACAGGCCCAAGGAGGCTATGATCGAAGGCAGACTTCAACTCGTTAACACACATTCTCAAGATAATGCATACCACTCAAAGACCAACGACCAAGACCGAACAAAACCCAAACCAACCCTATATCAAAATTCCAAATGAACAAACCCAAATCAATACCGAGAGCGATTCAAAGACCTTAACAAAAATGCACAAAACCTTAGCACCACGTAACTTCCCCGAGCGAGACAAAAAGATAAAAACTAACTCAAGCAAACCACAAGAATGGACTTCACAAAGAAGCCCAACAAGACACCAACCAATTGACCAATTAATCTACACAAGAAGCATGGTGCCTGAAGCAACTGAGCATAGCAAAGTAGAGCGAGAACCATATCTCGAACAAATCCAAAGATTACATCCATACTAGCCATACCAACCAAAAAACCAGAGGACCACCAAAAACCAAATGAGGCCTAAAACCAATTAGGACCTCACGAGGCCTACAAAGAAACCACCAAGAAAACCACCAAGAAACCAGATGCATACCTTACCATAACAACCCAAACTTCAACCCAAAGCATCAACACAAAGACCATATCGAGACAACCCAGGATACATTCCATCAACACAATACCTCACAAAGAAGATTGCCCTCCAAGGCAATAACTGACCCGCTTTATGTTACAAATGAAGTCATTAATTGTGAAATTAAAATCCTTCAAATGTGGATTCAACCACATAGCTATCCTAGTCTTAATCACCACACACCTCATACCGGTTTGGGTTAACATCCCTAAACACACACTCATTTCTAAGTTTCCAAATTGACCACAACACGCCCAACTAATAGCACTCTGTGTCTTTCTTTCCAACCTCTTTATTATCCCACCGCCCACCACAACAAAGAAATTGATCCACAGAGGCGTGTAATGCCCTTGAGTCCCCCACCAATTCAAGCAAATCACCAAACACTCCACACAAAAGGACAAAGAATTAACACATGATTGACAAATTCAAGGTGGCGATTACAGAACACAAACAGTTTGATTCGGACACTCAAGCACACCAATTCTTTGTAGGAATTCAACTGTCTTGATTCTCTTTGTCCATGCTAACCACCCAAACACCTGGACCTTAGGAGGGATAAATCTCAACCACACCAATTTACAAATTGTAAGTGTTGGGCCTAAATTCTACACAACTACATTGTACATTTCAAATGCGTAAAACGCCTCGACTTAGATGTTGACCAAACAGGTCTATCCACCGGTCTAGACACATTACAGGACTCGCCAACATGTTTAACAAATTATCCAACTCTACCTGTTCCCACACATACAGTAGTCTTCTAAATGACAGATTCCACACCCCTACTGCAGTTTTCCAGTCAAAGATATCTCTCAACGTGTCAGTTATCACTAGAGCGAGCTGATAAAGGCACGGAAACACAAATTTTCAAACGTAGTTGTTGACTCCACGTATCATCCCAAAAGCTTATTCATCATCCATGGCCCACCCTTAATTGCAAGTTATTCAGCAAAGCTTCTAACAGATTATAGCTCAGCTCTGCAAGAACAAAGGATACCTTTCCATAACACAGAGGGGTTACTACTAGAGGTAACAGATGGCAACTAACTATCCACCTTTAACTTATACCCATCATATAACCTTCTTCCACAAAGACTCATTCTCACAGCCTAAACCACCACCACCATTTTGCAAGTAAACAAACATTTACCACTCTCACCCGCCTTATACCCAAAGCTCCTTGATCTATACTTTTACACACATCCCCCATGCCATATGAATTTTCCTCCTTTGTTCTCGTCCACCCACAAAAAAGGCGGTTTACCTCTCTATTTCTTTGGCAACTCCTTGGTATCCTAAAGAGAGATAGATAATACATCGGTAGTGCAACTAACACAATTTTCACAAGTGTTAATCTCCAAAGAAATGACAAGCTTCCTCTTCCAACCACCAACTCAAGATCCGACTTTGTCTAGTAAAGGCTTCCAAGTAGCTTTCCTCCTTGGATTGGCTCCTAAGGGTAACTCAAGATATCTAAGAGGTAAAGACTTAGCATTGCTTCAAAACCGATGCAAAAGCAGTCCATGGTATCATTCGAGACCCCACTCCACACACAACACTTTTATGATAGTTAATTCTCAATCCGGACATTAACTCAAAAGATCTTAGCACCCTTTTCAAATGCCTTACCTCTTCAACCTCTCCGCACGTAATAATAGAGAATCATCTGCGAATCGGAGATGGGAGAGTATAACACCATTTGATCCCACCTTGACCCCTTGAATCAAACCTACCTCGGGCTCGATAACAATATGTGCAATCCTCGAACCAAGTTAAACAAGAAAGGGACAAAGCGTCCCCTTGCCGTAAACCCTTTGTGGGATCGAATTCATTGTTGGAGACCCACTAACAAGCACTGATATTCTCGCAGTTGTTACACATTCTTTGATCCATCTGATCCATTTATCCCCAAAACCAAACTTAGACATCAAAGAGAATAAGAACCCCCAATTAATGGAATCATATGCCTTCTCGAAATCCAACTTGATAATAAGACTCTTTCTCTTTGCCTTCTTCCATCCATCAACCACTTCATTAGCAATTAATACCCCGTCTAGGATGTTCCTCCCACTTAGAAACGCTGTCTGTGTTTCACTGATTATATGAGGCATCACTACTTTCAACCTATGAGACAATATTTTGCTATAATCTTGTAGATTGATCCCACTAAGCTTATAGGTCTATAATCATTTAACCCTACAGGATTCTCCTTTTTAGGTACAAGGGTGATGGAGGAACTGTTAATTCCTTTGACCAGCTTGCCATTCTCATGAAATTCGTTCACAAACTTGACCACTTCAGACCTCATCACTTTCCAAAATTTCTGAAAGCATCCCATATTAAAGCCATCTGGCCCCGGTGCTTTACTCCCATCACAATCCATCACTGCGGCTTTAATCTCAACTTTTGAGAACTGTGTTTCCAACCTGTTAAAATCACCACTTCGTTGCACTGAGTTGAAGGTCCCTCCTAGTACAGGTCTCCCATTCCACTCTTTAGAAAAATGACTCTGGAAATGTTGAAACACTTTGTTTTTCACATGACTAGAGTCCTCATATATGACCCCCCCTCTAAGATTGAGTTTATTTCATTCCTGGATTGTCTGCATTTTGTAATGACATGGAAAAACATTGTGTTCCTATCTCCCATCAATGCCCAATTCATCCTTGACTTTTGGAACCACAATCTTTCTACCATCTTGCTCAATCTCCACACCTCACCTCTAACCTCTCTCCTCCTCTTCTCTACTTCATCAAGATCTCGAACCTCCGCAAGCTTTAAACTGTAACTCAAATTTCATCGCTTTCAACTTATTAGTAATGTTCCCAAACACCTCCACATTCCATTTCTTTGATTACAACAAATAGTAGCCTTATCACGAGTCAAGGGTTTTCTAATTTTTTTTTTTTTTTAAATATTAGGTAACGACTCTAAGATTTAGTGATGTAGTCCATTTTTGATAAAAAAATTTTGTATTAAAACAGATTTTTCATAAAAAGTTGTCCAATCTGGAGTTTCATTTATGTTTCACATTGCACTTATGAGATTAGATCAAAAAGATCGAGAGTTTGAACTATTTAACGCGCACGGGTACCCTCTACTCTGACCACCGATGAACATGGCGGAAACACCCCAATAACCTTTGGCCCATACATCGAACACCCAAGAATACCATCAAACAGCCCAACAATTGCCTTTGCACCTCACTTCTGCCGAAAGCCCCCAGGAACACTATGGATGTCTTGCTTTCATTCCCCAACTCCGTAGATGCATGTGTACTTCGCTCCTCACTACCACACATCTATATGAACATCTACAACTGAAAGATCCTCTCAGGCTGCTGACTACCCATACATCAAACGCCCATACATCGACCACCTGCACAACACCCAAACAGGAAATTCACAGCAAACACCCTTATATCACCTAAACAACAACCCAAACAAAAAGTAGATCTAAGAACTAGATTTGATAAAAAGACCAAGGAAAAAGAAAAATAAAGGAGGGGAAAACTACGAGGGATTCTAGTTCATTGAGGGGAAACATGCATCACATAGAGAGAGGCCAGCCAACAGCCATGGCCATTGGCGACGGCTGGCCAACGATGAGACCCACGTGGGTGTGATGGTTCAGAGAGAGAGAGAGAGAGAGAGAGAGAGGGGTTTGACAAGGATTATACTTTTCCCCAATCAACTGATAGTTGTACTCTAATAGATTTTAGGGGATTAGGCGAGTATACATGGTTAGCTTCCTCTCTTTTTTCTTTTTCTTTTTTTTTTCTTTTTTTTTTTTTTGGTTTTATTTTTTGTTTTTTGTTTTTTGTTTTTTTTGTTTTGTTTTGTTTTTGGTCGGACACATGGTTTAGCTTCAAGCATAAATAAGTGTACATATAAAAATAAAAAAATAAAAAAGAACTTAAAATGTAATTCCAGCCCATCTTATTCCTTCCTTGAATCATGAATATCAAT
Source organism: Camellia lanceoleosa (assembly GCA_025200525.1). Classification (NCBI taxonomy): domain Eukaryota; kingdom Viridiplantae; phylum Streptophyta; class Magnoliopsida; order Ericales; family Theaceae; genus Camellia; species Camellia lanceoleosa. The sequence goes on from CM045767.1 coordinate 89,909,327, forward strand.
TAGAGGTTCATTTATACTTTGACTCAATTACATTCAATAATAACATGTATTTAATAAAAAAATTCAGTAATATTAGAGATAAAGAGCTCGAAATTGACTTCAAGAGCATGTACATTGCAGATGCATGACTTAGGGAATGAAAGACAGTTGAAGTGTCAAGTTTCCCATCCTCTAATGACCCTTCATTTTAATCCCCATTGTTGGAGTGCCATTGGTCAAGAATTTGTGTCACTGAGAATGACATGTCAACAAAGGGAAAGGTTTCATTTTAATAATCCATTAATCTAAAATAGGAAAGAATTAATACAATAATTAATTACGTGGTTGGGTGGACAAAACCCTAGGATCAACGTTTTAATAATTTTACTTGACTAAACTACCCAACTTGCTTGCTTTTCTTCACCAAACCATAGGTGTTGTTATCTTTGCTTTGTGTTCATCATTTGAAACTTCAAGTCAAGAGTACTGAACCTTGAATTTTAAGAGTGAGCCTATCAGCCTATGGCCTATGCCCATTTCTAGAATTCTCTTGCACCTTCTACTTCTTGATGTGGTTACATAACTTGATTCTTGTTTTTTCCTTTTTGGTGGGTTGTATGGCTTTGCTTGTGCTTGTTCTTGTATCAAAATTATATATATGTAATGTATACATACATAGTGAGAGAGAAAAGAAAGGATTCATTTGGTGCAATAAATTTTATTTTCCAACTCAAATTCATGACCTTGGCTGCTGATGATGTGATTGACATTTTTTTTTTTAAAGTTGGGTGGGAGTTGCAAATTCAGTTGGTGGCAGTTGGTGGCTATCATGAACCACTTCAAGATCAAGATATTTTTCATTGAACTCAATCTAAAGAACTGATTTCACAATATATATATATATTAATTATTAGCAAAAAAAAATAAAAAAATAAATAATTATTGATGAAACTCAGAGTATAAGTTAAGAGATATACATCAATAAAGGAGGTAAGTCCAAAGAGCATCATAAGAACTAGGTTGGTGTACCCCAAAGCAAACCCAATCATATATATATATAGCTCAAATTAAAAGAAAACCCAAATGAGTTTTATCTGATTCTATTTGATCCCTCCATCTATGACAAAAGGATGACCTAGGTTTCACTGTGTCATACTCTGTTGCAATGGATTGGCCTACCTTCTTCAGCAATATACTCTCAAAAAGGTTTCCTTTTACTTGTACATTGGTTTAAGCAGTAACGACTAGAACTGAAATAACAACAAACCAGGACACAAATTTTTATTTTTTACAAAAAATAAAAAGACAAACCACTCATAGGTACTCACATTTGATGCTCTCATCCGGCATTTTAAGCCAGACTCTTATGCATATCACATATGTATGTATATATAATCTTTTACTAATTGGTTGGCAGAAACTATTAAAGATAATGTTACTATATATAGATAAATATATATATATATATTATATATTTGATGGATTTAAGGGAATTTCCACAGATTCTGATCTCCTGTATTTTCAGCTCCAGTGTCACGATCAGTCTCGTCATCATCACCAAGGCGTGGAGGGCTAAGAAGCATCCCTTCAGCCATATTCACAAGAACATTAGGCATATCAAAGATCATATCCTCATCAACAAAGTCATTCTCCCTTTGATTCTCCGGTCCAGTAGGATTTTCAGTCCTCTCAATTTGAGACCCAGATAGAGCATCCCTAGCAGCCCCAGCAGCAGCGGCTGCACTGGCTGCAGCCACCTGAATGTCACGAGGCGAAGTAGAGGTAGGAACGGGAAAAGAAGAAGCTGAGTTTGGGAAGTTGAGCTCGGCGTCTTGACCCTTAAGAGCCAGTGCAGCCACATCATAGGCCACTGCAGCCATTTCTGGTGTGGGAAATGTTCCGAGCCAAATCCGGTTAGGTGACCTTGGCTCCCGGATTTCGGAAACCCATTTCCCACTACTCCTCCTACGCCTCACTCCTCGATAAATGGGGTGTCGCCCCGATACTCGAGCAGAAGGGAGGTCAGGATGAGCTGACACATTGCTAGTACTACTGCTACTGCTAGAATGTGACATTTGGATTGTAAAAAAGCAAGTGTTGTTGTTTCTGTTGTTGTTGCATGTAGTTTGGGAGGTTTAGATTTGGAAGCTTGAAGAAGATGAGAGAAGCCATTTATGGGGGATGGATTTGAAGGGTTTGGGGTGCATGCAGATGCAGTGAGAGGTGTAATTGTTGTGAAGTGCAAACCAGTTGTTGATGAACTGCGGTATGTAGGGTTTTGGGTGTAGTCCAGCTTTGTGTTGGAGGACATCTTGGTTGGAATGGATAGAGCTGCCTTTTTTGCAGCAAAAACCGCATCTCAACAACAGTGGTGTTTCTTTCTTGTGCTTTTAAATATATATGAATCACTAATAAGTATGTAAATGTGATTTGATATTAATTAATTAATCATATAAAATCGTAAGGATTGAGGATGTTTCTGTTCCGTTCATTTCATCCAATAGGCTGCAAGTGAATGTGAATTGTGAGATACATTGGTTAGTTTTTTATTTTTAATCAACAAAAAAGAGCACTATATTGATGATAATTAAAAGCAATGCAAGTGACATCCATCAATAAAGAAGGACGGAGCAACAAGCATATCAACGATTATTAACATGGTTGGGTTTATTTTTCGGTGTCAATCTAATTGGGATTAGAAATTTTGCTACGGTACATACTCTGTGCATTTACCATTTCTTTATTGATATTTTGTCTCAATACTCTATCTACATTAAATTTTATCAATAAAGTTATTTCTGAAAAAAAAAAAAAAATAATAATAATAATAATAATAATTGAAAAAAAAAAGGTCAGGAGTTTCACTCCTCTTATTTTCTAATATTTTCACTTTCTACAATTAATAAATCTGCTGTTGGTTTCATCAAGAGGGAATTAAATTTCTTTATAGTTTGTTCTCAGCTGTTAATATATTGTGAGCTTATGTAAACCCCTTTAAAACTTATGATATACCAGTTTTTCTATTATTTTAAATGTAAAAAAGATAGATCTATTGCCTTCCATAATATGGATACTACTTTCGCAAAGCCAAGAAAATTAAAATAAAAAACAAAAACAAAAACAAAAAAGGACACAAATCACTGCCAGACTGCCAGTTAAAGGCCTTTATGTGCCTTTGCACCATAAAAAAGATTGACATTGATCGATTATCTTTTTCATCTTAACTTTGAGGTAGTTCTGCATCTTCATCATCTTCATCACTGTCTTAAACATCGGACTCATCAATCACTAGCAATAATCAACTTTTATTGAACAAAATCTTATGAAGTATGATTCGCCGTATATTGGATGAATGAAATGCTTATCTAGCAGATATAGTAAATAGAAAACTTCCGACATGCCCTCACTCCTCAATGGTATTGTTGTCGATTAGTGAATGTGAAACTTACACTTAGGTACTAATTATCATTATGGATTTAAAGGAAGAATATGGCTTACAAAATTAGGAGCAGAGCTAGAAGCTTTCAATCTCCTTTTCCATCTCTCCATTGCTCCATGTATGGCTAAAAATGAAGAAACATCATTCTTTGTTTCTATCTAGGTCCATCCATTCGCCGTGATTTTGTATGTCTATCTTCTTTTTCTATAATAAAATTTTCTTTTCCATTCAAAAAACAAAATGGTAAAATCGATACTATCGTAATCTTTAAAATCGGATTGCCTTGAATGATCATACCCTAGCCGCCAGCATAAAATCATTGACCCTTAAAAATAGAGTGATGCAACATGAAAAAAAAAATAATAATAATAATAAAAATAGAGTTAGTATAAAAAATTTAGGACAATTACAAAAAAATAAATAAATTAGGATTTGACTCTTTTAACAAATTAAACCCTGGATTTTTAATTTTATTAATTTAAATTCCAAATTTTTGATTTATTTTCAATCTAAATTATTTGTCTATTTTTGTTAAGTAAAATCAATAAAAAAAAAATAATATTTTAGTCATTAAATTTAATAATAAATTTTATTTTAATTTTATGTATTTAATAACTAAAATACACATTTTCTTTTGATTTTACATAACAAAAACAGACGAATGGTTTAAATTGAAAGTAAATCAAAATATTAGGATTTAAATTTATAAAATTAAAACTCAAAATTTATTTTGGTACAAATCTCAAACCTAGAAATTTGTTTGTAATTATCCCAAAAATTTGATAGCATAGTGGGCCTATGACATTAAAATAAGTTGGCTATTAATTGAATAGATGCCACTACCACATCTACGTATCTAAGAACTCAACTCATAAGCTTAAGTGAAGTTTACCCAGTAGTCTGCACATTTTATAGTGTGTGTGTCATTTTAGTTTTATAATTTTAATTAATTTAATTTTGATTCTTATTTTTAGATTTTGCTTCAATTTGATCCAATTAATAACATCATTAAAGTTTTTGATAGAAAATTTTCATTGAATTGGTTAAGGTTAAGTCACAAATAAATTGATTAAGTTTATAATTTTGTTTCTAAAAATATGACACATATCACTCAGGTACGCATTTGCCATTAAAAAATACTAACAATTGAATGAATTGAAGTAATTTGAGACGAAATCAAAAGTTGAGGATCAAAATTGATCTTATTTGAAATTATAAGAACTAAAATTACAAAATGGTCAAAGTGTAGGGACTAACAATGTAATTTTTCTTAAGCTCAAATATTCACAACATAACCGAATGAATCGAATTCAAGCATCGTAGATGATGATATGGCTGAGTTTTTGCTTGTAGGTCACAAACAACAAATATTGAAGCCCATAGTTTACCCAACTGTTCTATAGCCTTACAATGTTGGAGAGGAGTGCACAATGTATTTCAATAGTGAAAATTGACATGTACCAAAGGACTGCAGCAATATATTTCAATGGTGAAAAGACAAGGTGTATTATGGACATGTTTATTGGTTCCAGATTGGCACCTTTTAGAGGCACTAATTCCTTAAAAAAATAATCAACGTACAAACACAAAGTTAATGGATGTGAAAAACAACTAAACAAACGAATTACTGTAATTGGCATGAATTTTTTTTATTATCAAAACATTAATCATGGAACTGGAAAGCGAGCGAGCAACACATTCTTAATTTGGGTCGGACAAAATCACCATTTTAAAAAAATAACAATTAAAAAAAAAAAAAAGTTTAGAACACATTAAAAAGGCATCCGGAATAGTTGTCAAAAGATTTAATGAAAATAAAATTTTAAAAACAAATCTGTAAACAAATATATATATATATATAATCAATGCATGAGACCAGATTATTTTATTTATTTTGAATGAAAATTAATGATACATGAATCAACATCATAAAACAACACAGGAGAGTGCAAAAAAATATCATAACATCCACCACACATTCCAACTAAATTGACACAGACGAGGAGCGCAAATCATATGTCAGCACCTCCACAATCATACAGTTGAAGAGATTCCAACTATGATGAACATAGCTACATCCCTAACATATGCACAATAGAACAACCTATATCTAATAAATATGGCTTTCGCTTCTTTTAAGTTGGTAATCTTAATTTGAAAGAATGTTTGAGTTTAGTAAGCGTATTTTGGAATTGAATTGATAATATACTATTCACTTTTTAAAATTTCATTGGATAGATTATTAATAGAAAAAATTAAAATGAAGTTATATGTTTGAATCAAATATATATTACAAAAAATTAACGACTATTCTTGAAATGATATTGATAAATAATTTTTTTAAAATAAATATAATTCAAATATATAACTACTGATATTCAATCATCTTAATTTTTTACATGAATATTTTATTTAACAAATCCTAAAAAGTAAGTGGTTCTGATCACGGAAATCGATTTCAAAATGAGCCTACTAAACTCAAACATTCTCTCAAATTGAGATGACAACTTCAAAAAAAGTCAAATCCAATAAGTATTACTCACTAAACTAACCACAGTAGAAAAATACCAGGAGCCACAATCATCCAATCATATATAGGGCTACAAACGAGCCATGCCAACCAGAGTTTTACTTAGCTTGAGCTTGGCTCGTTAGGTTATCAAGCTCATTTATTGAGCTCTAACTCGAGCTCAGCTCATTAATATTAATGAAACTCGAGCTTAACTGAACTCGGCTCGATACGATTTTTTTTAAATATTATTTATATTATTTAAATAAAAAATATTTATTATATTATTTAATATATAAATAATGTATTTATACTATTATTTATATATATATTTATATATTATAGTTAATATATTTATTATATAATTTAAATAAAAATAAACAAGTCGAACTTATTCGAGCTCAAGTTCAGCTCGTTTACTAAACGAGCCTAATATTCGAGCTCGAATTCGGCTCGTTAAACAAGCTAGGTCAAGCCCATTCGTGAACAGTTCAGTTCATTTGCATCCCTAATTATGTATTAGAATAATAAAAAATGAATACTCGTTCTAAACATTTTTAGCTTGGGGGGGGGAGGGGGGGCGAATCTAGTTATGACGTCGTTTGAGAAATGGGTTACCTTTTTGGCTGTAGTCTTGTGCTAAAAAGTTCATTTAGGTTGACTTTTTAATTTTTTTGACTTTCGTGAGAGGAAAAAAATTATTATGATTTGGATGTGATATTTTGTCATATTGATTTATCTATTTGTGACTAATTTAGCCAAAAAAGCATAACTCCACTTGCTAAACAAGGACTAAAAGGGTTTGGAATATACAAAGTCATTTTAATGAAATTAGACTCCATTTGTTTTCAGAGGTAGAATGGATGAGATTTATAGGGAGGGGATTGATAGTGAGGAAATTACATAAAATTGTGTTTGTTTTAATGATAGTTGTTGGTATAGGGATTATTAAATTATTTTTATATAAAATAAATATAAAATAATAAAACAAATAAAAAAATACAAAAACATTAAACCATAATGTTCAAAAAAAATAATGTCCAACATGTAAAAAATAAAAAATTTCCAAAACAAATAAAACAATAAAAAATACAAAAAATTAAACATTAATGTATTTTTTTACTTAACAAAAAATACAAAAAAAATTAAACATTAATGTTAAAAAAAAAATAGCCAACATGTAAAAAAAAAATTTAAAAATAGATAAAAAAATATTTTAAAAAAATAGTCCGGCGGACTAATTTCTAATACCAGTCCCATGGGTCTAACCTTATCTCCTCACCAAGGAGATTCGTAATGCGAAGGGAATTATGAATCATCTCTCAATCTCTCAAAACAAACATGACATTAATGGATCCCACCTCGCTATGAATCTCATTCCCCTCCTTATAGCCCAAAACAAATGAGGTCTCAGTATCTTAGTGGTTGATAACAGATGTAAGCAGTGAGACCCATTCAACTAGCATATGTATTCTACATGAGACAGTAAATAATATGGTATATAAATGAGATCACTATAATATTATTGATGTTTTTTATTTGATCATAAATATGAGCAAATTAATTTTTGTTTCGGGATCCAAAGTCACCAGGACTTCATTCCAAACAGGTTTTTTTTTATTAATTAAAGTAGTCACATTAAGCATTTGTTGATCATCTCAGCAGATTTTGTGTTAATTCCTTCTAATTGGAAGCTGTAATGATGTTTAAGTACATGAAGTTGGTATGATAGTGCCCCCGAACCAACCTAAACTAATCACCCGCTTACAAAAAAAAAACTAACGATTAACAAATTTAGTAGCTTATAATATAATAGGAAAATGATAACTATGTACAAATATAGATATATTACTTATTAGTAAAGTTGGTAAATCCAACCCAAACCCATAAACTCATCCAATTATATCTCTTTAAAACTCATATTAACCCGGCCCAAATTAATAAATGGGCGTAAATCGGTTGATCATTGTCAATTCAATTAAATCTGGATTACATAGGTTGGACATGGGTACCCATTTAAACCTGTCTAAATGCGTACCACTTCTATCACTAATTCTATTTTTTTTTAAATAATTTTTAAAAAATATAAAAAATTAAATAAATAAACAATATATTTTAAAAAATAAATAATTAATTAAAAAATAAAAATTATTTTTTTTCAAAAATAATTTTTATTTTTAAAAAAACTAATTTTTTATTTTTTAAGAAAATAAAAATATTTTTTTAGAAAAAATGAAAAATAATTTTTTTTAAAAATGTAAAATAATATTTTTTTTCTAAAAAACATTAAAAAAATATTTCTTTTTAAAAAAATAAAAAATAATTTAAAAAAAAAAGAAAATGAAAAAAAGAGATAAAGTAAATGGGTTGGATGTGTTCATTTGTCAAACCGTATCCAAATAAACCTAACCCGTTTAAGCTCATTTATTAAATAGGCGAGTTTGGCTGCTGCTACTATGGATTGCTGGTGATCTGTGTGGGCAGTGTTCATTTTGAGTTGGTTGCTGCTCCTATTTCTATTATTATGGATTGTTGTTGTTCTGTCTGACCAATAATCTATTGCTGATTTTCTTTGTTGTTGTCCTGTTTTTTGGCTGTTTGTTAGTTTTGGGTTGCACTTTTTGTTTTAGGTTTGGTTAACTTCTGCTTGGGTGAGGTTGGTTTTGGTGTTTGTGGTTGGTTCCTTACCAATTATTGATGGTGTGTTAACATATAATTGGGCAGTCTTATCGATGCTAACCTAGTTGGGATTGATTTGGTTCACTATGATACTTTTTGCACTTATCCTTATTTTTCTTTTATTGATGTAATTGTTTTCTGATTCATTAATAAAGTTCATTTTCTTTGCTGATCAAAAAAATAAATGGGGAACTTACTGATAAGTCCCATGTACTAAGTTCAAGATCCAGCTAATCCCAAAACAAAATACTTGCACCAATTAGTCCAACACATTTTTAATTGTTACCAAAAAATCTTTTTTTTTTTTAAATTCTGAACCTTTGTTCACATCTTACTATCGTCGGACTTAGTCAAGCGGTTACGAAGACTAAATCGGAATGTTCAACATCGCCGGAAAGTCATCGGAATGTTTAAAACATGTTATGAAACTGTAAAATTTTATAGTTCTAAAGCATATTATAAAACTGCAAAATTTTACAGTTTTAAATCATGATTCATTCCAGCACCAAAAAAAAAAATTTCAAACTGTAAAATTTTACAGTTTTCACCGCCTGTAACTAAAACTCGAAAATTACTTGTTCAGAATTCGAAAATTTTCTCATTACAAATCTGTGTGATAGCTGTACAAATCTGAGTCATTACAGATCTGTTTCAATGATATTATAGATCTATTTCATCATCAACAACAACAACCATAGATCAACAACTATCCCAAAAAAAATCTGTAAATAGAGAGAGAAAGAGAGAGAAATTGACAAAGATATATACACAAATCTGTTCAATCTAAGCACAGATCTGAGGATGAGCGTCTTCTTGTTCTTATTCTTCATCGTCTTTTTGTTCTTCAGTTCTGCATCGTACCAAATCTGGTCACTCTGATCAGATCTTCGGCGTCAATAATCGATGTTCAGATCGGCATAGATGTTCAGATCGGAAGGTCGTAAAGAGGGAAGCAAAAAACCAGAAAAAAAAAAAACGAGAGAAGAAGAGAAGCAAAAAACAGAGAGAGAGAGAGGGGAAAGGACTTTTGGGTGCAGTGAAAAAGTTTTGGGATTAAATGGAGACCACATGTTTCACATGGGACCTATGGGTAATTTTCCCAAAATAAATAAATAAATAAATGGGCAAGTTTGGGGTGAATTGCTTTAAATGCATAACCCATTTTGACCCATTGTTACTATGAGGTCTCACTTCTAGGCAACAAAAGAATTTGTATGAGGTAGTTATGATGTCACGGTTTGATTCTAATTGACTTGATAGTTGAACAAATAACTGTTAGTCTGATTCATTTTTTGATTTGGCTAACAGTTTTTTAGAATATTGCGTGGTTGCCAATTGTTGTGGAAATCCCACCAAGCCCACCTCAAACCTCCATCAGCTCCACTACAAACCCTCACTAGACCCACCATGAATTCCTTACTTAAACTTTAGCCACTCCTCTTCTAGTCACCACATATGTTCCTCCCACCACCCATTGTCGATACCCCTACAACCAAACCATTCCCAAGCCACTTCGAACTCAAAACCGAGCTCCTCCAACCCCAATCTAAACAAACTCCACCATCTACCACCTCTATGTCCTTTACTACCACCACCCTCATTGTCGACACCTTAATAAGGCCACTCAAATCAACCTCTAATATGTTGTGGTGATGGTGGACTAAGAAAAATAAAAAGAGGATGGAGAGGAAGGAATGGGATATTGGGAAAATGGCAGTAATGGTCGAGAGGAGAGAATGAAGAGAATTAGAATTAGGTTTGGGATAGGTTAGTCGTGTAATCCTTGTCTCTTTTTTTTCTTTTTTTCTTTCTTTTGTATATTTTTATTTTGCTTTTTGTTTTTTTGTTTTTTGAATAATTTTTCTTTTTTTTTTTTTTTTGACATAGATGTAAGGATAGAAATGTAATTACACAAATTTTGTTGTTCCATTCATCTTGTTGTTATTCAAAGAAAAATTGTATAATTATACCAAAAATATGAAATTTATAAAATTTTCAAAATTCAAAATATAGTCCACTCTACTTTATAGCTAGACTAGATCATGCAATTTATCTTATCAATTTCCTTTTGAAAAAATTGGGTGACAGACTTTTCTATGAAAAAAATTATTTATTTCCATTATATTTTTATTTTTATTTTTTTTCCCTTCATGGGTGTAAATATATAATGTTGAGAATGAAAGCTACGTCGAAGACATGATTTTTTGAACACATTTGTACCGCGCTAAGTTTTTGATTTGTGGCGCACACCAAGGGGGCATTACTTATTATTTTTTTATTTTTTGTTTTTTGTGGGAAAGGGGCATCACTTTGAAAGAAACGTGTTTATTTGTGTATTTATTTTGGTGGTCTGTTGAAAGAGACATGATGGAATCGAAAGATAAGGTTAATTTGGAGATGTTCAAGAAATCATCATCTGTACAGATATTAGCTATCCCATAAATTACATTTGCTGGCCAAGCCAGGGCAACTCAAGCATTAGACAAATTAAGCTGTCGTCTAAGAATTTCATTAAGAAAAGTCTTATATTAAGAAAAGAACCTCAATTAAAAAAAAAAAAACCATCTCATATTGAAAGAATCCCATACAAGCATATATATATTTTTCACTATGGCCAGTTTTATTGATTATCTTTTGGATCCAATAGCAACACAAAAACATATACAAAATTGAAATGTATTCTGTTTACATTTTAATTCATGTGTTGAACAAAACTTCAAAGTTTAAGCTTTGTCTTTTGTATTTCCCTTTTGGTCAATATATAATAGAATAAATTGGTAATAAATCCAAAAGAGTATAAAACATTGAATCCAGTGAATATTGTTTATTGATAATAGATTCACTTTTTATCAAATAGTTTGGTAAGAAATCCTTTTATTATTTTGGAAGGACACTTTTATTTTCAATTTTATCTCTTAATTTATTTGTTAACTTTTTTTATCTGCTGACTTTTCACTGACTATCTATTCAAATTTATATCTATTTGTTCAAAAAAAAAATTTCTAACTGTCCAAATTTTTTGACTATTTGTTCAATTTTTTTCCTATTATATGTTCAAATGTCTGTCCAAATTTTATTATCTTTTCAAATTTTTTCAATTATTTATTTAAATCTATCTGTCCAAATTTTCTTATTTGTTCAATTTTTTCCCTGAATTCTATTTGTTGATTTTTATCTGTTCAAATATTTGTTAAAATTATTGTTCTAATTTTTTCTATTTGTTAAAATTCAAAAACTCTATCTGTTGAATTATTGTCCTATTTTTTCCTATCTATTTGAAATTCTATTTTAATTTTTCTATCTGTTGAAATTAAATACACAAATCTATTTAAATTCACACACAAATCTTTATCTATTTTTTTCTACACGTTCATCATCAACAACAACAATCACATATACATCAATTTGTTTAAACTTATCTGTTCAAAAAGATCTGATATGTTGAAATAATTTTTTGAACAATCTTTTTTCATATCACATCAGATATATTCAAACTTTTGTTCTTATCTATTCAAAAAAAAAAAAAAAAATTCCAAATCTTATCAGGTTTGTTCAATGAACACTAGATCTCTTTTCTCTCTAGATTTGTCCATTTAAAAGTGAATTGAAGTTGCAAAATGGGAGAGGTACACGGTAGATCTCGATGAATTTTAACAAGAATGACAAACCTGCCAATATAATCGAAACACTATTCAATACCAAATTCATATACACGTATATGGGAAGAGAGAGAGAGAGAGAGAGAGAGAGAGAGAGAGAAATTCGTTTTTAGCCAAAAAAAAATGATGATCTTGAGAAATAAACTCAATTTTCAATGTGGTAGTGATGGAAATCGAATCAAAATAACCAATTTGTAACTATTTAACATTAATAAATCCAGATCTCTTACGCAATAGTGGAACCCTCTAATCTAGTGGATCCAATTTCAAAAATGCTAAAGCTGAATAAAAAATCGATCAACTCGGATCTAGGGTTTTACTTTGCAGATTCTACGAGATTCAGAGCTTCAAGGATGGGAGAGCTAATGAATATGAATGGCAATGGGCCGGGATGGGGTCGGGATTACACTCTCCATTCCTGATCCTTGAAGGTAAAAAAATCCCCTTTCTTGATCCACGGTATAGAACCCATCACCCCTCTGTATCCCCCCCTAACAGAGATCGGGTTTCCCCAACCCTAAAAAATCCCCGCCCCAATTTTTTATTTTTATTTTTAATTTTGCATATCCCATTTTGCAATCCTAAACTCAGATATACCATCAAAGTGAATATGACATTCAACAGATTCGAGAGAGAGAGAGAGAGAGAGAGAGAGAGAGAGAGAGAGAGAGCTTTGTTTACGTTTTTTTCAAAAAATTAAAAATTTCAACAATAAAAATTGTACCTAACTTTGTTAAAAGCAGTGGTTCAGCGTGGTCGCTGAGAAAATGTAAAACAATGGCAATTAAATTAAAATTCTTGAAACCTAGATTTTTCATTTAGACTTAAAAAATAAATAAATAAATAAAATAAAATAATAAAAAAAAACCCCTCAAAGGAAGAGAAGAAGAATAAATTAACAAATACAAAAATCAGAATTGTACCAATTTCAATTATTTTTCTCTACTTTTTCACCAATCAAAAGTTGGGTTGGGTTACTAGTAAATTTGTAAGAAAGTTGAAATTCAAGAGAGAGATTCAAACAAACCCAGAAAATGATTGAGGCACCAAAATGGCAAAAAAAAAAAAAAAAAAAACTACAAATGAATCTAGGAATCAAATAAATGTCATGCAACCAAAGAGATAGACAAAACATCATAAAACAAACAAAGAACAAAGAACACACACACACACACACATACACAAAAACATCGAAATTGCTTAACCTCACATACAAAACTCGAACATGCAACAAAATCAGAAACAAATATGAACGTTAACCCACAAAAACCCAAAAAACTAATCACATCACCATCAAGTTGGGAGCAAAAATCCACATTTATCTCCATTTTGCCCCTCCATAATGCCCAAAATCACACAAAATTGGAACAAAAACTAAACTTCCCAGATCAAGCCTGAAAGATTTCCAAAAAAAAAAAAAAATGGAAAATGTGCTTACCAAGCTGAGAAGAATATAGAAGAGAATCAAAATCAATAACAAATATACGTATGTATGTATGTGTGTATCATAAAGTCGACATTTTGATTTACAAACCCTAGTTTTTTTAGCCATGAGAGAGAGGCGAGCCGCCATAACCGTAAAAGAGAGGGAGAGCCGGTGAGGGAGAAGGAAGACGTTGGTGAGGGAGAAGGTAAATGCTGGTGAGGGAGGAACGAACAAGCAATGAGAGAGCAGCAACAGGAAGAGGCGATGTGTATGTATATGTGTGAACCTAACCCTAATTGAGTTTAAAAAAAAAACAGAAAAAAATACACATATATAGAGGGGTATAATAGTAATTTTATTTTGGGAGAAAATGAGAACGGGGACAGGGCCGGGCTGGGGACAGGACTGGGAAATGTATCATCATCTTTGGGTCGAAAATTATCAGGAATTCATTTTCAAATACCATCCCCGGCCCGTCGGGAGTATTTTTCGGAAAAAAATCGCTCTAATCGAGGTCGGAGGACAGAGTCCCTATTGGGTTGGGTTCAAATTGCCATCCCTAATAATGAATACGAAGAAAACCCTAAATCTAAGAAGCTTTACCATTTGCAAAACCTTAGGCCACTTGAATCGTTAAAGTTCGTAAGTTAGAAATAGCCGTACCACCAAGTCAGCACCGAGTTCGATGGCAGATTTGGGGGTGGAGCTCTAAATAAGGCGTTGTTGGCAGTTTTAAAGAGAGAGGGTTGTCGGCAAACGAAGCAAAGCTTTTTCAATCACAGTGGCGCCAGAGGAGGTGATGGCTTAAAAGACATCGGAGGAGGAGGCGAAAAAAGAGAGAGAGAGAGGACTGGTAGGGTTTGGTGAGTACCGTGTATATGTTATATATAAGAGATATTTTGGTCATTTTGTCTAAATTTATCCTTTTGGACAATGTATTTCAGCACCTAGGTTGTTCAACTAAACAAATTTAAATTTGAATTTTTCGACCGATTGCCCTATATAATATTAAATTACCACATTTAGGCATCACATTTGTATATTATTTACATCATTTCATATTGCACTAATCAAATTATCTCTGCTAGGTCTTATATTTTATTTAGAAAGTATTAAAATTAAAATTTTGTGAAACTTATTAAATGATATGGGTAATGTCATATAAGGAATCATATGAAATGTCACGTGATATCCAAATATGTTACTCATTACTCATGACTCTATTTCCAATACTTTTACTATGTTCTTATACCCTTTAACTATGTTCCACCAAGTCACCTTTATATATTATAAAATACATCAATAAGCACTTTTTTTTGGTTAAATGATTGTATGAGTTTAATTTTTATTTTATTTTTTTTAACAGGTAATGGGTTTTAAAATTTAGAATTTTTTTAATTTTCTTACTATTTTAGGTTCTTTAGATTTTAATTTCATTTAGTTGTGTGCTTTTAAAATTAGTATAAAGCCAAGGCCATATTTGTTTTAAATTAGGAGTAATCAAAATATGAATATGGTAGAATGGACTGATCGGATTACTAGTATGATAGTATTAGGTTGTAAATCTAAGCTAAATTATGTTTGTTTGTCTACAAGTGTGGTAATATTTAATTAATAAGACTAAATTTATAAAATTATGCTTAAGGTTTCATTATATAAAAAGTGATTATATTATTTTTGTAGAGTGGGGCCACAAAATCTTTTTATCATTCATTCTCATATGATTACATTAGTAATCCCAAGTTCTCCATAGGAAGCCTAAGCACATTACCGAAGAAATTTCATAGTCTAATGGGACTCTTACTCACGAATGTGGGGATGCTGCTGTGCGAGTTACACAATAGTGGTTGTTGTACAAAAAAAATGGACTCATTTTGAAGTCTATTTTGATAATCTAAACCGTTGACATTTTAGAATACATCAAGTAGAATATGTCTGCAAAAAATCAAGTTAATCGAATATTGTTTACCAATTCATCTACTCACATTTGTATCAATAAAAATAAATAATAATTATAATTTAAAATATTAAAATAAATACAAATATGAGTGGATGAATAGGTAAACGATATCCGATTACCTTAATTTTTTGCAGGTATGTTCTACTTGATATATTCTAAAATATGAACGATTCGAATTATCAAAATGGACTCTGAAATAGGCCCATTGTGCCACACAACAACCTTTGCTGCACAGCCCGCACAGCAACATCCTCACTTCCCTTAGACACATGACATTTTTTCAAATCAAACATAAATTTTCCAACCCACTAATTAATAATTCAGTCCCCAAACCCCTTCAATTTTATTTATTTATTTATTTTTGGATAAATTACAAATACACTCCCTACTTACTCTCTTATATAGTAATAAAAATACTTGAATTATTAATTAAAATATATTTATGACATCATTAAAAATTGTTAATTAACTTGAGAATTTATAAATAAAATTGGTCATTTATTATGAAATTAAAAACTTTAAAAGGTACAATATAATTTTTAAAATCATAAAAAACAGTTCACATTTGAAACAAAGGAAAATGATTTAGACCCTCAGCTGGGGTCGGGTCCTATTGGTCAAAAAAAATAATAATTTTTTTTTTAAAATTTTTTTTTTAACTAATTCCAATGCGTCACGTCACTAGGGATCAACTCCCAACCGAAGGTTTTTAGCAAAGTCCTTAAACAAATTTTAAAGAATTTGCTTGTAATTTACCCCTTTTTTAAGATGGGAAAACATGACTTAGGCCTAGTTTGGGAAGACTAAATAAGTGCACTTTTTGACTTTTTATGAAATATGTGTTGGGTTTGGGTTGGGTTTGAAGTGATGTGTTAGAGAGGTGATGTGACTTAAATAAGATGATGTGACTTAAATAGGATAGTGACTTTTTGACTTTTTGTCTTTTTTCAATCTTCCCAAACTAGGCCTTAAAATTGTTGGGCGGCGGCCACAAATTGGGATAACGGCGCCCCCGGTGCACGCGTATCCAACATGCCAAACCCTGTAAAGGGTGAGCCGCAGCAAGGCCGCGTGCGGCATCACCTTTATGATGAATCTTTCTAGTCGACAAAAGGAAGATCATAAAACTGCTCAAGGCCTTGAAACATCACTCTCAACAAGGACAAAACTACAAAAATTTATTCAAGCGGTATCAAGGTAAGTACAAAAAAATAAATAAAGTTAGTTTTTTTTTAAAATAATAATTTCTTTTATAAATATTATGAAAAAAAAAACTAGCATCAATATATTTATGTGAATGATTTCTTAATATTTATCTCAACTATTTTATACAATTTTTGAGCTATATAATGGGGATTTTAGTATATAATTTATTAGAGTGTCATTTAAAGTATTTTATTTGTTAATATAGTTTATATAAATAAAAAGTATATTTGTTTGATTTTTATAACAAAAAACAACAAATGAATATTAATATCAAATAATGATAATACATAATATATAAAATAGTTGAGTATCATGTCATAAATATCGTAAAATCAACTTATGAAATAAAGAATAAATAAAAATAAAAAATAAAAACTTAAGAGGGCCATATACTAAAATTATTTATAAATTCAAAGGGTAATAGAAGAATGATACGAAACCTAAGGGTGGCCATGGCCCCCCTGGGCATCCACTGCTTTCGTTCCTGTACTCGTCCCTAATTCTTAAATTGACTTTCAATAAAACTTGTCAATTGTTAAGTTATTTAATAAATTAGTTAACTAAGATCCAATCCCTTGTTTTTATAGATGAAGATAAATTTAACAGTGATATTTCGAAGTTTTCTAACATTATTTACAAATTCAATACCATGGTGCTATTGCTATATGATATAACTATTATTTAAATATAACTATTTGTTCAAAGTCAATTTTATAATTGTCACATATATAGTGAAATTTATTATATTTACATATTAATAAACTTTTAGATTTTGATATCACATGTCACTTGTTTTACCTTTTTATTTAATTTTGGGTGAATTATAGTAATAGTCTCTATAGTTTGGGGTTTGTGTCACTTTGATCATTGACTTTTCAATTGTGATACATTTGACTCTAAATTTTGAATCTTGTTCCAAATAAGGACAATTGAAAATATTATTAGATTTTTCAAGGGCAAAATTGTCAATTTGATAAAATATAAACTAATTTGATAAAAATAAATGTTAAACAAATATTTTTGAATTTTTAAAAATTATTTTTATCCACTAAAAATAAAATTATATAAAATTGATAAATCTTTTAAACATTTATTTATTTTTTTTACCAAATTAATTTTTATTATGTGTTTGGATGATAATTATGTAAAATTAATTTAAAAAAATTAATCACGTAATTTTTATTACTTTTTATCAATTTTACATAATTTTATCATTGGTGGACAAAAATAATTTTTAAAAAATTAAAAAAAAAATTTTGACATTTATTTTTGTTAAAAAAGTTTATATTTTATTAAATTGACGATTTTGCCCTTGAAATTAAACAATGGTAACTTCAATTGTCCTTATTTGGAACAAGATTCAAAATTTAGAGTCAAATGTGTCACAATTGAAAAATCAGGGATCAAAGTGACACAAGCCCCAAACTATAGGGACTATTTGTGTAATTTGCCCTTTAATTTTTAGGTAAATTAAACTAGGGTTAATTACACTAATAGTCCCTATAGTTTGGGACTTGTGTCACTTTAGTCCCTGACTTTTCAATTGTGACACATTTGACTCTAAATTTTGAATCTTGTTCCAAATAAGGACAATTGAAAATATTATTAGATTTTTCAAGGGTAAAATCGTCAATTTGATAAATTATAAACTAATTTGACAAAAATAAATGTCAAAAAAATATTTTTGATTTTTTAAAAATTATTTTTATCCACCAATGATAAAATTATGTAAAATTAATAAAAATTACATGATTAATTTTTTTAAATTAATTTTACATGATCATCATCCAAACACATAATAAAAATTAATTTGGTAAAAAAAATAAATAGATGTCTAAAAGATTTATCAATTTTACATAATTTTATTTTTAGTAGGTAAAAATAATTTTTAAAAATTCAAAAATATTTGTTTAACATTTATTTTTGTCAAATTAATTTATATTTTATCAAATTGACGATTTTGTCCTTGAAAAATCTAATAATATTTTCAATTGTCCTTATTTGGAACAAGATTCAAAATTTAGGATCAAATGTGTCACAAATGAAAAGTCAGAGACTATTTGTACAATTAACCCATTAAACTAACCTACCATTGAATTTGGATAAAATAAATTAAGTTTCACAAATTTGATATAATTAAATTAATCACCCTTACGAAATCACCCTTACGATTGTAATTTACATAATACTTGGCTCTGTTTGGGAACATATTTTTTTAGTATCTTTTTCACTTTTTTGCTAAAATATGATGTAAAAAAAAAAAATGTTTGGGATGACTTTTTGATTTTTTACGAAAAGATGTGCAAAAAGTAAAGAGAAAAAAAATCTTAAACTTTTTGGTATCTGTTATTGATTTTTTGATTTTTTAGTGACATTTTTAACTTTTTTTGCTAAAATCACCACTTGCCAAACGAGGCCTAGTCCCTTTTCATCAGTAATTTATTAGTCCTTTGAATGAAAAAAATTATATTATCATATACTTTAACACTAATATATGCCTGGTAGCTCAACAATGGAAGCGATTTATCTTTTGAGGAAAGTAATAGAAAAGTATAAAAAAAAAGAAAAGAGACATTCATATGGTGTTTATCGACCTTGAGAAAGCATATAACAGGGTGCCCCGAGATATAATATGGTGGGTATTAGAGAAGAAATGGGTGACAAAAGGCTATATTGACGTGATTAGAGATATGTATGAAGGGGTGGTGACCACTTTTAGATCGCCAACTAGATAGACAAATGAATTTCCTATCACTGTAGGGTTACACCAAGGATCTACCTTAAGTCCTTATCTTTTTGCTTTAGTTATGGACGAGTTGACGATAAATATTCAGGATGACCTGCCATGGTGTATGTTTTTTGCAGACGATATTGTGTTAATGGATGAGACTAGAGAAGGAGTTAACACAAAGTTGGAGATTTGGAGAAAAACTCTTGAATCTAAAGGATTTCGGATAAGCGAGAACTAAGGCAGTACATGGAGTGTAAATTTAATGCTGATAACAATGAAAGCAGAGGAGAAGTGAAGATTGAGAACCAAGAACTGCCTAAGAGTGAATATTTTCGTTATTTAGGGTCGATTATCACAATAGCGGGAGAGATTGATGCAGATGTGGCTCATAGAATTAAGGCCGGATGATGTAAGTGGAGAAGTACGTCTGGGGTATTGTGCAATAAACGAATACCCACTAAACTAAAAGGTAAGTTTTATAGAACGGCTATTAGACCAGCTATGTTGTATGGGACGGAGTGTTGGGCAACCAAGAAATAACATGTAGATAAGATGAGTATGGCTGAGATGAGGATGTTAAGGTAGATGTGTGGTAAGACTAGACAAGACAGGATTAGGAATGAGTGTATTCGGGAATGAGTAGGAGTAGCACCGATAGAAGATAAGTTGAGAGAGAATCGTTTGAGATGGTTTGGTCATATTCAACGGAGACCAACAGAAGCAGTAGTGAAGATATGCGATACTGTAACGGTAGATGGAAGTCTTAGGGGACGGGGTAGGCCTAGATTAACGTTGACTAGCATTATAAATAGAAATATGAATTTATTTAATTTGACTAATGAAATGGCCTTTGATAGGGCCGCGTGGAGAAGAAGAATTCATGTAGCCAACCCCATTTGATAGGACTTAAGGCTTGGTATGATTTGATTTTGTTTTTGTATCTTGATAGTATCTATATTAGTTTTAGTTTCTTTAACCTTACTTAAAAAAAAATCCAATTTAATTATATCAAAATTATGAAAATATCTGTGTTTTTTCAAACCTCTAGGGTGGTTAGTGTAATTTTAGGAGTGCACGTCCACCGAGGGAGGGTGAGTTTGGGGCAAACTTGCACCCCTTAATAAGAGACACGTGTTTACCCCAAGGCCGACCCAGCATAAACATAAGGTCTACAATGTCATCCCAATTCAAACCCCAATCACAATCCTAAAGAAATTACATTTCTATAATGTCATCCCAATCTATATATATATATACATTCAACCCAATTCCAATCCCAATCACAATCCTAAGGAAATTACATTTCGATAATGTCATCCCAGTATATATATACATACTAGTTGTATTTAAATAAATAAATAAAAAAAAATTAACCAAATTAAGGTAGAGACTTTAAATAAATCTAGTTTTGGTAATCTAATGTTAACATTAAACTAATATCAAATTGATAATTTCTTAAATTTTTCGTTAAACCGATCAGTTGTCCTTCTAGACAATCTCTTCTTTACTTCAGACTTCTAATAAATTTGCATTAACTGGTCAACCAATCGGACATTCTTCCGATCGACTGATAGTTTGATGAAAAATTCGTTAGAACGCTCGATATCGGATGAAATTTTTACTCAAATTTAATGAAAAAAAGTGTAAACATTGGAAATATTCCAACATACCCATTGATAAACCTTATATTAGAGTTAGTTTTGAAATATATGCGGAATTAATTGCTTTTATCTCATACCAGTTGATTTCTCATTGCATTAGTTTTCAATATATTTCATGAATAATAATAAGAATAATAATAATAAATATTTAAATATATTATTTCAGACTAGACCGGATGGGTTACATTATAAATCTCAAGCACAATCAATTTACCAAAGGAGTCTAAAATAGGCTTGGTTTGGGACAACTTACGAATGTGAAAATGTCAAAAAGTTAAAAAAAAATAAAAAAATTCATATTATTTAGGAAAGTTTATAGGATAAAATTTGAATTCAACAATCAAAAAGTTAAAAAGTCAACAATGGTAGAATGGTTATTTTAATTTTACTATAATATTTTATTACACATTTTTTCATAAAAAATCAAAAAATTATTACAAATATTTATTTATTTTTTATTTTTTTAGTTAAAAAATAAAAAATACACTTATATAACACATTCCAAAACAATTCTTAGTCTAACCCAGCATTACAGGCCAAAATATCGTACCAGGTCCTAAAAAAAGCTACCCTTGTGTAATTTTCCCTTAATTTTTAATTCCACTATAGCTCAACGACACTTTTTTTTTTTTTTTTTTAATTTTTTTTTATTTTAATAAATTACACTCACCTTCTTTGAAGTTTGAAAAAATATAATTAACTTAATACTTTTGACATAATTATATTGACTTATATTTTTAGTAAGACTAAACCGACTAAAACTAATCGAGATGATAGACAAATAATTAAAAAATAGATAAAGATAAATATACATTTAATAAAGAAGAGATAATAAAATTATATTTTTATTTATATGTCTAATAAATTATTCATAAAAAATGACCTAACTATTATGTAATTTAACTTTAAAAGAGATAGTGTAATTAAATCTAAAATATGGAGGCTAATTTGTATTTGTTTTTTTTCTTATGGTTTGCTTTGTTCAAGTTGGTCATCTCACATGAGGGTGTGTTTGGTTTGTGTTTGTAGAGTAATTTTTGAGATAAAAAGTACGAAAATTTGTTTGATTTGCCTTTTTTCAGAAATGATTTTAGAAAATTATTTTGGAGAGAGTTTTAAAAAAGTGATTGATTTGATGTATATGTGAGAGAGAGAGAGAGAGATAGTGATTTTAGAGAGTAGGTAACCAAACAAAATTTTGAAATTTTTTTTGAAAAAATTTGTTTGGTTTGATAACTCTTGAAAATTTGTTTGTAGAGAATTTTTCTAAAATTTTTTTTTGAAAAACAAACCGAATTGTAATCCTTATTTTGGGATCAATTTCGATTATTTAAATTATTTACATTTTAATATTTGTTGAGTAAAATTTATTGCAAAAAAAAAAATCAAAATAATTAGACATCAATAGTCATATGTTTGAATCAAATTTATATTATAAAAAAGAATAATTATTGTTAAAATAAATATGATTCAAGCATATAATTGTTAAAGTCTAATTATTTTTATTTTTTATATAAGGGCTAGTTTGGTATAACCTAAATAAGTCAAAAAGTCAAAAAGTCACTATCTTATTTAAGTCACATCATTTTATTTAAATCATATCACCTCTTTAACACATCATATCAAACTCAACCCAAACCCACCAATAAGTCAAAAAGTACATTTTTTTAGAACATCCCAAACCAAATATTCTACTAAATAAAATCTAAAAAATAAATAATTGTAGTCATCAAAATCAATCTCATAATAAATTTAGGGCCCAGCTTCTCTCCAGTCCAAATTTAGACTGGACGGTGCTATCCGGCCCTTTGGGGCCCACTACGGGTCATGTTTCGATAATCTAAACCGTTCAATGTGTAGAACTTGTCGAGTACTATACGCATATAAAATTCACGTTGATCGGATATCAATAGCTATATGATCAAATCAGTTTTTTGTAAGCAGTTTATTTTTTGCCGTCCATTTTTTTTCATAAAAAACTGATTTGATCATATAGCTATCGATATCCGATCAACGTGAATTTTTATAGACATATAGGACTCGACGAGTTCTACACATTCAACGATTTATATTATAGAAACACGACCCGTAGTGAGCCCCAAAAGACCGAACAGCACCGTCCAATTCAGATTTAGACGAGAGAGAATCTGTGGCCTAAATTTATTAAGCCTAAATACTCTCTTCAATGGAGGTAAAGTTAATTTTTTTCCCCCTAAATTTTAAAGGAGGCGTGCATAAAACTAGGCAAAAAACATTAGGTCCTGTCAAATCAACGTCCAAAATAGCACACAAAAAAGGATGGGCCCCCAAAAAAACGCATTCATTATAAAAGCAAGTGGCAAGAAAATATCTAGCTTTATTTTTTTTTTTTTTTTTTTTGAACGATAGCAAGAAAATATCTATCGATACTATTATTATTGTAATTTCAAAGTGAAAATTTCTCCTGGTATTAACCTCTTTTCAAAAAGTCACTTTTTATTATCTTCTCAAAATAAATTAATATAACATTTTAATTTTTGAAAATATCTTTCTAGTCTACTTAAATTTATATTATTATAAGTTAAAAATTGTATTGATACAATGCGACATTTTGAATTTTAAAAATACCTTTTTAATTTATTTAAATAGGCCTCAAACGCAAAACATTCGGTGAAGAAAATAACAATTTTATCATTTGAACAACATATAATATATAAAAATTTTGTGATATATATCTCTCAAAGAGCGTATGTCATATGTATCTTATTACACATTTTTATAGTTTATGTTACATATTTTTGCGGTAAATGTTACGTAAGTTTTTTCGTATAGTTACAACAATTTATGGTTCGGAAATATTACATATTTTTTTGTCCAAACATGTACTAGCCAAAAAATGTGTATCTTCATTTTTGAACCACAATTTATTGTAACTCTATAAAAATAAATAAATAAATAAATAACATTCACTACAAAAATGAATAACATATACCACAAAAATACATAATAATTCATATGGCGCACACATTTTGGGAAAGGTGTACCACAACATTCCTTTTTGGTCTTGATTTAGTGATAAATGGGTATGGATTAGCAAAGCTCTCTTCCTATAAATATATATATACTAGTTGGATCTCCAAGCGCAAGGGGTGTGGGAGTCGCATTATTGTTGGCAGAAATAATGTAAAAGAGTAAAATTGCAATGTGATTTTTTTTCGGAGAAAATTTCGAACACAAAATACTTAATATTTCTTCTTTTCTATCGAATAATCATAACAACATTCTACATTTCAAGAAATTGTGAACCATGAAACAAATCAGTCCCTTGCTGTCCTAAAAAGAAATTTGTGTTTTCCTTCTCCTTAGCACCACTACCAAACACCTTCAAACTCTTTAAATGCTTCCACATAGAAGCCTAATTGGGTGACCCCTTTCAAAACTGAAACTATAAACAAATCTGCTTATAAGTTTTTCCTACGAAGTTAAGTGAAAAATAAAACATTTAGCCTCTAAAGAGTAGTCAATCTTCTCTGCAAAGCAATCACATTTACAATCATGGTTTGCATTTGATTTCCATGGTGCGGTAATGTGTTGTCCTCAATCTTCTTTAAGCAGCTCTTGTGAGTAAGACAATATGCCCATGAGGCATAACAACCACACCATTTTTTGAGTCAAAAGGATGTTGCAACCACCTCTTTTTATTAGAATGTGCTTGTGGACATACACCTAAAACATAAACCACTAAAATTATCAGGTAGGAAGAAAGAAAGCAAACATGGATAATGCCATTTACCTTAAAGCAAACAAGGCAGTCATGGTGTGTTGCTGCTCCTACATAGAGTTAGCTATTTCTTCAAACGAATCAAGTACCACAAACAATTGCAATCTTACATCTATTCATGTTGTCAAAATTTCTATATGACATATTACCAACAGAGGCAAACCATGGCGTCTCAGACAAGATATATTTGATTTTTTCATGCCAAGTTCGTTGCTGATATCTTTCAGATTACTATGGCAGCATGTAAAGTTGAATAAAAAACATTTTATTTATTTATTTTTATCTTTTATGGTGATTCCAAAGCACACAATTTTCAAACTCATGACATTTATACACGCATAATTATTTACAGCTACTTTAGAGGTTAGATATGACATCTTAAATTCATCATTACAAAATCAAGTATGTTCTCAAGACAACACTGAGATTCGAAGTAAAAAAATCTTGATACATACATTGGTCCAAAACTTTCAAATTAACTGCACCAACTCAAGTTTAATCTAGGCAATCATAATATGAAAATCAAGTAAAAACTAACTTGTTGTATACCACTACAAGAAAAATAGGATACTACAACGTTCTTTTTTTTGGCATTTTTCAAAAACATTGTGAAATCTCATATGATTTTTCACCTTCTGAGCAAATTTAATTATCCCATCTTGTTTTGTACGCCGTTATTAGAAAATAGTGAAATAACATTTATTTGTTATTGAAGAGGCATGACTTTTCTAATCAAAAGAGGAGGCGTGACTTAGAGAACAGAGACATCACTTTTGAGAGAGAGAGAGAGAGACCTTGGATTTTCGATCTCCATCGATTCTTTGGCTATATGATCTGGAAATTCTTGTTCTACACTTGATTTGAGTATATGTCTGTAATATCGTTTGAATTCCTCTTATCTAAGTCGATCTAGGGCTCAAGGTTAGAGTTTTCTAATATGGATTTGCTACATTCTCACAAGATCTGTAAACTTTCATGCACTACCAAAAAAAAAAAGCATTTTTAGCGACCGCACTTTTAGTCACCAAAAGTGTAATTTTGGTTATTGAAAGTATCCGTAACATCAACAAAATCGGTCGCTGAAGCCCTATCTCTAAATGGCTCGGCGACCAAATAAATTTTGATCGCCTTATAAATAAATCAGCGACCAAATATTTAGTAGCTAAAAGACCAAAATTTCGTTGCCATAAATTAACATTTAGTCACTAAAAGTAGCCTTAAACGGATGACATGTTAGGTTTTAGCAACATACAAATGCATCACAAAAAATATCTTTCAGTGACTAAATGAATTGGTTGTTAAATGTTAAAACTTTTGGCGACCAATCAAGTTTTGGTTCGCTAAAAAAATTATTCATACAGACTTTTAGCAACAGAAACAAAGTGTCACCAAAAGTAAATTTACAACTACAAAACCTGTCACCAAAAATTCATTATTTATAAAAAAAAAAAAAAAAATCACAATTTCCCTATTCAGTACATAATTCATAAACCTATAAACATAAGCAAAATGTAATTCAAATTAACACACTTGTGCAAAGCATCCAAAATATAAACTTAATTCAAAAGTAGTAGCATATTAAATATAAGCAAAATATCAAATCCAAAACATCCAATGTGACGCCTCGAATCTACACTATTGTTTATAGTCAAGGGAGAGTCACTAATGAGTCCTATGGTCAATAACCAAGTAAGATCCCAGATCGCTGGAGGAGTCAAATTAGCCTCTTTTCTAAGTCCAGCTTTTTTAGGCAGCGCACTACCCTTTTGACAGATCTTAAAAGGTATTGACACAAGGTCTCGTAAGTAACGATAAGGTTCATACATTACATTACATATAGAATATAAGTACATAACAACCACGAATATCCTTAATTTCAAAAGCTTGTTCCATTACGTTACATCCCAAAAAGAAAGTTTAAAACTTCATATGAGTCTTACAAAATATCAAAAGGAATTTTTAACTTTCCTAAGATAGCCAAAAGTCTTCAAAGGTTTCAGGCTCGTCGTCTCCAGCTATAAACTCCTCTTCAGCACCTGGTATGATATGCCATGAGCTTTGAATGCCCAGTAAACACACACACACCCCGTTCCTTTTTCCCTGTCCAATACACAATCACAAATATAACATCAAGTAATAAAGCATGATACTCAACTAAGTAAATAAATAAAGGGTTACAAGTTAGATGTTAGTAAACTAGAAATCCCCCAAAGAGATTTCGTCCTCCCAACCACAAGAATCGGACGCGGATTATTCGGTATGCCCCCTCTTTTGCTGCTTTGTTGCAGAGCTAACCTCGGATGCCTACCAACGGTTATATACCGTCTAGCGCCAACCGCAGGGCCTCAAAAGAAACAGTAATAATGGGCCTTGCCCAAATCCCTCCTCATATCAAACCACTTAGGGTCCGAATACAACCACTCCGTTCAAGGGTTCCAAAAATCACTTGCGTAAGACTTTAACTTCCAAATAGGGAACGCATCCCATCAATCCATATATCACACATTATCATCTTTTCATTACTCAAGTAATCAAAAACCCAATACCATCCCAATTAAGTTTTCTGTTGAGTTAAATGTTTTAAATCAAGGTTAGACCAATTTAACAACATAATAATATCCACATAAGCATACATCTTTAAGATGAAGAAGATAAAGAACATAACCATAACACATATAATATCATGCCAAGATATGATCATAAGCTAATAAGCATTGTCATGAACACAGGAGCATAAAACATCTATGCACAACAGAATTTCCAGATTCAATATCACATAAGGATTAGAATGAAAAGGGCTATTTTAAAATTTTTACCGGACTCGGCCTTCCTATGGTTCGTAGAGAATTTAATCTAATTTCCAGACCATATTTCGGAAATGGGATATCTTTTCTAGATTTTAAGTTATTTAGAAAACACTCCAGCGCTGTCCAGATTCGTTGATTGTTACGAAATTTTGATTTTCTTGCAAACCGCTCACTGTTTTTCAATGAAACCAATTTTAGTTGAAATCTAACTCCTTAAGGAAGATTTTGACATAAAATAGAGGTCCAGAATAATTTTATACATTTTTCTAGAATTTTTGAAAGTTGGCTGCGAAAACAAATTCTAAGGCACAATACCCAAAACAAGAAGATTTGTTAGAAAAGGAATCCACTAAGGGAAATTTTTTTTTTGTTTCTTTTGTGATGAAAACATGCTAACTAACATATATTAAAATTAGAAAATTTGCTTGAATGTGTGCCTTTGGAAAGTTTGAGAGATTGGTATGAAAATGATAGTTTTGTACCGAAATGAGGGAAAATACAAGAGAGGTAGAATCAAGGCTCAACTCTTATCATTTTTAACACAAGTAACTCATCAATAACACATCTAAAAACATTATTTAGAACCCTTAAGAACATGTATTTGAAAAAGGAAAATGAAAGAGAAGGTTGTGTTGTGGCTTACTTGCTAAGCTTTGAACAAGATGGCTCTCATCTTCCTTCCTCTTCCTCTAAAGACTTCTCTCTTGCTCTCCTTCCTCTCCTCTTGGCTGAATGTGTATGTGAGTGTGTTGTTTGTGTTTGCCATGCTAGGGAGTGGTGGTATTTATAGGCAAATTTTGGTGTAAAAAGACATAAAAGCCCACTAATTGGAATTGGATGGAAAAGTTACGATTTACTTGGAGTTTAATGGAATAGGAGTGATTATGGAGCTCAATCATAGGATTAGACAGTATCTAGTTGGTCCCTAGTTGAAATAAAACTAGCATTGGAAACAAAACCTTAGGTCTAGGGGTACTAGGAATTAGGTTTTCTAGAACACCATGATTACAATTCTTGAAAATAGGTTCCTCACATCTTCCTAGGGTGGCTGGCCATTGGGAAGGGTGATGGGGCTTATTTTTTATTCAATTTAGGTACTAGGGACACATCTCCCAATGTGTATATATATATAGATCTCAATTTGATTGATGGTACCTATAATATAAAAGTACATGTACTAGTTTTGGGAAAATTTTTGAATTTAAATAAAGAAGTGAGGGCTTGGAATTAAATTCATGTATTGGGACCTTACTTATGTAGAATTAAATTAAATTAGGCTAAGGAACCCAATTCAGCTAGGATATTCATGTTTCGATAAAAAATAAAACGCTAACCGACAAGATTCGAATTAATTCAAGGAACTGAGGGACTTTAAGAAAATAATTCAAACATTAGGGTTTTTAAAGAGAATACATTTTTCAGGGGCTTCACATCCAATATAAGTACAAATCTCTTACAATCCCAAACTTCAAACATGTAATTCTAAAAAAACTTCTAAACTTGCAAATTCATAACAAAAATCTATGACAAAATATATCCAAAAATTCAAAATGTAATCCTTCGATGTTCCCCGAACTATGTTCCATCCATTGCCAATCTGTCAAACATATGAAAAAAAAAATTACAATGTTAAAATGTTAATAGTAAAGTTCTTGGTCTGAAGACATTGGTTTCACATTATAGATGAACAAATTAGGAGCTAATTTTCCTACGGTGAATTACAAGATTTCAATATACCAAAATAACAAAGTAACACGCGATTCACCAGTTAAAACTTGGCATATATGAACTAATTACAAGCAATATCTCTACAAGTTTGTAAATCAGTCTCATATTGTCCAACCAAAATCTAGCACAAATTATGTCATAAAGGAACATTGATCAAATCCAATTTCAAGGTTCCAAAACAAGAGCAAATATCAATTGAGTAGGAGCTACCAATGGAATAAGATTTCATCCAAACTCCTACCCTTACTTTCATGACTAAATTGAAATCAGAAGGACCTAAATCTTAAACTTGAGGTTGCTTTCACTTACATTAAGGTCAAAAAGTTACTCAAATAAAAACTAGAAAGAATATGAATAGTTTGATAGCATTGTGCCCACAAATGATGATATGTGCCAATTGGGACTAGTGTCAACCCACATACATGAAAATACTATTTTATACACGATCTAGTATGATGTACTGATATCCTAAAGGCTGGAGCAAAGCTTGTTATAGACAAAAAGAGCACCATGGAATAGAAGATGAAATTGAAGATCTATACACAACTCATAATATCCAAGTAAGCATCTAAATTGACTTCAAGTTCAAATGGCATTCCATGTACCACAAAAGCAATAACTAATTCCTTATCCCAGACTTGAGCTATACAACTTAGATGCAAATCTGTATTAGAAATGGACGATTTTTTTTTCTTTTTTTTTTATAATTTTTATAAACAAATGTAAACAATGGAAATTAAGTGCCAATACTAGTGTAATGTGTCACAATTGGTGAATAATACTTGGATTCATCTAACTCACAAATTTCAATTTCTAAAAATATAATCAATCAGCAACAATCAACAAGAGGGATCAACCAATAACAATCACGAAGAACAATACATCAACAAACAAAAAGCAAACCAACCAATTGAAGAACATCATAGCAGTAACTTGTTTCAACAAATATATTAAGTGAAGTGTTTTTAGTGATTTGGAAATTAAATTCTAAAAAGTATACTTACAGAGCAAGCTATCAATAAAATTCCTCTGATGAATAATCCTCTTCATCAACCTGCATGTCTGCCTGATCCTTGTGCATCCTCATAAACTTTTCAATTTCTTCAAACCTTTTGTTTTGCATTTCAATCTTTCTAGCTTGCTCTTGTGTTACCAGGGTCTAGGCTGCAATTTGTTCTTGCTGGACCTCAACCAAATTCTTCGATGACTTTATTTGTTTTTATAGGCTTGAAACCACCTCAACATGTGCTTTTGTACGAACAGAAGATTTAGATGAGGATGGTTTTCGACCAACTCTGAAGCCCTTTATATATCCTAATTTACTCATTCAAATAACCTCTATTGACAGCTGCTCTTGAGTTACAGGTACTACCCCAGGCTCCAAAGACTCTTTACGTTTTTCAAAGATTCCTATCAATTTGTAAACAACTTTAACAATTAGAACCAATTACATAAGTATGTAACTATATTAATTGGAATACTTAGATGTAATTCACCACATATTGGGGCTATCTAATCCGCCTTTCTTTTGCTCCAGTGGAAATCTTTGTAGAAGTCTACAAGGTTAACCTTCACGATACCCTAATTCCATCAATTTAAAAGTAAGTATACATAATTAATTTTAACTTAATCACGCTTTTAAAAATATTAAATGCATCACATCTCTATACATTGCAGCTTGAAATGACTTAGAGCCCATTGTATGATTATATGGTAACTTAGATCGACTATTCCTCCATTTGTTAGCCAATTCCTACAAAAGTAATTGATTAGTAAAATTAAATTGAAATTAAAACATGATTCTTTAAGTTATGAAATTTTACCTGATGATCGCAATTAAGCCATACATGATTAATCATGTACACTCAAGCCTCATGGTAGACCCCTTTGTATGGCTTAGTGTAAGGGTCAACACTAGTGTCTACCAACTTCGAGTAATGCATCTTCATCTTGTTATGCCAATTTTTGTAAAGGGTTTTACACTTCTTGTCGATTGCTTTCTGAACCTCTTCATTCTCATCATAATCAACAAACTCAAATTTTTCCTGCAAATATATGAATACTTTTATTAATAGTAAAATGCAAGTAATGGCGATAATCTAACTATTTTAAAGACAACAAATATAGGTATCCAAACTGCCTGAGTGATTGGGGCTTTATGAATCTCGTCATTCTTATCCCACTTTCTTATGCCAATGATAGCCATAGCCATCTTTATCTGTAACCTAACTTCATTTGCAAATGGAGTGGCATACGGCCCTACTGGCACCTATAGACGTCCCTGAACGCCCCGGGAGGATGAGTCCCCCTTTCTGTTCGCTTGTGGGTCTACTGCAGTTCGGACTCAAATTGTCACGGTTCTTAATCTGAACCAAAGAGTCCAAATCTGGCAAATTGTTTTGAGAAAACAGATTTTTGAAAGAAGTGCCAAACATGGACTGCTTTTCCAGATACAGAGTCGCCACCTAAATATTTTTTAAATGGGGAAATTTAGGAAACCCTGACTCGGTGCCAAAGGCCACGTGTCCGTCATCACCAAAGTTGCCTCGGCTCGGGAACTTGGGTACGATTGGGGAAGGTCAGCTATGAGCACCCCCTCTCGCCCGATCCGAAG
The DNA here is from genome assembly GCA_025200525.1 of Camellia lanceoleosa. NCBI lineage: Eukaryota > Viridiplantae > Streptophyta > Magnoliopsida > Ericales > Theaceae > Camellia > Camellia lanceoleosa. The sequence goes on from CM045767.1 coordinate 89,941,485, forward strand.
ATCGGCCTCTACTAACCATGATATCCGATTTTGAAAACGTTATGTGTTCTTATTCCAGTTATTAGCCTAGAATTACTATGTTATGCGCGCAGCAAACAAGTATAGACCAAATCGCCTAAATTGGAACAAAACATTTCATGTTTGTTTTGAAAATGGTTTGCTACTCGCAAGTAGGCTAAAATGCAGGTTTTGCCACCTTCGAGTGGGCTTTAAAAAAAGATGGTTTTGCCACTATCCAGTGGGCTCAAAACTCGCATTTAATGCATTGTTCCAATTTAAGTAACCCAACCTTTACCCATAGGCATTTAGGCAGTTATATCACATAAGCACATAGCCTCATGGTAATCATGATATTATGGCAACACTCACACGCATGCAGTATGCTAAATCATAAAAGCTTACCTAGCACTCCAAGCCAAAACAGAAACTAGTTAGTAATCATATGTATGATCTTAGTTCATGTTAAGATGGCTAATGCAACACATGCGGGATGCAGCTAGAATAGGCTCGGCTAGTCTATGGATGGCATGTGAAATGCAACAACTAACATGTATTCAAGTTAGATTTGAAATACAATACAGTTTGCATGATGCGCCAAGCCCGGTGCATGCAATACAAATGAATGATGCACGCATGCATAGCATAAGGTATGCTAAATTAAATATGCCCTAATACTAACCATCAAAAGCAGGTAAGTAAAAGGGAGAAAGAAGTGGGGGTTGGAAGACATGCACACACGCACCCACGCACCCACACTTATTACAAATTCGCCCTCGTTCGGAGGGACCAAAAGAATATACAAATTAATTAACCTACAAGCTAATTAATGATTGCAGACCACTTAATTAATTAACAAATTAACTAAGCTAAGGAAAGCAGTAAAAGGGCCTCAGGAAGAGGGATGCACACATGCTCAGATTGGCCTCGCCCGTAAATCCATTGCCATGGCACTGTTGCCTCTGTTTACACTGCCTTGCCCCCTGAAAACTTGCACAAGTCCCAAGAATGCTTCTCTGGACACTGGGGAGCATCACCGGCCAAGTAGAAACACCACCGGCCAAAGGGAATGATCATCGGCCACCTTTTTGTCTATCGGCCAAAAATTGATGGCCGGCCGGCACTATATTTAGCCAACCGGCCAAAACTTCCTGCAGAACCTGCAATTGACAGCAGGAGAGGGCAAGTAGTGTATGGCATGGAATTTTCAGGCAAATGTATGCACGGACACACTCCCTATCATGTAATGGACTCAAGGGAGTGTGGCCCTCGATCCTCGCGCCATCAATCACGCATTTCAATGCATGATGGCCCAAAAGGCAAGTGTGCAACTTTGATATCAAATGAAATGCAAGCACAAGACACATCAAAGGGCCCCAACCTCTATCATGATTGATCAAGAGGCAAGGGATGCATGCTCAATGAAATGCAACCTAAGCATGGAGGCTAAGTATGCAACATGAACATTCAAATGAGCAATGTATACTAGGCACGCAACCTAAACATGTAAGCGAACGTGGCATGCAAAAACATGAAATGATGGACTTAAACTAACATGGATAGCTCGCAAGCATGCCAAAATCAGTGGCCATTAGATGAAAATGAAACAATCAAAATGTGTGTACACATGCACGCAAACCGAGAACCGAACCTAAGGCACGAATGCCACTCTACTAAGCATGGCAAGGCATGGAATATGGTATGCAAACATGCAAATTTCAGCACTAAATCATGATGCTAAACAGCCCCGAAACATGGCAACATGGCGCCCGATGCATGAGATGAGGCCCGAAACTCAAAACTAGGCACATGTAATGACTTGTAGCTATACAAAGAATGCATTATTTGAACATGAAGCATGAAGACAGAGTCAAGGCAGTCCTAAAACATGGACTTTTCCAGTTTAAAGTATGGCCAAAAGATGCTAGCAAAATGGATTAAAATAGCATGCAAATTTGACTAGTAAACATGGTTTACATGGCAAGTGTATGAAGCAAGTGAGAACTCATCAAACCAGCAAAAATCAGTGAACTAAACATGTGAAAATATGCCCAAATAACCTCTGAAATGAAGCCAACACATGCAAAAATGATGAGCTCCTTTAGAGGGCTATACAAGGGGTTATTAAGCACATACAAGATGGACACTCAACAAAGCCAAACCAACTCTAGAAATGGCCTATAGGGGTCCTAAAACCCACTGAAAAATGCCTGAACTGAGCTCAAGAAGTGTGGAAATATAGGCCCCTTTGTAAGGCCAAAAGGGGTATCAAACAAGACAACAAGGAGAGGGGATGACCCTCTCCTTCTTAGGACCTCAAAACATCACCCCCACCAATGAAATCCCTCTGGATTTCAGTGGTGAGAGGGCCAATATAAGGTGGTCCCGAAGCTCACAAAAAATGCACAAAAATGAGGCCGAACAAGGCCTAAGAGGGGGTCAAACAACCCCAAACACCAAAGTGGTCTTAATGAAGTACCTTAAACATACAAAAAACAGAACTTTTTTATGTTATACACCAAGCTCAAATCAGTATGCAAGACAGGCTAAAAGTGTATGCAAAAATGGAGAATAAAGAGGGAAAAGTGTTACCCTTGAAGAACACCTCAAGAACAGCAAGTGCTACCCTCCTCTTCTGATCAAAACCACCTCAAAACCTCAAGAACAAACCCTCAAGACCTCCCAAGTCGAAGTATGGTGTAATGGTGTGTGTTTTAGTGCAAAACTAAGAAGAAATCACACTTTTAGGTCACAAAACACACACAAAAGAGGAGAGAGAGGGAAATATATATAGAGAGAGAGGATATATATATATCAGATATATATGCCCTAGGTCTGGTTTTTTGCTGAACTAAAACAAAGGAGGAGAGGGTTCTCTTATATAGGCAAAGGAAATGGTGTAAAGCTTCTCAAAGAAGCTATACAAAAGGGTCAAAGGAACCAAGCTTCTAAGAGAAGTTATGCCAAGGGTGCAAGCTTCTTGAGGAAGCCAAGACAAGGGGTCAAAGCTTCCTCAAGAAGCTTTGAGCAAAGGGTGCAAAAAGAAGGTCAAAAAGGGTGCAAAGGGTGCAAAACAGCCACACACGTACATGGGGAGCAGAGTCTGTGCATTCCAGCTGGTACAGCTGGCATCCATTCAATCTTTAGAATACTCCGGAAGGTCGTCGGCTAGCAAACTTGGTTGGTCGGCCATCTATTTGGCCGGTCTGCAGGAAAAATTTGCTCTGCAGGTCCAACTTCAAACGGGCATAACTTCTTCATATGAACTCTTTTTCAGGTCATTCTTGTGTCAAAATTGAAGCCTCGGAAGTAAGCTTTCCAATGGAACCAGCCTTGCATCAAAATTCCAACTTTGAAAAAAGTTATGCTTGTTTTGGTGAAGGATGCTCAGTTTCGGTCCAACCAGGATGATGCCCAACTTCAACCAATCATATCTCCACCATCTGGACTCAGATTTAAGAGATTCTTGAATGAAAAATGAAGCCCCAGAAGTCTTCTTTCCAACGGTGTTGGCCTCATAGCTTTACTCCAAGTGGATAGACAAATAAGCTTGATTTAGTGAGGACTGCTCGTCCCTCTCTTAGCAATTCTTGCCTATCTTCTTCTCCAACTTGGTTTCTCCCCTCTTCTCCTCTTTTCTTCAAATTCAAACCCCTAAGCAAGGTGTTTTGAAAGATTTTTCAAAGATTTCAACTCTCTTTCATTCATTTCCACTTTGTCCTTTCTCAGTTTATCGAAAAGCGCAACGTTTGACAAAATGCAAGCCTCAGAACGTCGCAGAAACTTTATTTCAAAAATATTTTGAAAGAGAGGGTTTTAAGGTCTAAAAATCATTCAAAATAGTTTTGGTTCAAAAAGGGGTGGGAAGTTGGGATTTGGCCCTCTCCTTGCCGAAGAAATTGAACCTTTGCCCTGCACATCTTTTATCATTGAGCAAACCATCAGTAGCACCCAAGTCTTAAAGGCGGTCAAAAATGGGGTGTCTACAGTTACCCCTCTTTGACAAAACTCGGAAGTCAAGAAGTGACGTGAGTGAATGTCAAAGCCTAGAGACGACCCATTTTTGACAAGGCCGAAGACTTGGACAAACAAACAAAATATCGATAAATAAATGGTTGCGCCCACAGGCTGCCTACGTATCCCTTTGCAAGGAATCAAACCAGCGTAGTTCAGGGGCAAAATGGAAATGATATGCAGGAAGACTTTGATAATTGGACTTATACACTACGTGAAGCCGGTTTGAAAGTTGGACTTATACGCTGCGCGAAGCTGGTTTGAAAGTTGGACTTATACGCTTCGTGAAGCCGGTTTTGACAAGTAAAGTGCACAAAACAGTGCGATGCGCAAAGATGTAATGCAAAATGCAATGAGACGCGCAAAATAGCGTGATGCGTAAAATAGCGCGAATGAAATGTAATGCACAAGACAGCGCGATGCGCAAAATAGCGCGAATGAAATGTAATGCACAAGACAGTGCGATGCGCAAAATAGCACGAATGAAATGTAATGCACAAGACAGTGCAATGTGCAAAATAGAACGAATAAAATGTAATGCACAAGATAGTGCGATGCACAAAATAGCGCGATTGATGTGCAATGTACAAAATAGTGCGATACGCTAAACAGCGCTAATGATTTGAAATGCACTAAACAGTGCGATACGCTAAACAGCGCGATTGATTTGAAATGCACAAAACTGTGCGATACGCTAAACAACGCAATTGATATGCAATGCACAAAATAGTGCGAGTGAGGTACAAAGTGTAAGTGCACAAGACAGTGCGAGTGAATGCATGTTCTATGCAAATGAGGTGCATTTTCTATGCAAGTGCGGAGGAGTGCATTTTCTATGCAAGAAATAGGAGCATATTCTATGCAATATTGAAAGAAAGCATATTCTATGCAGAATTGAAAGCAAGCATATACCATGCATTAATCATAACGATGCGCGGCACGCATGGAACAGAAGTGTATATGAAAGTGCACATTCTATGCAATAGAGTGGCATCAAACATGTACTCTGGTGCCTCTGTTTTACCTCTCAGAAGGCTTTGCAACACACTCAGCTCAAAAGGGGACACCCTGTTTATATTGGTGAGAGGTAACATCTGCATGTGAAACCCTCGGGTGCTGCTTGGACTGTCATTCTGACTTGAAGTAGGCTTACACATGAAGTAGAGGCACGCTCATTCTTCGGAACACTGACAAGGTCTGAAGAGGTATATCCGGAATACAATGTCGGAATTTGCCGAAGTTGAAACACACTAAGATGCTCCAAATTTTGCTCTTTTCTTTTACTTTGCAGTCTGGAACCAATATAGCTTCAGACAGGTCCTGGTTTTGCTATTCGCATGACTTGGGTTGAACCCTGTGGTTTATGAAAGAAAGAACCTTGTTTTGCACAAATGTGGAGAATGGCACAGCACTCTGAGCACAAAACGATTTATTTTTGAAATTGAGAAAGGAGTTCTTAACCAGGTATTGAGCCTACGACCGAATCACAGCGCACCACGACTCAACAAAGGAAAACAAAAGGTAAACAACCTAAACACATCGAGAAACACTCGAAGCGACTCAAAACAAGAATCGAGATAAAACAAAAGACACGACACTCAGACGTGCACAGGGAGCTTGTTTCTCCGGGTATGTTTCCTACCCTTTCTCATTTGTGATTCTCACATCACTCTGGCACTCAAGCTCCGTTTTTTTGAAAAAGCCCTTTTCTCACTTTTTCTCTCGTCGCACATCTCTCTATTCTTCACTCTCTCATTTTTTGTCCCTCCCCTGGGTGGTTGATGGATAAACAAGAAGTTGCGGGCTCTTGCCCCTAGCATTCTGCTAGATTCTCTTTCTTCTGCTCACAACAGTGAACTTCGCCCACAGAGGGGTTGTGATGCGGCTGGATGTGCAGCAGATCTGCAATCGACATTGGTTGATGATGCTCTACTGGGGAGTTTGGACGTGATTAGATCTGTCCAGATGAGGGAATGAAATATCCTGCCCCTATTCCAGTTCGTGCTTCGCACTTAGCTTGATACCTCGTTGCTTGGAGGGTGATAGAGCTTTTAGCCCTTTTATGGTTAGTCTCAGTGGTGCCCTTTTTTGGCAAGTATGGTGCCCTTTCCGGCAAGTAGAGTGCCCTTTCTAGCAAGTATTTTGACAAAGGGGAAAAGACAGAATACCTGACTCAACTGTGCCCCTAGTTCATTATTTTGACCATTTTTTGTTTTGATTTTTCTACTAAAACAATTTTGACCAATATGAGAGTTAGATTAACACGCTTGTTCAATTTTTGATTTTGAAATCATGCAAGTCAGGCCATGAGCACTGAAAATTTTCCTTTTTGGGTCCAAGAAAATGGTCCAGTTTCGGAAAATAAAATAATTTTCGAGAAAATTAGTCAACCTCAGTAAAAATTCTCAAAAACTATTTTTGCAAACGGACACTTGCTCAACGAACATGAAACCTACTCCTGAGATGCACAACCTCAGATCTGAAGGAAAATTGCCCCTTGCTTGAAGAGAGCTGCATGGCAACGGAAAGTTGCCCCTTGTTTGAACGGCACCGCGGCGCATTGAATGGCAATGGAAAGTTGCCCCTTGTTTGAATGGCATCGCGGTGCATTGAATGGCAACGAAAAGTTGCCCCTTGTTTGAATGGCACCGCAGCGCATTGTAATTAGTCCTCGGAGCGATGATTACAACTGAACTCTCGGATACAGAGAAGGCAAAGATGATCAAAACCATGGACACAATTTATTTGGAAGTGTTTGTGGCTGGATTTCAAAATGAAGTTGCCTACGTATCCCAAAGATGGGGATCAAGCCTTACGTAGTTCGGGAGTTAAGGTACACTCGGGTATTAACCTCTCCTTTTACGCTCTAACTTTTCCCAAGGCCGCCCTTTCTGGGTTTTCAACCTTGCGAGCTTTGTTCTTCTTTTCCTTTTATTTCGTTTTGTTCTTTTCTTCTTATTTTTCCATTTTTCTTTTCTTTTCATTTTCTTTATCATCATTTTTTCCTTTTCTTTCTTCATTCTTTGCATTTTTCTTTTTTTTTTGCTCATTTTCTTCTTTTTCTTGCTCTAACTTTTGCCTGGGTCGCCCTTCTGGGTTTTCGACCCAGCGAGCCTCTCAAGGGTAAAAGTGTAGCTTGGTCCATGTCAAATGGTTTTGAAATCTCAAAGTCATCTGAATCTAGGAGAATGGCTGCTGTTCGCTGACGATGCAAGAGTCCATCCAATGGAGGGTGAATTTGCCCCTGGTGTTGTGGATCAGAACTCAGTTGTTCTTCAGTAGAAACCTTCTTCTTTCCTCCCTTCTGAGATTTGGCAGTCTTGCCGATCTTTGTTAGCTTGAGAATCATCCCAATTTTTGACTCTTCGAGCACATCTGACATCTTTGCCCCTAGTTCGAAGGGTGCTCATGATCTAGCTTCGCAAGCTTCTTGATCTGACTTTGTTGCCGCTAATTCACGGGCTGCTTTTGATCTGGCCACACAGGCCTTACATTGTGGTTGACCGTTGAACATTCTGAATTCCAGTTCAAGTTTTGAAATCAAGAGGGGTGGAGTCTCGATGCTGAGAGCGATCCTAGGCTGCACAATCTTAAGAGCAATTCCACACAGGTCTTCGCAGGACCGCACAAAACATTTTTTGAAAGTTTTTAAGAAAGCGACAAATCGCTCGCACTAAAGACAGTGTAGAACCAATCTGGATCAAAGCTGGGGTCCTTCTCAGTACTCACACTAACAAGCATGATTTCATTCATTAAAAGGCTTAGCACGCCTCTCTTTCTCTCAGTTTGATCAAATTTTGCAAATCCCGAGGAATTCCTTCCTTTTTGTTTTCAACACAATGTTCAAAAAGTTTTGAAAAACTCAGGTCATTACAATGACTTCAAGGCACAGAAAAGACAGAGTTCTTAGTCAAATACTGTCATCTCATTTAGAATTTCTGGCACAATTGGCATACAACAGAAGCAAACACAAGAGTGTGAAAATCACCGTTGTTCCATTCAGATCTGTTGGTGTAACTGGCTCCAGGCAGAAATAGACTCAATATCAGAACATAAGTGATAACTAAACAATAACATGACATAAGAAACAAAGAAAAATGGAGAAAGAGAAAGAGAGAGGGACACACACAAGCACAGATACATTGAAACATATTCTTGGATAATCATTGTGCTCAACCTCAAACAAGAAGGGCATTTAAAAAAAAGTGTCATACAAAACATAAAAATGACGCAATAATTAAAGTTCCATGTCAAAATTTATATTACAATCAAAATGACTCATCTTTTTGGATAGTGACAATGCTCTTAGTAATCATCTTTGTTATCGCTTGTCTCTTCATCATCAACACCATTGTCGTGTGCTCGATTAACTGATTCTAAAACCATCTCACTTGGGATAATCTGAGGATCAATGTCATTCCTATGAAGTGAGATTGTGACGGGGTCTTGAATGCTGATTAGGACAATATCAGTTGTCTCATTCTGTTGGAATACATCATCAGGTTCAACGCCATCCTATTATGGTACATCCCATATTCCTTGATGTTGTAGTCTTTCTATGACTTTCCAATGTCCACCTAACTTTGTATCATCAACATAGAAAACTTGCTTCACATGACTTGGTAAGACAAATGGATAATCTTTATACCATCAACTTTTGACATCAATAGTTGTGAAATGTGCATCGGTATGTAATGTTCTATTGCTACCGCAGTTGGACCATTCACATTGGAATATAACAACTCGATATCCAAGCATATAATGCATCTCCCACACTCTATTCAAGTACCCATAAAATTCAATTGTTTGTCTCTCATGCTCCCCTTCCACAACCAACCCACTATTTTTGCATTTACGACGATTGTGACAATCCTTACTATGAAATCGAACACCATTGGAAATGCAAGCTAAATACAAATTAACTATGATACTCGGACCATTTGCTAATGACCACAATTCCATCAATTGCTTCTGGTAATCCTTTAGCTTGTAATTGGTTCATCTACATAATGACATATCAATTTCAATCATTATGTTAGTATTCATATAAGTATAACTCAATAAAGTTTAGGCTTATATCTTACATGTTCTTCGAACCACTTAGGGAATTCCTCTTTCTGTCTCTTTGTGATGTCACGTGTACCTTGATTTCTAACTAGATAATGGTCTAACTCAAGGCTATTATTTAAGACAAACCAATGAGCCATTTCACGCTCTTTCTAAGACACATTAGAAGCCCTTGTCATTAGCCCAAAAGGATGAACATCTTGCGTGATGACCTCTAACCCTGACTCATGCACACCAACATCGACATTTCGTTCCTCTCGATTAAATACAGTTTCAACCACACCCAAATACATTGAGCAAAATGTAAGACACTCTTTGACAAGATAAGCTTATGAGATCGAACCTTCTGGACAAGCTCGATTTGCAACATAACCTTTTAGAGTTCCAAGTAGCCTATGGAAAAAAAAACAATAGAATACTTTTATTACACTGTAGACACCCCATTTTTGACCGCTCTTAAGACTTGGGCACTACTGATGATTTACTTGGTGATGAAAGTTGTGCAGTGCAAGGGTTCGATTTCTTCGACAAGGAGAGAGTCAAATCCCAACTTCACACCGCTTTTTGGACCAAAACTATTTTGAATGGTTTTTAGAACTTAAAACCCTCTCTTTCAAAACATTTTTGAAAATAAGTTCTTACGATGTTCTGAAGCTCGCATTTCGTTAAATGTTGCGCTTTTCGATAAATCGAGTGAGGACAAAGTGAAAATGAATGAAAGAGAGATGAAATCTTTGAAAAATCTTTCAAAACACCTTGTTTAGGGGTTTGGAGTTGAAGAAAAGAGGAAAGGAGAGAAGAAAACTAGTTTGGGAGAAATTCGGCATGAATCCGGGTAGGACCAAAACTGAGCGGCTTCACCAAAATAGGCATAACTGTTTTCACAATTGAAATTTTGATGCAAGGCTGCCACCATTAGAAATCTTACTTCTGGGGCTTCAATTTGGACACAAGAATGACCTAAAAAGGAGTCTAAATGAAGGAGTTATGGCCATTTGAAGTTGGACCTAGAAAGTAGAATTTTGTCTGCCGACCAGAAAAGTATCATACTGACCACTTAGGTGGTCTCAAAAGTGGTCTGCAGCCATGGCACTACCTTCCTATCTCTGTGCAGACCCTCTTGCCCCCCTTGCCGACCACTTTCTCTTCCGGTAGACCAGAAAAAGTAGTTGGCCGACCAGTGCAAGTAGCTGGCCGACCACTTCAACTGCTTGGCAGCTTTCCTACATTTTCTGCAGGTGTTGTGGATGCCAGTTGTGCCATCTATTGGGCACAGAAAGCATCCTCCATACACGTGTATGGATAGATTGATTCAAGCTTCAAACTTGTTCAACAAGCTTGATGCTTGGTTTTCTATAAAAGGGAGCCTCCTCCCTCTTGTCTCAGGTTCAGAATTTTGGCTTGGAGCTATACATACACTTCTATCTCTATCTTTCTCCCTTTGTCTCATATTTGTGCTTGAAAGTGCATTTTCTTCACACTTTTGCACACAAACACATAGTGAAACACCACACTCTTGGAGCTGAGGCACCTAGAAGTTGGTTTTGGTGTTTTTGGATTGGTTTGAGCTCAGAAAAGCTGCTAGAGTTGCAGCTTTGAAGTTGTTATACAAGGGTGAGTTTCTAACCCCTTAAACCTTTGTTTTTGATTAAGTCTTTGCCCTATTTGCATGCTGATTTAGGCCTAACTTTCTACTGCCAAAAACTCTGATTTTAAGTGTTTAAAATGTTGGTTTGAGACCTCTTTGGTATTGGGGGTGGTCTACCCCCGTCTTGTGCCTTGTTTGGCTTTGTTTGGTACCATCCTTTTAAGCTATTGGGACCACCTCTTTTTGACCTTTTCACCACTGAAACTCAGAGGAATTTTAGTGGTGGAAAGGGTGTTTTGAGGTCCTAAATAGGAGAGGGTCATCCCTTCTCCTTATATCTTGGTTGCTTGCCTTGTTGGCCTCATGTTTGAGCATGTTTATCTAGCATATGTTGGCCCCATCTCAGCATATTTTTGGCCTTATTTCAGTATGGCATACCTCTGTTTTGGCTTAGTTTAGGCCACCCTTGCATGCTTTATACACTTGTAGTGTAATCATTGCAAACTAGCCTTGTATGCCTTATGTTTTAGCATGTCTTGCTAGCCCATTTTGGCTCTATCTCAGCATGTTTTTGGTGATGTTTTAGCATGCCTTAGCTCTGTTTTAGGTTGGTTTGTGACAAAGATCTTGCATGCTCCTTGCACTTGTAGTGCATTTCATTCACTAGCCTAACATGCATCATGCTTTCGACCATCATTCTAGCATGCTTTTGGCTCTACTCAAAGAATCTTTTGTTCATGTTTTACCATGCTTGAGCTCTGTTTTATGTTGTTTCGGTCATGCATGCCTTGCTTTGTATAGCCATAGTACATTCTAGCTCACTAGCCTTGAGTTTCCAAGTCACTAGCATGCATTGCTTAGGCAATTTGCATGATTTGAAATCATTTAGTATGTGATTTCAAAGCATGTTTCACTGCCATGTCTTCACATCTTTCACTCTTTCAATGCTTTGGAGGGTTGGTGCTTTATGCCTTAAAAATGAGCCATTGTGTATGCCATCTTGCCTAGGCTTTTGGACCACCATTTCAGTGTGTTTTTGGTCTTGTTTTGCCATAATACAACTCTAATTTTTGTTGGTGAAGTCATCTCATGCTTGGTTTTGGTAGGTGTAGTGTACTCCTCCTTATTGGCCTTGCATACTTCATGTTTCATGCCCTTCATGCTAGCATGTGTTAGCTCTAGTCCATACATGTTTTAGCATCATTTTGACATGCTCTAGGACTATTTTGGGTTGCCTTGGCCATATGGTTCATGTATTGCATAGTTGTAGTGCAATTGGCCTTGCTAGCTTTGAGTTTTGAGCACCATAGCATGCTTCATTTGTGACATGTGCATGATTTGGCATCATCTACCATGTTATTTCAGAGCATATAGCATTGCTATGTTCCCACTTTTTTACTCTTTGAATGCTTTCAAGGGTTGTGCATTATTGCCTTGTTTGGGGACCAATGCGTATGCATGCTTGTCTAGACTTGTGAACTCCCATCTCAGCATGTTTTGGTCCTTGTTTTGACCTATTTGAGCTCTGTCCATGATTGGTTCAATCATTTGTGCCATGTATTGCATGCCTCTTGTGTAGCCTCCTTGAGTGGCCTTGAGCCTTAGGCCCTCTTGTATAGGCATGCATTTTCTAGCCTTTCATGCCATCTTTTAAGAGTGTTTTGGCCATTGTCTTGGCATGCATGAAGTCTGTTTGGGGTTGGTTTAGTCCATTGCGCATTGCATTGTATAGCCTTAATGTTGTGTGCCTCAATGCTTAAGGACTTTGTTTTGACATGCTCATGTTGCATCGCATTATGTTTGCATGCTTGAGTTGCATTGCATGTGTTTGGATTAGGTGTTAATCTAAACATGAGAAACGAGGGACATTTCATACTTGAAGTGATGAAACGTGTCTCATTTCTCGGTCGCCGACCCTCTTGATCATGCATGATAGAGGTTAAGGCTCTTATGTGTTATTTGTGCATTCATTCACATTGATTCGTACAATCTTGGCTTCTCGGCCATCGTGCATTGCGATGCTCGGTTGGTGGCCCGAGAGTCGAGAACTACACTCCCTTGAGCCTAAGAAATGATAGGGAGGGTGGTTGTGCACACATATCTTGGAAATACACTGTCGTGCCCCTTTTTGTTCTCTGTTGCAGCAAACCAGAGTTGTGCAGAATTTTCTGGTCGGCAGATCAGAAAAAGTAGCTGGCTAATAACTTTTTCTGGCTTACAGCAAATGTAAGTGGTCGGCAGGTGGTCTACACCACCAATAAGTGGTCAGCAATGCTCCTGGAGGTTTCCATGATGGAGTAGAAGCTATCTGGAACTTTGTGCAGCGTCTTGAGAACAATTGCAAACAGAGGCAAGTTGGGGCATAGTGATAGATTTCCAAATGAGGCGACCTAGCATGCATGCACTTCTCGCCCGAAGGACCTCTTCTTTTACTGCTTTACTTAGCTAGCTAATGCTTTGGTTTTGTACTTAATTAGTTAATGCGCTTAACTATTCAATTTGTGTTGTAATAACTAATTAGTTAACTAGGATTAGTTTCATTTTGTAATAATTAGTTTAATTAGCTTAGATTAGCTAGTTAGCTTATTATTCGGACCCTCCGTCAAGAGGGCATAACTGTTGTAATAAGTGTGCGTGTGTATGATGCATGTCTTCCAACCCCCATTTCTTTTTCCCTTTTACTTAACCGCTTTCAATGGTTAGTTTTAGGGCATATTTCAATTAGCATCCTTATGCTTGCATGCATGCATCCATTCATCTGTCTTGCATGCACCGGGCTCGGCGCATCATACAAACTGCATTGTATTTCAATACTTCCTTGAATACATGTTTAACAGCATGTTATCAAGTGTTGCATTCATATGCCATTCTAGATAGCCGAGCCTATTTTAGTTGCATTTTGCATGTGTTGCATTAGGCATCTTGTATAATTAGAATCATGCATTCATTTCTAATTGGTTTCTATTTTGGCTCGAAGTACTCGGTAAACTTTTACGCTTTAGCATCCTTGCATGTGTGTAAGTGACTGCCATGATAGCATGCTTGCCATGAGGCTATTTGCTTAACTGATATAACTGCATGAATACATGTGGATGAAGGATTCATTGCTTGAATTGGAACAATTCATCAAAATGAGAGCTTTAAGCCCACTTGAGAGTGGCAAAATCATGTTTTCTAAGCCCACTTGAGGGTGGCAAAATCTGTGTCTTAGCCTACTTGCGAGTAGGAACTTTCAAACCATTTTCAAACAAACAAACATGAGATGTTTTGTTCCAACTTGAGCGATTTAGTCTATACTTGTATGCTATGCACATCACATAGTAAGCTAGCTAATAAACCGGAATAAGAACACATGTGTTTTCAAAAACAACATATCATGTTAGTAAAGGCTGATCCTTTGATCGGGCGAGCGGGGGTGCTCATTGCATGACCTTCCCTTCTTGTACCCAAGTTCCCGAGCTGAGGCAACTTTGGTGATGACGGACACGTGGCCTTAGGCACGAGTCAGGGTTTCCTAAATTTCTCAAAAATAAAATATTTAGGTGGCGACTCTGAAATCTGGCAAAGCAGTCCATGTTTGGCACTTCTTGATTAAAATTGATTTTCCAAAACGATTGCCGGATTTGGACTATTTGGTGATTTATCGGTCTTGCATTGCACTTTGTGAGATTAGATTCAGAATCGTGACAGGAGTCCGAACTGTACTAGCTAAGAACCACAATTCGCACCCTTGCGTGGGGAGCGGAGTTCCGAGCGGTCTACACACACACACTCACATTTTTATAAATATATATATGCAGGTTGTGCTACAATTTAACTATTCTAGTATATTAAGAAGTTAGTAAGTACCTTTCAATGTGGTACATCCACTGATATTGCACATGCCCACCAAGAATGGCTTCGCGGGTCAAATTAATGGCCAAATGGACCATCACATCAAAGAACGCTGATGGGAAAAATTTCTCCAACTTGCATAATATGAGCACTATGTGATCCTCTAATTTTTCCAAATCCTTGAACTTCAATGTCTTTGAGCCAAGCTCTTGAAAGAAATTTCCTAACACAAATAATATGACATATATATCATTGTGACGATATCCACGCATTCCAATGGAAAGAAGTCACTGTAGAAGAATATGATAATCATGACTTTTTAGGTTTGTTAACTTATCACCTTTTGTCGTCACACACTTTGAGATGTTTGCCGCAAAACCATCGGGATACTTAATTGACTTCAAAAACTCACAGAAACCATGTCTTTCTTTTGAGGACAAAGTGTACAATGTTGGAGGTTTTTTCAAATGATCCATCAGCATGCCTCTTTAGGTGTAACTCCTTCCTTATTTTCATATCTTGCAAATCCATGTGTGCTTTTTCTGTGTCTTTGTTCTTTCCATCTATACTCAATAATGTTCCAAGCAAACTATCACATATATTCTTCTCTATGTGCATAACAACGAGGTTGTGTCAAAGTTTAAGTGTTTTCCAATATGGCAACTCAAAGAAGATGCTTTTTTGTTCCAATTCAATATTGGATTTCCCTTTTTCTTTTCTTATTTGTTGGATGCTTTCCAAATGGTCTGTATGTTCCTGAGTCCAATTGTTCTAAGATTTGTTCCCCTAATAACTCCAAAGGTCTTATCACAGACTCAGTCTTACCGTTATAAAGTAGACTCCTACGCCAAGGGTAGTCATCAGGCAAGTAACAACGAGCGCCTGTGTACCCTATCTTACCTCTCAACTGTTGTGAGGATGCATTCTTGTTACATGTGAGACAAGACAAATAACCTTTCGTGCTCCATCCAGACAAGTTTCCATATGCAGGAAAGTCATTAATTGTCCACATAACAGCTGCATGCATTCGAAAGGTTAATTCAGTTGAGGCATCATATGTAAGCACACCATCTTCCCATAACTCCTTTAACTCACCAATTAATGGTTGCATGTAAACATTAATATCTCTACCTGGTACTTGTGGTCCAGGGATAAGCAATGAAAACATACTAAATGATTGTTTCATACATTTCCAAGAAGGCAAGTTGTAAGGCATAACAATCACAGGCCACATACTATATGAATTGCTCATGTTCCCAAAAGAATTAAAACCATCAGTGGCTAACCCTAACTTCACAGTTCGAGCCTCTTAGGAAAACATAGGATGTTGCCTATCAAAATTCTTCCACGTCTCACCATCAGCTGAGTGTCTCAACATCCCATCATCTACTCGCTTTTCTTTGTGCCATCTCATATCTACAGTTGTTTTTCTTGATATATAAAATCTCTACAACCTCGGTGTCAACGAGAACTATCTTAAGATCTTATGAGGAATTTCCTTACCTTTTCCATCATTCAATTTGTACCTATACTCTTGACAAATCGAGCAATTTTCCAAATTTGCATTCTCTTTCGAGAAAAGTGCACAATTATATCGTCACATATCCTAAGCCTAAGTCACACAAGAATTTTTTGGCTTCATAAAGGGTCCATGGAATCACTTGACCACTTACCAGTAAAAGGGCATTTAATATCCCCAATAACATGTTGAATGACTTATTGCTCCACTTGTTCAACACTTTCACATGAAGCATCTCAATAGCAAATGATAAAAGAGAAAACTTATGACACCCAAGATACAACTCTCTTTGAGCATTATTCAACAATTTATCAAAGTTGCGCACATCTTCTTCTTCAACATTATTAGCCACATTATCGTCATTGTCCTCCTTATCCCCTTCATTTTAATTTATTAACAAGTTGTATTAACAATAATAACTAATAAACAAGAATTACTATTCAAGTAGAGCATGCAATGTAGAGTAAAGGGTTAAAAAGGATCATATAATAAGTGATGCCATTGATATATAAATTAGCATTGCTATATAAATTATGGTCTTCAAATTGTTACATATTAGTTTAGTTATTTTTGTAAAAGCATATTCATTTATTTTCGCAATTTCACTTATTTATTTGTTGAGTTAGACATGGAATTGAGATTTTTGAAGCAAAACACAGCAGCCACCCCCTAATTAGCATATTTGGTCTTATCTTATTTACATATCAAATAGCTCCTTGGGTCATCTAATTGTTTGTCATATCATGAATGCCCAAAACATTAGGATTCCATCTTTTTATGTATGTATGTGTTGTGATATGTTCACAGTAGTAAAAAGAAACTAAGAATACAATAAGTGAATCCTCTAACAGCCACAAATTTAATAAAAAAAAAAGTGCCAAAATTCTCTAAATAAATTAAAAAGCCTTCACAAATAGTTAAAGATTACTTGATGTAGTAATTGCCCCCAACGAACGAGTGCAACTTTTTTTTTTTAATCTCTCTACATTAACCGATAACCTATAATCTTGGCAATTGTAAATCAAAGTTTAAATTAAATCGCATTATACATGAAATTAATGGAGAGTTATGGGCATGAAATGAATGTCAAATAATATATAAGGATACTTATATCCTGTCTTTAATTTTTTTTTTTAATTTTCTACCGTAGTTGTCATACTTACTCGCCATGGATATGTGCATAATAAATGATTCGATTATATTACTATATATCGAACCAAAATGTGATATACACATCTAAATAAATGATTGTACTTCTAATCTAGACAACAATTGAATCAAGTATTCCCAACCTAAGCGCCAAAAGCATGTTTCTAATTTCATCAATTTAGTGTCATGCACATAGATTGGAAACTTGGATTGAAGCAAAAATAAATATCAATTAAAGCAATGGCATGTCTTGGCATCATACAAGTCAAAATTACAAGCAAAAAAAAAAAAAACCAAACTTTGTTTGTACTATCATATGGAATTGGATTAATAATCTCAAGTCCAAAACCCCCTTCCCTTCCCTAAAAAAAAAAAAAGGAAAAAAGAAAAAAGAAAATGACAAAAAAAAAAAAAAAAGAAGAAGAAAAAAAGATCATTCTCATATGACCAATTTCAAATTGTTTACCAATTCCTACCCTTTTCCAAACAAATAATTAAAAACTAAGAAGCTAAATTAGTAAACTGATGGCCAAAGAGGTAGAGGTGAAATTGCAAAAATTACAATTAAGAGAGGAGTCCAAAACACTAATAGTGAACTGATGGCTGGAGAGTTAAAGGTTAATAATTATAAATTCACTTTTATTTCGTACCGCACTGAATTATTTGTGGTGCAAATGACCTATTTGGTTCTTCCAATTTTAATTTATGCTATATATTTTGTATGACAATAACATGTCAACTTTCTGGTAGGAAAAGTCTTTTAAGGTGTTGGCAACACACACCTTTTGTTGTTACTCATTTTCTTTATAATTCTTCAGAGACATATATTTATTAGAAATAAACTATTGCGGTGGTTGACAGGAGGAACTCTTCTTTCACGAGATAAGGAAATTATTGTCTTATATAGAGGAAAGGATTTCTTGCATGCTGTAGTTTCTTTAGCAATAGAAGAGCGGAGAAATGTGGAATTCCTATGGAGAAACACAGGGCAGATTTTAGTTCATCAGTTATGACTATTCAGAAGTGTCAAGATGAATGTGATGGGATAAACGATCATAAAAAGAAACTTCTCTCTGAACAAAGGAAACTAAGATCCACTAAAGCAGCTGTTATGAAAACTAGCACAAAGTAGCAAATGGTATGCGTTCATGAAGATGTTAATGTTAGCAACCTTCTTGTTCAAGTCTTATTTGAATTATGAATGGCATGTTTCCCAAAATAGGCGTTAGAGAAGAAAGCCAAAGTAGAGAAGCTTCTAGCAGAGCTAGACAAGGAAGAGACGCCCCAAGTAGCTGAAATAGATAAAGATTGTATAACCGAAGAACAAAGGCCCCGTTTGTTTTGGGTTATAGGGAGGGTATTGGGATTGCTAATACCTTGGGACTAGTATATGGGGTGTTTGTTTTGAGAGATAGCATTGAGACTACTAATACCTTGGGACTAACTAATACCTTGGTATTACTAATACCGTGTTTGTTTTGAGAGATAGGGAGGGTACTAGTAATACCTTGGTATTACTAATACCCTTGGGGAGGGGATTCATAGTGAGGAGGTAGAGATGGTATTAGAAAAATAGTGAGGGGATTAGAAATTTTTTTATTTTTTTTATTTTTTATATATTGGGATTTTTTTTTTAAATATTAATGTTTAATTTTTATATTTTTATATTTGTTTTATTATTTTATATAAAAATAATTTAACAATTCCTCACTATTAATCCCCTCACTATCAATCCCCTCACTATTAATCCCCTCACTAACAATCCCCTCACTATTAATCCCCTCACTATCAATCCCCTCCATTCTATCTCTGAAAACAAACAACCCTCACTAACAATCCCCTCACTAACAATCCCCTCACTATTAATCCCCTCACTATCAATCCCCTCCATTCTATCTCTGGAAACAAACGGGGCCAAAAGATATATGTTGAGGAATGTCAGCCTGAAAATGAAGTCGTTCCTCCTGTTGGGTGAGTTTGCTGTCTAATGACTCTTTTCTTCTTCCCGCGAATGAAAGGATTCTAAAAAGCTTTTAATACATTTAGCTTTACCTCTGATTAAAAGGATTTTAAAAAGCTTTCAATTACATTTCTGGACTCCTCTCTTAAAAACCAAGAGGCTAAATTATATGCATATTTACTAAAGAGAGAGTTATACGAAACTTTTGTATTAGAAAATCTCATATTTCAATTTTGAGCACTCTAAAATACACAGAAAAAAGATCAAAAATTCAATTTGTTCAATATTACAAATCAATTCATCATGCAACAATCAATCACTAACACAAAGGACAAACTCACCATTCAATTAACATATATATATATATATGTATTTTAAAACTTTAGTGTTAGGAAATCTCAAATCCATTGATTTCAATTTCGAAAACTCTAAAATACAAAGAAAAATAAAAGATCAAAAGCTTGATTATTCAATCAAATCAATTCATAGTGCAACAAAACTAATCAAACACTACTACAAACAGTATTGAACAAACTCACCATTCAATTAACATATACACATACAATACAGAAATATATGTATGTATACAAAAGAGAGAGTAATTCAAAACTTTAGTATTAAGAAATCTCAAATCCACCTTTGATTGAATGGAAGTCACATTCAAACCAAAAATCTAGAGAGAGAGAGAGAGAGAGAGAGAGAGAGAGAGAGAGAGAAGAAGAAGAAGAAGAAGAAGAAGAAGAAGAAGAGGATAGTGATTCAAATAGAGGGTCGTGATTTGCTGCCGCCCAACATTGTTGTGATGTTTGCATTCGGTGGTGTGAAAGAGCAAGAGGGAGAGGGAGAGGGAGAGGGAGAGGAAGAGGGAGAGGGAATACATTCAGAATATTAGAGACAAAGAAGAGAAGAGGGCAGGGACCCAAATATAGGGTCGTGATCTACTACTACCCAGCATTGCTTCCGCCCAGCGCTCCTATGCCTTTTGCATTCGGCAGCGTGAGAGAGCAAGAGGGAGAAGGAAAGGGAGAGAGAAAAGAAGAAGAAGGGAAGAAGAAGAGCATACCTGTGCTGTGCCATTTCTGATGGACTAAGAAAATGAGATGGAGAAGTGATGGTCAATTGCTTCTTTATTCACCCAAAATATTTAGTTAACTATTTTTGGCAATAAAAAATTAGGGCAAGGACAAATAATTTATTAGTGACCAAATTAATTTGGTTGCCATAAATATTATTCAAAATTTCGGCGACCAAGTAATGTTTGTCGCCAAACAAATACAATTGGCGACTAAAATTTTCGTCAGCATAAATTAATTTGGTCGTTGAAAATTTTTTAGCGCTTCCGCGCAGAATTTTCACTTGGCTCCAAACTCAACAACGACCAAAAAAATAAATTCGTCACCAAAAGTTTAGTTTTTAGGGACCATAAATAATCTATTTCCAATTATGTATCTTTGGTAACTAAAATTTTGTTTGGTTGCTAAAAAATGTCGCCAAAAGTACTTTTTTGTTGTAGTGATGGCTTAAACTAATGATTTATAGTTGATTTCTAGTTGTTTTGCTTCTTTTTTGTATTTTCTCTTTTCGAATCGATTTATCTAGGGTTTTGAGTGCCATGTTAATGTCTCTGATCATGTACAGGATAAGCAAGCAGCATTGGATTTGGATTGTTGACAACAATAAGTAGAAGCAAGCTCAACGATGTAGAGATATAGATCTTACTCTCAGATTTGCTCTCTCTGTCTCTTCAATCTGCTATTATGGTAATATCAAATTTGTTCTCTCAATCTCTTCGATTGAATTTCACGTATTCTCATCATTGCTCTATGAGATTTGGACCCCTCTCTCTGTTTTTGATTGAATCTCATTATCTTTGTCACTTTATCACATTTTCCTTATAGAAAATGTCAAAATAGTTTCTAAAATTGGTACTGGTGACTAGGTCGTTGGTACTCTCCTATGCATATTGATGATGATTGATTTGCAGTTGAGGTTAGTATTCCCTAATGCTTTGATTCTTATCCTATTGACATAAATTTTTTTATGGATTTATTTTTTTTGTTGGAATAGCTTGTTGATATTGTGATTCTTATTGTACCATTTTCCTTGCTTGTCAAATGTTTGATAAAATGTATTGATGGAAAACTGTTATTTTTATTTTGTCTTTTAATTTCTGGCTAAACACTGAAAAATAAAAAAATGATGATGAAACTTTTACTGTAAAATGGTTTTACATATTTTTCAATGTAAAACATTTAATGTCGAAACAAATGGAACCATAGAAACAAATCACTTTCTTTGTAAACCCTGTTCTCTCTCTCTCTCTCTCTCTCTCTCCCCCCCCCCAGTTTTTGCATATATTATATTCATCATTACACTTTTAGATTATCTATATGTTGTTTCCCTTAGATTCATGATAATCTATATGGGAAATTACAGAGGCTATATTTCATGTATTAGGCGGGTTTTAATTTTTATATGTTGTGCTTAGTGTCTAAAATCATTGTCTTTGTCAAATACCACAAGAGTATGGATTAATTTTGTTGATATAGAGACCCTTCGTGTTTCTTAACTGGAACATATTTGAGATGGAAAAAGATCAAAAAGGTTTTATATAGTTTTAAACTTCTTAGTAATTCTTGTTTACGTCATCTACTCTTTAAAAAAAAAAATAATAATAAAAAATAAAAAAATCAAACAATCTGATTAAAAGTAGCTTTTACACTAAATTACTACATTCTATTTGTTGCATTGGACATTATTTTCTTGGAAATGTGTTTAATACAATAGTGCTCGCAATTACTTTACTAGTTTTCTGACCTATCTATTTTCTTCTTGGCTTGCCAAAATATTGATTTTTTGTTGCTTACCATGAGAATCTTGTAAAGTTGTCATGGATGGTTAGAAAATTTTATGTTTTATTTTAATTTATTTTTATTTGGTAGGTAGAGAATTTTGTGATGTTGTATTGCAATTTATTTTTTAATGCATTTTCAGATATTAACTACTTCGCCTTATCTAAATTCTTCAGACTTTCCAAAATTTTCAGATCACAACAAAGGTAGCCTTTGAATCTCTGAGTTATAAAATCCTTTTTTATTCTCAACTTCTATCCTTGAAACCTTATCTAACAAACCCATTTCTATGCATATCTAACAAGCCAAATGATTTTAAAATGTGATATGGTTACTAGATTTATGATTTTATTATTTTTGTGACATGGAACTATAACGGCCCAAAAATAGTCACCATAATTCATCCCACGATATTAATTAAATAATAGTATAGTTCTGAATAAAGTACCCTTCCATTCATATGGTCCCATTTTACAAAAGTTAACACATGCAGTTATACATTCAAAAGTCCTAATCCTGAATCTATAGCAAGTGCCACAAGTAAGCAATACGAAATAAAAGTTAAACAGGTACGTAAATGACCTAATGGCTACAACTTTCTAAGACGATGCTTGGTTACAACAAAAGTGAGTTTTAACTCAATACAGTTTAAGCCCTAGGCTTATACAAAAATAACTACAACAAAAACAAAAGGAAGTTCTTGGCTCCATGTCCTTCCAAGCCACGGCCTTAGCGGAGGCATATCATCAGTACCTAAAAATGGTTTCTACATAGGGTGAGCCAAAGCCCAGTAGAGATGCTCTAATATAGTGTATGAATCTTAACAAAGTTATAAGGTGAAAGCATATACAATGCTCATGTCAAAACATTTTATATTTCTTTCCAAAACCACGCAATGCCAGATTATATCACAATCCATGAAATCATTTCCTTGACAATAGAAAATGGGACAGTGGATACAACACTAAGAATCTCTAAGTAGGCTATACAAGCATTACCAATTGCCATTTTTACCGGTACTGATCGGAAGGCTCGGCACCTAACCATGCGGGTTTCTGGACTTTTACTAATGACACACAGGCCAACAATAATATCTCAACCACACCCCCAACCCAAGTTCACCAAGGTATTCACCCATTTTTCTCAAAACCTTATACATTTTCAATGTGTTAAATATGCAACAATGGTCAATGCAAATGGATGAGAAATTAGTTTCAATTTTCCTAATTCTCATGTAATTTCTACAACAATCATAGCTATCCTCTAATGATAGCCCAAAACAGATATCTCTAAATAGATAGATAATTTTCAATAAAGATAAACTTTCCAAAATTTCAAGATGGGAGCGACAATATATATCCAACTCCACCATCATCATTATCATCATCCCAATTTTATAAAATCCAACATCCTTTCCATTTTCTCTTTACAAAATCAATTATTCATATTCTAGGGAAAAAATTCCCTTTTCTTTACAAATCAATTACAAGGATAACATCCATTATTTTATCACAACTCAACTACATTTACATACCCACAGTCATATTCAAGAAACCATTTTGAAAACCCCTCTTTTGATTTCAAAACCAAAGCCCTAGGTTTATCCAAAAATCCCCAAATCCCAATGTTGTTTAGATTTGAAAATAACCAAGTTAAAAACCATACTAAAGTGAAAAACCCCTACCTTTAAGCTAGAAAGCAAGAGAGAAAATGGAGAAACCTCGCTGAAGTCGAAAACCAACTTTGCTCTGATCAAATGGAGGCTCTATGCAAGCTCTACCCTTTTTCCCAAAGAACAATGGTTAAGAGATCAATGGATCAAGGTGTATTTGAAGGTTTTAAGATGGTTTTAGAGAGAGAGATAGTAGATCTAGATTTTGGGATATTTAGAGAGAGAGAGAGAGAGAGAGAGAGAGAGAGGTGAGAAAAATGACTCAAAAAGTGGCTGTCTCGGACTAATATACGTGCAGACTGCTCGAGCTCAAGAATGGTCACTCGAGCGACCAGACACAAACGAAAACACTACTCAAGCTCGAGCGCAAGAATGGTTGCTCGAGTGCACAATGCACCCCTTCTAGTAGTTCAGACCTGCAAAAGTTCGGTCAAGCGCAGGAAGTATCGTTCAAGCACAGACATTAAACTCTCAATAGTTTTGTAGACTGTAAAAGATTGCTCAAGTGTAAGAAACTTCGCTTGAGCGAACAAGCAAAATTTTGGACAAAGACTCCTTTGAAAAACTAATTCCTAACCTATTTCAAATGCAACCACAATACTTACACAACGTACTTCAACAAGGAATAAGATGAACAAAGACATGAACAACCATCAAGACAAAGAATCTCGGATCCAAAACAATAAACGGGTCAGGTCTAAATCAGAATTGTTAATCTCCCCCCTTAAGGAATTTCGTCCTCAAAATTTTAAAACAACACAATAACCATCGTATCTAGATCTACATAACAATGATCCATCCATCCTCATAACCATGGCCCATCTACTGGTCATTCATTCTCACAACAACGATAAACAAAGTTTTCAGTATTGAATATACAATTCACTTTTCCCAAAACATATACAATGTTCACATTTAATCAACATAACAAGATGTTCATTACAAGTTTCAAACATCAACAAAAAGGTCTGGATACTTCTCATGGACTTCTGCTTCATGTTCCCAAGTCACCTCCTCAACACCGTGGTTTTGCCATAACACCTTTACCAAAGGAATCGTCTTGCCTTGCAAGACTTGGTCTCGAGTATCTAAAACTCTAACCTGTCTCTCCTCATATAAGGCATCCTTATCTACCTATAACTTAGTCTAATCCAACATATATGATGGATTCGGCTCATACTTCGAAAGCATACAAATATGAAACACGTCATGAACCCTGGAAAGTTATGGTGGTAAGGCCAAACGATAAGCTACCTCTCCAATATGCTCTAGAATCTCAAAAGGCCCAATAAATTTGGGAGAAAACTTCCCGCTCTTCCCAAACCTCATCAAACCCCGTCTCGGTGATATCTTCAAGAAGACGTGATCTCCTACCTCAAAAGACAACGGTCTCCTCTTATGGTCGACATAACTCTTCCGATGACTCTTAGCCGAAACCGACTGTAGACATCCCATTTTTGACTGTCCTCAAGACTGGGACATCATCACCTGTGCATATGATGATTATGTTTGTTTGTGTTCGTTTTGAGCGCCCGAAGTCCTCGACGGAATGCCCTGTCTTTGAGCCTTTAGACCTTGTCCTTTCTGTGCTTTGTTTTGGATCAAAACTTGGTGCATGGAACCTTGTGGTGACCTGTCGGCCACCACCAGAGCCTATCAGCCATGGCTTGTGCTTGTCGGCCATTGGTGTGGCCGGTCGGCCAACAGTCTCTTTTTCCAAATATTTGTTGATATTTGTTGACAGCTGTGCCAGCTGTTAGCACATTGAGCTGCATCTCCCTACATGTGTAGGGTAGGATGTTTCTAACTCAAGGCATGTTTTTCTATATATAGGGGGTTCCTTCCCCATTTTTGAGGTTGAGAAAATTTAGAGCAAAAATATCTCTCTCTCTCTCTCTCTTACAATTTTGTGCCTAATTGCTTGTTTTCTCTACACTTTTGCATACACATCCTAAATCAAATCCTCTTACCTTTGAGCTGAGGTCATTTGGGGTCTTTTTAGAGCTCTTGAAGGTAGTTTTAGCTTGGTTTTGTGCCTAGAATTTCCTTTTGCTTCAAGAGGTAGTTTACTTGCCTTGTTTACTTTGTTTTGTAAGCTTGTTTTACCATCTTTCCTTACTGTTTTGGGGCTGGTTTTGAACTGAAAAAAAACTCTATTTTTGTGGCCTAAAAGTGCTGGTTTGGGCCTCTTTTTAGTTGGGGAGTGGTTCACTCTTCTTGTTTATTAGTTTCTAAAGCTTTTGTGCCTTTATTCATCACTTTCAAATCAACTTTTTTGGGCCTTTTAACCACTAAATTTCAGAGGGTTTTCAGTGGAAAAAAAACTCATTTTGAAGTCCAAATTTGGAGGGGTTAGCCTCCCTTCCTTGTGTCTTGTTTGCATGCCTAGTTAGCTTCACATGTTAGCATGTTTTTTTTAGCTTAACTTAACTCAAGTCCAGCATGTCTTAGCCTCTGAAATAACCTGTTTTAGCTCTATTTCAGGCTAGTTAGTTTGTTTGAGTCTTGTTTTGCATAGTTGTGGTGTCATCCCATGTATTAGCTTAATGTTTTGGCTTTTTCATGGCTTAAGTCTAGCATGTTTTAGACCATATTTAGGACTATTTTGCTGCTGTTTTTGGTTATTTTTTTCATTTGAGCCTTGTATGGCATGGTTGTAGTGTTAATTCCTTCATTAGCTCAGTGTTTTAAGGCTTTGACCCTCATTGGTGTGAGTTGATTGCATGTTTTAGTGTTTTTTCTACTTCATTTAAGCACTTATAATTTCTGTAATCTCCCTTATTTCTTCACCTTTTTGTTTTGCTTTGAAAGTGGTTTCAAACCACTTGTTTGCCTAGGTGTAAAATGGAGGTGCTACACCTAATGGTTCAATCCCTTAAGTGGTTCATTACCAATAGTGTAATGCCTCTTTCATGCCCAAAGCAACTTATGGTTTGAACCCTCCTTCCATTAGAGGACACTCACCAATGGACTTAATTGGTTAAAGAATGGATTGGTAAGTTAAAATGAGTAAACAAAAATTGACAAGTAAAAGAGACAAGATAAGCATTCTTTGTGTTGCATTGCATGTATTCAAATCAGACGTTAATTTGAACACAAGAAAAATGGAACATTTCATACTCAAAAGAAATGTGTCATTTTCTTATGTCCCCATTGCCCTTGATCATGCATGATAGAGTGATGGTCATATTGGTCTCATTTTGCATTTATTGAACTTGCACAACTGGTTTCACAAGCCATCATACAATGAAATTGCTTGATTGATGGCTTGTTAACCAAAGCTTCTCTTTCCTTTGATTTCCCCATGAAAAGGGGAGGCAAAGTTTGCAAACAACCCTTGAAAAATACACTGTTTTGCTTTTTGTTACAGCAAGGAAGTTCAAACCAGCAGTGGCCGACCGGCCACCAATGGTAGCCGATTGGCCCCCTGTCGGCCACCAATGAAAATTGAGCATTGTGTTGGTAAGGTGGGGGAGAGATGTTCTGAAAGTGGGCAGCATTTTCAGTGACCAAATGTGCAAACAGAGGCTTGCAGCAGCAAAACAGCGACTTTTCGGGTGGAAACTGAGCATGTGCAAGAGCCTCCCTTATATTTCAAGCTTATTTAACACTTAAATATCTAACTTAAATATGTGTTGTAATTGATTAGTTGTAGCTAATTAAGTGTTGTAAATAATTAGTTAGTTTAACTAGTTATTTGATTTCAGTTTGTAATAATTAGTTAGCTTAATTAGCGTAGCTAGTTGGTTAGCTTATTCATTTGGACCCTCATTCACGAGAGCGTAATGTTGTAATAAGTGTGCACGTGTATGTGTATGTCTTCCAACCCCACGTCTTTCTCCCTTTTATTTAATCGCTTTTGATGGTTAGATTAGGGACATGTTTTAATTAGCATATCACATGCTTGCATCCATTCATTTGTATTGCATGCACTGAGGCTCGGTGCATCATTCAAACTACATCGTCATTTCAATACTTCTTTGAATACGTGTTTAATCGTATGTTGTTCAAATTGATCCATATGCTATCTTAGTAGCTGAGCCTATTAATTGCATTATTGCATGTGTTGCATTATGCATCTCGTGTAGTTAGGATCATGCATCTTTCTAAGTAGTTTCTGTTTTGGCTTAGAGTACTATGTGAGTTTTTATGCTTTAGCATACTTGCATAAGTATGAATGATGCCATGATTAGCATGCTTGCCATGAGGCTATATGCTTAAATGCTAAACTACATGAATGCCTGTGGATGAAGGCTTATTATTTGAATTGGAACGATTCAACAAACGTGCATGTTTGGTGGCAAATCCGCATCTTTAAGCCCACTTGAGGTGGCAAAATTCAAACCATTTTCGCAAACAAACATGAGTTGAATTGTTCTAAGTCTTGCAAACTAGTCTGCACTTGCTTGTGCGCATCACATAGTAAAGGTAGTTTAATAACCGGAATAAGATCATATAATGTTTATAAAATATCATATCATGATTAGTAGAGACTGATCTTTGATCGAGCGAGCGGGGGTGCTCAATTCATGACCTTCCCCTCTCGTACCTAAGTTCCCGAGCTGAGGCAACTTTGGTGATGACGGACAAGTGGCCTTTGGCATGAATCAGGGTTTCCTAAATTTTTCCAAAATAAAAAATATTCGGGTGGCGACTCTGTATCTGGCAAAATAGTCCAATTTTGGCATTATTTGATTTAAAATCGTTTTTCCAAAAGGATTTTCCAGATTTAGACTCTTTGGTGCTTATTAGTTTCACATTACACTTGTGAGACTAGATTCAAAATCGCGGGAGTCTGAACTGTGAGGCCTTTCTTTCAAACCTTCCGAAAGGGGGCGCGAAAAAAAGGTGAGTCCACACCAACCTCTTACTAATAAGTGCAACATTCTCAGTTGTTTCCCGAAATAACTGAAGACCTAACATAGGTGAGTCACCCACCTTGGCCCAATACACAGGAGTTCTACATGGTCGGCCATACAAGGCCTCAAACGGTGCCATACCAATACTCGTCGAAAAGCTATTATTGTAGGCAAACTCCACTAAAGGTAAATGCCTTTCCCACGAACCCTTAAAGTCAATAACACAATCCCGGAGCATATCATCTAGGATCTGAATAGTACGCTTTGACTGCTTGTCAGTCTGAGGATGATAGGCAATGCTAAAAGTCAACCTAATGCCTAAGGCATTCTGTAGGCTCTGTTGCAACCGATCCGTGAAACGTGGATCTCTATCCAAAACAATAGTCACAAGGACCTCGTGAAGTTGAACTATGTCCCTAACATAAAGGTCGGCAAGATCATCTATTGAGTCACTTATGTGCATAGGTACAAAATGTGCTGACTTAGTAAATCGGTCGACTATCACCCATACGGCATCATTACCTTGTTGAGTCCTCGAAAGGCCCACAACAAAATCCATCGTGATATGCTCCCATTTCCACTCGGCTATAGGCAAGGGTTGCAACAAACCTGTTAGCTTCTGATGCTTGGCCTTCACTTGTTGACAAGTAAGGCACCTTGATACAAACAAGGCTATGTCTCTCTTCATTTCCCTCCACTAAAATTGGCGACTAAGGTCGTGATACATCTTTGTGCCTCTCGGGTGTACCACAAGGTGTGAATGGTGAAACTCTCGGAGTTCCTCCTCTCTGCAAGTCTCCGACATGAAAAGACGGTCAAGATATCTAACACTGGAGTTAGAGTGCATGTTTAAGCCCTTCTCTACCTTCCCACTAGATATCTTCCCACATGGCATCATTACCTTGTTGAGTCCTTAGAAGGCCCAAAATAAAATCCATCATGATATGCTCCCACTTTCACTCGACTATAGGCAAGGGTCGCAACAAACCTGCTGGCCTCTACTGTCCAGCCTTCACTTGTTGACAAGGCACCTCGATACAAACCAGGCAACGTCTCTCTTCATTCTCCTCCACTAAAACTGGTGACTAAGGTTGTCACACCCCAAACCTGCCCCTAAAAGTTTGGGCATGACCTATTCATAAATGGACATGTAACCTGATGTACAAACCTATGGGGCCTTATCGGAAGCATAAAACACAAACAAAACAAAGATTCAACATACACCATTGAGCTAATTCTACTATGCCCGAATCTCATGCGCCATATACTTCAACAAAAATAGACAAAGTTTAAAACTAAATCTCTGGATGTTGGTTACTACACACACATATATTTATCCAAATTTCCATGATGGGCGTCAAAAAAATAACATGAAAGTTATGTATGACAACTTTAATGGCACTCAAAACTGCCCCTATCATCCTCATAGTTTCACCAAAAATGAATGGCCTGGTATAGTGCCTGGACACGCAAAGGTTGACTGAAGGAAACGGCATCCTAAGCTAGGATTGCCCACATGGGGAAAGACCTACAGAAACAGACAAAACTGAGAGTGAGCAGGGCTCAGTGAATAGTAATACATAAATGAAATGTTACTTAACTTAAACAGATAACATAACAATACATTAGTTTGATTCTGTACATAATGACTTTAGGCCCATTCTTGTAACATAACTTGGTGGCTATAAGCCCTGGTAAATGGTGGCATGAAGCCCTTGGAAATGTGGCATAAAGCCCTTGATAACATGTTGGCACTACGGCCCTTGAAACTTGTTGGCATTTAAGCCCTTGATAACATGTTGGCACTACGGCCCTTGGAACTGGCGCGAGGCCCTTGAAAATGTGGCATCAACCCTTGTACGTTCTTTCTCTTTGCATACTTTACCATTAACATTAACTTTAACATTAACTTAAACATACTTTAAACACTAGCATATTACATTACATGTTTGAGACATTTACATAATTGCTTTACATGCCTTGATATATTGACACAATTGCATAACCTTTACATAACATGGTTGTCTTACATATTGCAAAACATTACCGGAATTACATAACATACACATAGGTACTACTACTCACAGTGTGGGGATGACGTGCTCGTTCTGCCTGTAGTGCGCCCTGTACGTATTTAAAATTCACACTTTAGTTTCTCTTTTTCATATCAAATTACATTTCGTTTCACTTCATTTCGCTCCATTTCGAATGAATTAATACATATCGAAAAGACATCAAATATACATTCCGGCAATATTAGAGGGTTCTACATGCGAAACAGAGCAACCCGTCTTTTTCCACATGTGTCGCCGCGTCGCGAATCCCTCCCGCACGCGTGCTTTTTTAGGCGTAATGCACACCCGTAATTGGACTTCTCTCAAGACGTGCGGCCACAACCCCGCGACGCGCGGCGATATTCCCGTGACGTGCTTCCATGACTCGACTTGCGGCGATTCTCACTTCTCGATCAAATTCTGTAATTTCTAACCTCTTGGTACACATTTTAGGGGCTTATTTTAGAGCTTTTTATGGCTGATTCATGGTTCAAAAAGCATGTAATTCAAGGCACAACACACCATAGTCTAGCTTGAATTAAATCCACAAATATGACTTAATTGATTTGGGCAGAATTGAGGCTCAACAACATGATTTCATTCTTGAAGCTCCTAATTTCATACACATACAGAAATGTGCAAAACATACCTTAAACATGGAGATAAATTGATGAAGAAGGAGCAAGAGGTTAATCATGACTTCAATTAGGTCCAACATACACAAATGATAGGATTTTCATGCTAAACTTCAAGACACACTCATTCAAAGTTTCTATTTTATTCCAAATCACACCAAATCATAACTTTGCTATTTGAATTGAAGGAAGAGGATTAGATTAGGGAAAATCAACTTACCTGGTTCCAATTTCTCTCTTCTCCCTCTTCTTCTTGATCTCTCTTTCTTTCTCCC
The DNA here is from genome assembly GCA_025200525.1 of Camellia lanceoleosa. Lineage (NCBI taxonomy): Eukaryota > Viridiplantae > Streptophyta > Magnoliopsida > Ericales > Theaceae > Camellia > Camellia lanceoleosa. The sequence goes on from CM045767.1 coordinate 89,972,960, forward strand.
AAGAAGTGTTTACTTAAATCTATTAGGCTCAAGAACAACATTGACATATATATATATGCTAATAAGACAAAAATTAATCGTTTAATCATTCTAAAATTAAAATTTCACAAACATGCTTAAAATTATCTAAAAATCATGCTGATCACGAATATCTTATCAATTTCAGGTAATTAAGCTGTTAAGACTTTCAAATTTCTAATTTAATGTTTTAGTGGAAACAGATAGTTTTCTTAAGGAACAGATAGGCATCTGTATACATTAATTTCACTTGCTTCATCAAACTTTTTCATGGACTTTTCAATAAACATTTAAGAGTACCAATCGAGGGCTAGAAATAGAACAAAAATCATGTGCGAGGGTTGGGTTATTACACTCTCCCCCCCTTAAAGGAGTTTGGTCCTCCAAACTTAGTTTACCTTAGGATTGAAATAGGTGTGGGTATTGGTGTTGCATTTCCTCCTCTCTTTCCCATGTTGCATTAGTTCCGTAATGTTCTTGCCATTCAACCTTTACCATTGGAATTTCTCGGTTTCGTAATTGTTTGACTTGTCGGTCCAAAATGCGAATTGGTTTTTCTTCGTAAATCAACTTGTCATCCAACTCAATCTGATGATAATCAATAACATGTGATGGATCCGGAAGGTATCCACGAAGCATAGAGACATGAAACACGTTATGTACTTGACTCATATGTGGCGGAAGGGCAACTCGATAAGCTACTGGACCCACTCTTTCCAGAATCTGAAAGGGACCGATATATCGGGGCGTCAACTTACCCTTCTTTCCGAATCTTGGGTGTCCTTTCATCGGAGTGACTTTCACAAAAACATGACTATCAACTTCAAATTCCAAATCCCTCCGTCGGTTATCCGCATAACTCTTCTGTCTACTTTGCGCAATTTTCAATCTTTCCTGAATAACTTGAACTTTTTCAGTCGTCAACTGAACAATTTCAGGTCCTAGCAAGGATTTATCCCCAACTTCAGCCCAACAGACGGGAGAATGACATGGTCTTCCATACAAAGCTTCATAGGGTGCCATGTCTATACTCGAGTGGTAACTATTATTGTACGCAAATTCTATCAACGGTAGGTGAGTTTCCTAACTTTCTTGAAAATCCAGCACACACATTCGGAGCATGTCTTCTAGGGTTTGGATCGTTCTCTCAGATTGACCGTCGGTCTGAGGATGGAAAGCCGTGCTAAACTTTAATTCCGTACCCATTGCTTTTTGTAAACTTTGCGAAAATCTCGAAACGAACTTAGGATCCCTATCTGACACAATTGAGACCGGAATGCCATGAAGCCTCACAATTTCATTCACATAAAGTTCTGCCAGTTTATCTGCATTATATTGAGTCTTCACTGGGAGGAAATGAGTGGACTTAGTTAATCGATCAACAATGACCCATATAGAATTCATGCCTCGGGGAGTCCGGGGTAATCCCACAACGAAATCCATGGTCAAATGCTCCCATTTCCACTCCGGAATGGGAAGGGGTTGCAACAATCCTGCTGGTCGTTGATGCTCTGCCTTTACTTGCTGACATTGTAAACATTTAGAGACGAATTCTGCGATCTCCTTCTTCATACTTGGCCACCAAAAATTCCGCTTCAAATCTCGGTACATTTTGGTACTCCCTGGATGCATAGAAAACCTTGAGGTATGTGCATCTTCCATCAACCTTTGTTTAATATTTAGCACATTGGGGACACATATTTGGTTTTGAAATTTGAGCATTGAATCTACCAAACTAAATCCCGATTTTGATTTTGTTCCCAACTCATCACATATCTTCTTTAAAGTTTCATCTCCTACCTGATGCATTTTAATTTCCTCAAGTAAGGTTGGTTGGGCCATCACTACTGCCATTAAAGCTTCCTGTTCATGTAGCACCAAGTCTACTTCCATCTTATCCAACTCAATTGCTAATTCCTTTTGCCCTGTAATTAAATTTGCCAGAGTCCCCATACTTTTCCAACTAAGCGCATCGGCAACTGTGTTGGCTTTACCAGGATGGTAATGAATCTGTAGATCATAGTCTTTGAAAAGTTCCAACCACCGTCGCTGTCGCATATTTAACTCTTTTTGAGTAAAAAGGTACTTAAGACTCTTATGATCAGTATACACTTCGCAAGTAGTGCCATACAAATAGTGTCTCCATATCTTCAGAGCAAAAACTACGACTGCCAACTCAAGGTCATGCGTGGGATAATTCTGCTCGTGGGGTTTCAACTGCCGAGAAGTATAAGCGATGACTCTTCCATTTTGCATCAGCACACAACCAAGCCCTTTGTGCGAGGCATCGCTGTAGATTACAAATCCCTCTGTACTGGATGGTAAGGTCAAAACTGGTGCTGTTGTCAACCTTGTCTTCAATTCCTGAAAAGCAGATTCTCGCTCTTCTGACCATTCGAATGCAACTCCCTTTCGAGTCAGTTGTGTAAGTGGCACAGCAATTTTTGAAAAATCTTGGACAAATCTTCGATAGTAACCTGCTAACCCCATAAAACTACGCACCTCAATTACATTAGTAGGAGTTGGCCAATTTATGATGGCCTCAATCTTGTGTGGGTCAACGGAAACTCCTACCTTTGTGATGATATGTCCCAAAAATGCTACCTCGAGGAGCCAAAATTCACATTTCTTCAGCTTTGCATACAGTTTCTTTTCACGGAGGGTTTGAAGGATCAAACGAAGATGACTCTCGTGAGCTTCTGCATCCTTTGAATAAATGAGAATATCGTCGATAAAAACCACTACAAATTCATCCAAATAGGGCTTGAAAATACGGTTCATCAAATCCATAAAAGCTGCTGGCGCGTTAGTGACTCCGAAGGGCATAACCAAAAACTCATAATGTCCATAGCGGGTTCGAAAAGCTGTCTTCTCAACATCCTCGGCTCGAACTTTTAATTGATGGTACCCAGATCGTAAATCAATCTTGGAAAAGACTTGTGCCCCCTGAAGCTGATCAAATAGGTCATCGATTCTTGGCAATGGATACTTGTTCTTGATGGTGACTTTATTAAGTTCCCTATAATCGATACAAAGCCGAAGTATTCCATCCTTTTTCTTTACAAACAGAACTGGCACACCCCACGGAGACACACTCGGACAAATAAATCCCTTGTCCAATAAATCTTGCAACTGCACTTTTAATTCCTTCATCTCAACTGGCGACATTCTATACGGAGTCTTCGAAATGGGTTGAGTTCCCGGTGCTACATCAATGGTAAACTCAATTTCACGGTCTATCAACTGCCCTGGTAATTCCTCAGGAAAGACATCCGGAAATTCCCAAACAACTGGAATTCCGTTGATATCCCCATTCACCACTTGCCCTTCCAAAATACTGCATAAATATCCGTGACATCCTTTCTGAATTAATTTACACGCCTTTGCCGCAGAAATCAAATAAGGTGGAGAAGTCACTTCCTGTCCCTGAACCATAGACTCTGATTGGCCCGGAGGGTGGAGATTGATCTGTTTAGTCAAACAATCTATAGTTGCACCATTTTCGCCTAACCAATCCATTCCCAGAATGATATCAAAATAGGTCATGTCGAGTGGTAACAAGTTGGCGTATACTCAGTAATCGCCAAGTTCAAGTTCACAATCAAGGTAAACTGAAGTACAAAACATAGAGTCTCCCAAAGGTGAAGACACACACAACATATAGGACAATTTTTCTTCAGTTTTATCTAAGTTTTGTGCAAACAATTTTGACACATAGGAATGAGTAGAGCCGGAATCAAATAAGACAGAAGCAGAATGACCGTGAACCATAAATGTACCTGACACCACTGTTGCTGCCTTCTGCACATCTCCTGGAACCAATGCAAACACTCTGCCTTGTCTCGCTGGGTCTTTATTGTTGTTAGGCTTGACCGGTGCCTTAGTGTTAGTAGTTGGTGTAGACCCTGCCGAACTAGTAGCAGTCCTGTTGCCATTTCGTTGAATCCTTTGGGGGCAGTCCTTTATCAAATGACCCGTTTTTCCACATTGATAACAAGCTCCAGACTTCCATTGGCATATCCCACGATGTCTCTTTCCACATTCCGAACAAGCAGGAATCGTACCTTGATTAGGCGCAGAAAGATTTGAAGTCCCTGAGTTTTGCTTCTTGTTTGGTGGAGTAGTTGCTCCCTTTGACCATTGATTGTTTTGCCTTTTTCCTTTCCACTTTCGAACCCAGCTTACGGCAAAGAAGGTTTCCTTCACTATAACAAATTTCTCCAAAGACGTCTACATAAGTAGGCAACTTTAACATATTGACTTGATCTAGAATTGCTCCTCGTAATCCCCCTTCAAATTTCCGTGCTTTCTTATAATCCGTGTCCACCATATGCGGCGCAAACCGAGCTAGCTCCGCAAATTGGGCCTCATATTCAGCAACAGTCTTATTCCCTTGTCTGAGAGTTTCAAATTCAGTCACCTTTTTATCCCGCATACTTTGAGGAAGGTATTTATCATAAAACAGCTCCAGAAATTTGTCCCATGTTAGCCCTAGGTGGGCTGTTCTCGTAAGCATCCACCATCTGCGTGCTTCATCTTCAAGGGTGAAGGCAGCCAATTGCACTTTTTGAGCTTCGGTGCAAGGGAAAACTTCAAATAATTTCTCTATGCCCAACACCCAGGCCTCAGCTTTCATCGGTTCTATTCCCCCTTTGAAAGATGGGGGTTTCATCTTTTTAAACTCCTTAGTGAGAGTGATAGTTCGGTCTTCAGCATGGAACTCTGGTATTCCCGGTGGAGGTGGCGGTTGTTCTTGGGGTTGTTGCTACTGTGGTGGCTGTTGTTGTTGCTGTCGTAAGGTCTCTGCCAGTTCCATAAGCATTCTCTCCATCCTATCCAACCGTGCGGCAGTAGCATCTTTCTGTTCCTCTGTCCTTGTTCTCACCATAATCTACACAACAATCAATTATATACAGTAGACATAGTTCAAAATTGTTAGCATTATCAGAGTACTCTTAATATTGCCATCAACTGATCTTATACTTTTAGGATGTCATGCATGATGCCTAACTCTTTTCTAGACACCCTACAGCTCAATGGGTCCGTGTGTGAGATGGCAACTCGTGCTCTGATACCACTTGTCACACCCCAAACTTGCCCCTAAAAGTTTGGGCATGACCTATTCATAAATGGGCATGTAACCTGATGTACAAACCTATGGGGCCTTATCGGAAGCATAAAACACAAACAAAACAAAGATTCAACATACACCATTGAGCTAATTCTACTATGCCCGGATCTCATGCGCCATATACTTCAACAAAAATAGACAAAGTTTAAAACTAAATCTCTGGATGTTGGTTACTACACACACATATATTTACAGTCCCAGCCCCATGATGGGGCGTATGCAAAAATAACATGAAAGTTATGTATGACAACTTTAATGGCACTCAAAACTGCCCCTATCATCCTCATAGTTTCACCAAAAATGAATGGCCTGGTATAGTGCCTGGACACGCAAAGGTTGACTGAAGGAAACGGCATCCTGAGCTAGGATTGCCCACCTGGGGAAAGACGCAGAAACAGACAAAACTGAGAGTGAGCCGGGCTCAGTGAATAGTAATACATAAATGAAATGTTACTTAACTTAAACAGATAACATAACAATACATTAGTTTGATTCTATACATAATGACTTTAGGCCCATTCTTGTAACATAACTTGGTGGCTATAAGCCCTGGTAAATGGTGGCATGAAGCCCTTGGAAATGTGGCATAAAGCCCTTGACAACATGTTGGCACTATGGCCCTTGAAACTTGTTGGCATTTAAGCCCTTGATAACATGTTGGCACTACGGCCCTTGGAACTGGCGCGAGGCCCTTGAAAATGTGGCATCAACCCTTGCACGTTCTTTCTCTTTACATACTTTACCATTAACATTAACTTTAACATTAACTTAAACATACTTTAAACACTAGCATATTACATTACATGTTTGAGACATTTACATAATTGCTTTACATGCCTTGATATATTGACACAATTGCATAACCTTTACATAACATGGTTGTCTTACATATTGCAAAACATTACCGGAATTACATAACATACACATAGGTACTACTACTCACAGTGTGGGGATGACGTGCTCTTTCCGGCCGTATTGTGCCCTACACGTATTTAAAACTCACACTTTAGTTTCTCTTTTTCATATCAAATTACATTTCATTTCACTTCATTTCGCTCCATTTCGAATGAATTAATACATATCGAAAAGACACCAAATATACATTCCGGCAATATTAGAGGGTTCTACACGCGAAACGGAGCAACCCGTCTTTTTCCACATGTGCCGCGACGCGTTAGGATCTCGCAGACGGCGGGCGCGGTTAGTCCCGCACGCGTCGCCCGCACATGCTTTTTTAGGCAATGCACACCTGTAAATTGACTTCTCCCACATCGCAGCCACAACCCCCGCACGTGCTTCCATGGCTCCCGCACGTGCGGCGATTCTGCACTTCTCCAGTCCGAAATTCTGTAATTTCCAACCTCTTGGTACATATTTTAGGGGCTTATTTTAGAGCTTTTTATGGCTGATTCATGGTTCAAAAAGCATGTAATTCAAGGCAAAACACACCATAGTCTAGCTTGAATTAAATCCACAAATATGACTTAATTGATTTGGGCAGAATTGAGGCTCAACAACATGATTTCATTCTTGAAGCTCCTAATTTCATACACACATACAGAAATGTGCAAAACATACCTTAACACATGGAGATAAATTGATGAAGAAGGAGCAAAAGGTTAATCATGACTTTAATTAGGTCCAACATACACAAATGATAGGATTTTCATGCTAAACTTCAAGACACACTCATTCAAAGTTTCTATTTTATTCCAAATCACACCAAATCATAACTTTGCTATTTGAATTGAAGGAAGAGGATTAGATTAGGGAAAATCAACTTACTTGGTTCCAATTTCTCTCTTCTCCCTCTTCTTCTTGATCTCTCTTCCTTTCTCCCAAGAAGTGTTTACTTAAATCTATTAGGCCCAAGAACAACATTGACATATATATATATATATGCTAATAAGACAAAAATTAATCGTTTAATCATTCCAAAATTAAAATTTCACAAACATGCTTAAAATTATCTAAAAATCATGCTGATCACGAATATCTTATCAATTTCAGGTAATTAAGCTGTTAAGACTTTCAAATTTCTAATTTAATGTTTTAGTGGAAACAGATAGTTTTCTTAAGGAACAGATAGGCATCTGTATACATTAATTTCACTTGCTTCATCAAACTTTTTCATGGACTTTTCAATAAACATTTAAGAGTACCAATCGAGGGCTAGAAATAGAACAAAAATCATGTGCGAGGGTTGGGTTATTACAAAGGTCGTATTATATCTTTGTGCCTCTCAGGTGTACCACAGGGCACGAATGGTGAAACTCTCCAAGTACCCCTCTCTGTAAGACTCCGACACGAAAAAATGATCAAGATATCTAACACTCATGTCGAAGTACACGTTCAAGCCCTTCTCTAACTTTCCACTAGATAACTTCTCCCGAATGGTTTCTACCTGATGATCACACCGCTGTGCTTCTATAACTCGGCTCACTAGTGTAGGTTATGCAACTATAGTAAACAAAGTTGTCGACTCAACAGACTTGCCAAGATACAAGTCAAACTTGCCAATAGCACTCAAGATCTCCCATTCTCGGATGGTAATACTAGCTACATTACTAATAGATTTCCTACTCAAGGCATCGACCACTACATTGGCCTTCCCCGGATGATAATGCAACTCAAAGTCGTAATCCTCTATAAACTCCATCCATCTTTTTTGCCTCAGATTCAAATCTTTCTATGAAGACAGATACTTCAAACTCTTGTGATCAGAAAAGACCTCAAATCTCTCACCATAAAGATACTGTCTCCAGATTTTCAAAGCAAAGATCACAGCTGCTAGCTTTAGGTCATGAGTAGGATAGTTTCTTTCGTGTGTTTTCAATTGTTGTGAGCCATATGCTACTACCTTCCCATCTTGCATCACGACACAACTCAAACCTTCTCGAGACACATTACAATATACTAAATAACCAAAATCCCTCTCCAAAATAATCCACACTGGAGCAATGGTAAGTCTAACTTTAAGCTCTTGAAATGACTTCCCACAAGTGTCACTCCACACAAACTTGATTCCCTTCCTCATTAGTCTAGTCAAAGGTGAGGCCAATCTAGAGAAATACTTCACAAAACGTCAGTAATACCTGACTAACCCCAAGAAGCTTTGAATGTCAAAGGCATTCTTAGGTTGTTCCAAATCTTGCAATGCCTCTATCTTAGAAGAGTTTACAGTCACTCCTTTTCCGGATACCACATGGCCTAAGAATTTCACCTCCTTCAGCTAGAACTCACACTTTTCAAACTTAACATACAATTTGTGCGCTCTAAGCAACTTAAGCACTATCTGCAAGTGTTCCTTGTGTTCCTTCTTAGAGGGTGAGTAAATCAAGATATCATCAATAAAGACAACCACAAAACGGTCTAAGAACTCATGGAATATTTGATTTATCAAATCCATAAACAAGACCGGTGTGCTAGTTAACCCAAAAGGCATCACTAGGAACTCATAATGGCCACGCCGTGCACAGAATGTCGTCTTCTGGATATCCTCCTCCTTTACTCTCAATTGGTGATAACCCGATCTCAAGCCTATCGTAGAAAAAAAACAAGACCCATTCAACTAGTCAAACAAGTCATCTATACGAGGTAGTGGGTACTTGCTCTTAACAGTTACCCGATTCAACTTCTGGTAGTCAATACAAAGTCGCAAAGTGCCATCCTTCTTATTGGCAAAGAGAACTGGTGCTCCCTAAGACGAAGTACTAGGGCAGATAAAGCTCTTATCTAGCAATTCTTGTTGTTGAACCTTCAACTCACTCAACTCAGTGGTTGCAAATCTATACCGTACCATGAAAATTAGTGTCGTATCAGGCACTAAATCAATAGAGAACGAAATCTCACGATGAGGTGGTAAACTGGGAAGATCCTCGGGAAAGACGTTCGGGTATTCACAAACTATCCTTGGCAACTATACTTGGACCACATCACTCTCAACACCTAAGAATGTAGCAAGAAGGAGACTAAGCTCGCCTCGATGACGAGGATCATAAACGGGCAACAAGGCCCTATCAACTCAATCCCCTAGGAAATAAAAACAATCAATACTCAAGGTGCACACCGTGACTCTCTGGTAGTAACAGTCTATAATGGCCCGATAGGATGACAACCAATCCATGCCCAAAATGACATCAAAACTCGACATATCAATCAACACCAAAGCAAAAGGAAGTCAGTGACTGGCAACCTCTATCTCACAATCCCGACACCCCTGGTCCAACACAATCTCACCACCAACAGGTGACTCTACCCTGAGTGGAGATGCTAACTGAGCAACTTCTAACCCCAATACAGATGCGAATGTAGACGAAATAAAATAACGCGATGCACCGGTATCAATTAACACATTGGCAATAGAATTACACGACAAGAGGTTACCACTCACTATCGAAGGTGCTGGTAACAAATTTGGCTTGGTAACAACATATACACACCTTGTAGGTCTTTGCTCCACTTGCTCACCCCTTGGAGTATAAGTCTGATACACTGACTGAGCCGAAGAGGCTCCCTGATTGACCCTCAAGGCCTGTGCTAATGGTATAAGCTGATGGCTCTGTGTCTGCCTTGAACCAAACGTGCTAGTTGTGCCACCCGACTAAAAACAAAACCTCTTCATGTGTTCTGACAGCCCACATTGGCAACAGGTAGGCAGCTACCCTCTCCCCTAACTCAAGCTCTGAGGACGAGCCGCAGACGATGCAGACTGTTGCCCTCCTCTTCTCTACGGGCAAACTAAAGGCTTGTCACCTAGCTGACAACACTTAAAGCAAGTGATCCCACCCGAACCACCTCTCACTGACCCAAAACTTGGTACAGGAAAAGTGGATCTAGATCAGACTCCTAGGATTGTCATGGGTAGAACCCTCCGCTTTTACTTTCTCAAGTCTCTCCCTGAACCTCTTGACTCCTTTGCTTGGTGCCTCTCATCTACTCCTCCTCTAATTGAAACACGGTCTCAAGATAAGCCGCCATCTCAACAAGGCATCCGTAGTCCCTAATCATGGACCCAACCACTTTGAGAAGAAACTTGGTCCTTAATCTTTTCTCGAACTCGATGCAATGGTGTTCCTCTGTCGCCACAAGTTCTGGTGCAAACCTCGACAAACTGGTAAAGGCAACCTCAAACTCGTCACCGGTGCGTTAAGCTTGAGCTCAGAACTGCTCTCAACTTCTCCCTAGTAATGGAAGGCAAAAACTTGTCATGGACAGCATTGACAAAGGCCTCCCAAGTCATTCCGATGCGCCCATGCATGTACTTCCATCACTGACTTGCATCTCTCAGTTGGAAGGATGCCAAGGTCACTCTCAGTCCATCATCCTCGATGCCAAGCATCTTGAACGTCTTCACTATCTACTCTAACCACTCATCCACCTTTAGTGGCTCCTTCAGGTCCCCTAAAAACTCATCCGAATTCGACCAAAAGAACTCTCTCTTCATAAAAGACGATCATGTCTTAACAACAAAGGCCTGGGCTTGATTCTCAACTCTGAGAATGTCCATAGATTCCCGCAAAGCTCTGGCCATTTCACGAGCCAAAGAGCCCATGGCCTGCTGACCAACTGGTTCGGCCACATTGGCCTGACTAACCTTTCCTCTTACATCGAAATATCATCTGGCAACATCACCTCTTGCTGTCTAGTCCTGCCAAGCCTACCCCCCACCACGTCCATGTCTTGACATCCTAATAAAGGTAACATAAGAGATTAGCACATTTGAAAATGTGTCTAAGCTAACTTGCTCGCAAACTACTATGATGTACAATAATTAATTCACTCCAGATAAACACGTAGTCACATAAACACATACGTATTTCCTTTCTAAATAATGATCGTCCCGCGACGTTACCAGAGTTACAATTAGAAATAGCAATGGTCAAGTGCTCTTCTAACGGGACTTCTAGAAACGCATAGACCCAATCAATATCTTATAAATAAAATCTCATACCCATATAGTCACATAAGCATGTTATCACATAGCATACCAAGTTTACTTCTAAAACAAACTAGTGAGATAACCAATTGTGATAAAAATCACATCCCACAATCCTAAAGTATTTAAACCTGATAGCTCTGATACCAAGTTGTAATGCCCTGAAAATAGTAACCATAATTCATCCCACGATATTAATTAAATAATAGTACAATTCTGAAGAAAGTACCCTTCCATTCATATGGTCCCATTTTATAAAAGTTAACACATGCAATTATACATTCAAAAGTCCTAACCTTGAATCTATAGCATGTGCCACAAGTAAGCAATATGAAATAAAAGTTAAATAGGTACGCAAATGCCCTAATGGCTACAACTTTCTAAGATGATGCTTGGTTACAACAAAAGTGAGTTTTAACTCAATACAGTTTAAGCCCTAAGCTTATACAAAACTAATTACAACAAAAACAAAAGGAAGCTCTTGGCTTCAAGTCCTCCCAAGCCACGGCCTTGGCAGAAGTATATCATAAGCACTTGAAAATGGTTTCCACATAGGGTGAGCCAAAGCCCAATAGAGATGCTCTAACACAATGTATGAATCTTAACAAAGTTATAAGATGAATGCATATGCAATGCTCGTGTCGAAACGTTTTATATTTCTTTTCAAAACCATGCAATGTCATATTATATCACAATTCATGAAATCATTTCCTTTACAATAGAAAATAGGGCAGTGGATACAATACTGGAAATCTCTAGGTACTTGTTTGCAAGTAGGCTATACAAGCACTACCAATTGCCATTTTTACCAATACTAACCGGAAGACTCGACACCTAACCGCGTGGATTTCTAGACTTTCACGAAGTACACGCAGGCCAACAATAATATCACAACCACACCTCTTACCTAGATTCACCAAGGCATTCACCCCTTTTTCTCAAAGCCTTATACATTTTCAATATGTTAAATATGCAACAATGCTCAATGCAAATGGATGAGAAATTAGTTTCAATTCTCCTAATTCTTATGCACTTTCTACAAAATTATAGCTATCCTCCACCAATAGCTCAAAACAAATACCTTTAAATAGATAGATAATTTCCAATAAAGATAAACTTTCAAAAATTTCAAGATGGGAGCGATAATATACATCCAATTCCACCACCATCATCATCCCAATTTCATAAAATCCATCATCCTTTCAAGAACTTAAAGATTTCTTCTAGATTAGCCTCACCTTTGACTAGACTGATGAGAAAGGGAATCAAGTTTGTGTGGAATGAGACTTGCGAGAAGTCATTTTAAGAACTTAAAGTTAGACTTACCACTTCTCTTGTGTTGATTATTCCAAAGAGGGATTTGGGTTATTCAGTATATTATGATGCATCTCGGGAAGGTTTGGGTTGTGTCTTCATGTAAGAAGGGAAGGTAGTTGTATATGGCTCACGAAAAATGAAAACACACGAGAGAAACTATCCTACTCATAACCCAGAGCTAGCACTTGTGATCTTTGCTTTGAAAATCTAGAGACATTATCTTTATGGTGAGAGATTTGAGGTCTTTTCCGATTACAAGAGTCTGAAGCATCTGTTTTCACAGAAAGATTTGAATCTGAGGTAGAGAAGGTAGATAGAGTTTACGGGGGATTACCACTTTGAGTTGCACTATCATCCGGGGAAGGCCAATGTAATGGCTGATGACTTAAGTAGGAAATCCATTAGTAGTGTAGCTAGTATTGCCATCCAGGAATGGGAGATGTTAGGTGCTATTGGCGAGTTTGACTTGTATCTTGGTTGGTCCGTTGAGTCGACAGCTTTGTTTACTATAGTTTCCCAACCTACACTCATGAGCCGGATTATAGAAGCACTGCGGGGTGATAATGAGGTAGAAACCATCCGAGAGAAGATATCTAGTGGAAAGGTAGAGAAGGGCTTGAATGTGTATTCTGGTTCGAGTATAGATATCTTGACCGTCTTTTCATACTGGAGTCTTGTAAAGAGGAGGTACTCTGAGAGTTTCACCATTCGCGTCTTGCGGTACACCCGGGAGGCACAAAGATGTATCATGACCTTAGTCACCAGTTTTGGTAGAAGGGAATGAAGAGAGATGTAGCTTTGTTTGTTTCGAGATGCCTTACTTGTCAACAAGTGAAGACCGAGCATCAGAGGCCAGCAGATCTGTTGCAACCCTTGCCTATTGCCAAGTAGAAGTGGAAGCATATTGATAGGTCGTTTCACACACCAAAAATAAACACTAAATTATGCCAAATTCTTTAGAATAACGGTAAGTCCAAGTATCGATCCACAAGGACAAACGAGAAATTAAACTAATTTAATCGTTAAATTTTGAAATTAATTTTGATGAAAGATATGGTTGTTCATAACCTACTGATAATTAAATTAAACAAAGCGAATAAACGAGCAATTATAAATAAAGATGAAGTTACTGATTTTGGGAAAACCTTAGGGTAATGAATTCACCACTAGTTACATAAACATGGTTTTAATTTGAGACTCAATTATGTTACAGTTCGAACTAAATAATACTTCGCAACTTCAAGCTCGAAGCATTTATCAAGAGAATTAACACGTTCAATGTATAGAGACAAACCATCTCAAGTAGTACAAGTCGTTCGCTCTAAACTAAGGTAGCAACACGACTCGTCCCTCGTAGTATGGCTCGTCTCATACCTTGAACATGAAAGAATAGAAAACCAATGTATGAAAAGCATTCAACAATCACAGAAAGCAGAATACTTGAAGAAATAATAGAAAATTATAAGTGAATTTTCAATTCTTTTATTTTCTTGTATTTTCTATCTTATATTTATTTTCTTGCTTTAATTTCATACTAGTTTTGTTGTAATCTAACTGGAAGTGGTTATTGAGCCACCTACATATTCCTTGTTTGTTCTTTTGTCGGTGTTGTAACAAGACAGATTTTGCTAGGCTTAGTTGGCCGACCGCTAACTTCTTTTGGATAGAACGGTGTAGTCTTCCAGTGTTGAGCATAACAATTTTTGGTGGTCTCCAACGTGCATGAAGCTTTTATTTTCTTTTCATTTGAGAGTTTGGCGAGTTTTTTATTTTATTTTATTTTATTTTGTTGTAATATTTTCCTCATCACCCTCTCATTTGGTTTGTAATTATATATTCAAATTGTTGTAATAATTCCCCACTACACTTCTTTCTATCTTGTTCTTTTACTTGTTTTCCTTATTTGTACATAAACATCATGTTTTGTCTTTTCATCATATCCATGCTTTGCATCCATGTTTTATGCATCTTGATTCGACTAAATTTGCATCTATGGATTTAATTAATTCTTATGTGATTATTTGCACTATCTCATGTTCTTGAGATGATTCACATGTCATATAGTAAAATTCGAATCTTTAGTTGCATCTCATGAGTGAATTGTATTAGGATTTTATGGCCCTGTTTGGTAGAGCTGTGGGAAAGTGCTTATAACTTATGCCTTAACAACTTATAGCTTATAACTATGAATATAAGCTGATTTCTGACTTGTAAATTAAGCTTCTCCTGCCCTACTCAAAGAATAAGCTGGTTTCTGACTTACAAAAAGCTATAAGTTGCATTGTTAAGCTAAATCAAACACATCAAAATAGCTTAAATTAAGCTGAAAGTTGAAATAAGCTGAAAAAAAACTATACCAAACAAGGCCTATATATAAGATTATGCATATTTTGTTAACTTTGTTTTATTGCTGTTCGCGGGACGTCAGTAAATATGTGAGTTTTTTATGCTTTAGCATCACCCTATGTTTAACATCCTATGAGGTGGCTATTTGCTTACTTGATATAATTGTATGAATGTCATTGGATGGAGGTTGTGTCGCTTAATTTGGAATGATGTTGATTTTCATGTTTGTAAACTTAATTTTTATGAGTTATACATCTTCAAAACTCTTTCAAAATACAAGAAATCAAGTTGTTCCAAAATGAATAACATAGTTTATAATTGTATGCTTCACATAGTAAATTTTAAGATTTATTAAATAATCGGGATATGAACATAAAAAGTAAATAAAACTCATATAATGGTTTAGTAGGGCCCGATCTTTGATTGGGTGAGCGAGCGTGCTTAACTAAAGACCTTATCCTCTCATACCTAAGGTTCCAAGCCAAGCATCATTGGTTACGATAAACAGTGGCCTCGACACGAGTCACGGGCTTCCTAATTTTTTTAAAATATTAGGTGGCGACTCTGAAATCTGGTGATGCAGTCCATTTTTGGCAAAGGTTTTGCAATAAAATGGATTTCCTATAAAAGTTGCCAAATCTAAACTCTCATCTATGTTTTACATTGCACTCGTGAGACTAGATCAAAGAAATCGAGGGTCCGAACTGTTTAACGTGCACGGATATCCCTAGGGCATGTTACAAGTTGCAAGAAGAAAGCAACACAATCCAACAAACAAAAGCAATAGTTAGGGTTTTGATCTATGTCGATGATCTTGTCTCCTTTGAACTGTCTCCATCGCAACAACACAATGTCTAAACTTGTGGCATCAAGCAATATTGTCGATTAGACCAATTAGGGATTTTTTTCATTCAAGAACAAATGTGATATGTGAAGTGATGGTAGTCATGGTTTGAGAGCTGTCGAACCAAACATTGACCACAAGGAATGAGCAAAAATTAGAGGAGAAAGAATATGGAATGGTAGAGAGAAGATGAAAGGTGGTCTACCAAACGGTGCAAAAGATAATCTCAAATTCGTTGTAACAGTTGGTTGAAACACCTGGTTAAAATTCCACACAAACACAACATATGTATACATCTTAACTTTTAACACCTGGTTAAAATTCCACACAAACACAACATATGTATACATCTCAACTTTTCTTCTAACAATACAACAGACACAACTATCTTGGTTGATCTATAATTCTATTTGCACAATATGGATATATTGGGTATTTAACGTGTTAGATCCTCCTACGCGCTTTTGTGCTTTTATATAATGGTTATATATACACACATACACACACACACTAAATGGAAAACACACTATCTATGCAATTGAAGAGATCATGGGGTGTTAGATACAATTGATGTTTTTTCTTAAAGAAATTTTGAAGAAAAAATTGAATAATGGCATAACTATTATTGTAATTGTTCTTATAGATATTTTGGGAAAACAAAATTTTGTGATATAAACACCAAGAATAGTATTAGCACTAGTGGGTGTCTGCTTGCCCAATAGCTATGTTGTTAAATCTATGAAATACAATTTTTGATTTTGATTTTGATTTAAAAGTATTTATATATTTATAGAAAGATGTTTATGTGTATATACTCTCATGAACCCAGCTTGTGATGTCCTAGGTCTTGGACCTGACTTAAACTCGTGTATTTAGACATATCATTTTACTTTTAGAGCCTTTGCGCATTGTATAATGTTTAGCGATGTTGTCAAAACCATATCTCGTATTCTTTAATGTTTAAATTTTGAGTTTCAAGTGTAATGGTGAACGAAGGAGTGTAGAAATGCCTTGAAGGAAATTTGACCACATCAGGTCTTCTGTGCGTCTGACGCAGTAGGGCCTACGTCGCGGTTTGGTGCATGACTTTTAAATTTGGGCAAATCATAAATGTAGCGGAGGGTTCATACGTCTGATAAGTTTAGTTGTAGGTGTGGCAAAGGAGAAAAAAACTTGAGATTTCTTCTATAGTAAATCACACGTGGGGCCAAGCACGTTTCTATCTCGTTTTTTGTGTGCTTGTTCCACTCACCAACTAACTCTCCTTCCCTTATCACTCACTTTTCATTACTCTCTTCCTCTCTCTCTAAATTTTTTTCTCTCTCTTCTCTCTAAAGCCTAACCCAAAACTCTTTTAAATTCTCTGATCCAATGACATCAAGTTATAATCTCGTCTTCGTTCTTTGGGCAAAAGTGTAGAGCGTGTTAAGGGCATCATTTGGAGCCAGAGCGATCGTTGATCCAACAACCCTAAAAATTCAAAATTCTTCATTCTCCTTCTCAAACTTTGAGTAGGGACTTTTAGTACATGTATTTTAGCAAGATTATGTGCTATTATGATAGTTAGAATTGTTGGGAGATTAGAGTTTTGTTAATATTGTTATTAATGTGTAATTGGGGAAATTCTCAAATGTTACAAAGTTTTTAATTGTTTTACCTATGATTATATGCAGCATGTGAATTTGAGGAATTTACACTTTAAATATAAAATTCTCAAATTTTCAAACCCTAAATAAAAGTGGAAATTGAGGATGTAATTGAGTATGAGGAAATTCTTGGGAAAAATATAATTGTTTGGAAGTTATTGAAAATTGTTGAGATTACTGAAAATGATGTGTTATTTTGAAAGAATTGGAAATTGTTGAATTATGCTATAAATATTGCCTTATTGGAATATTTAGAGATAATTGTTTTGGCAATCGGTGGAGGATTGTATTGCCTTGTTATAGAATTGATATGGAAATTAGGAAAATTGAAACATTTGGAAAAGCATGCACATCATTGACGTACTTATCATTTCTTGATTTTTATTTCCTATTGCATTTGAGAAATGTATTATGGTTGGTTTGTTGAGTACTTTGGAAAATGTTGAGAAATGAGATAAATACCTTAGTAAATTTGGTTAGGGGGTGTAGTCATGTTCATAAGAATTAAGTTTATTCAGGGGTCTCAATGAAAGTCCAAAAAATAGAGCGGGGTAGGTTCTAATTTTCCTTCCGGTTAATAGCCGATGAAGTGGGGTAATTGGTAGTACTTTGAAAGACTATTAGCAAACACATACCTAGGACTTTTTGGTATTGTATTTACCAATGTTTTGATGAAATAAAATTTGTTGAATCGTTTATGACTTTGTGAAGTGCATGGCATGATCTCTTGGAAACAAAACATATATTTTGAGCATGGGACATCACTACATCTCATGATCATGATAATGTTAATACTCATACACTTTGTTAAGATTATCCCTGTTGGGCTATATATATGCTCATCTCTATGTGGAAAACCATTTTTAGGTGTTGACGGCATATCTCTGCCAAGATAAAGGAGGATAAAGCACATTTTTGTTTTTTTTGTTTTTGTTTTTGTTTTTTTTTTTTTTGTAAAACCAAGGGCTTAAATGTATTTGGGGTTGAAACTCTCTTTTGTTGTAATGGGACAAGACGCTTGAAAATTTGTAAGCCTTTAGGGCATGTATTTGGATAACATTCGTTTTTGTATTTATACATTACATGCTATAGATTCAAACGTTATGATTGTGAATATATAACCGCATGTAATTATATTTTGTAAATCTCAAAATGGAGTAATTGAATGAAATATAATGCAATGAAGGTTTACTTGATAGTGACTATTGATCCACGTTGAGTTAATTATTTTGACACCTTTGAGGGACGAAATTCTGGATGCAATTAATGCCCCCACAATAACCTAGGGACCATTGAAAAGCACATGATCATAATCATCTCTATTGGAAAGCCTTACCAAAAAGAAATTTGATCCCAGATCCACAACCTTCAATAAAATGCCCTACGAGACGGACTCTGAGCCTGATTTAGGACTGGGTGCAACCTTACAAGGTGATCTAGAGCCAGTGCAAATAACAAAAAAGAGAGATACCTGTGGTATGCGGTATAAAGCAACCTAGGAAGAGAAGGCAAAAATGATTAAGATAAAGCAGCAGGAAAAGGTAGTCGACTTAGAAGGAAGAATGATGGAGGCATCTGGCCCCATTACAGTTTTCGACAATAAATGATGGTTCACTAGGCGGTTAGTCATGTCGACCAATATAGGTATGAAGTGTCACTAATCACTAATCTAATCTCAATCGCTTCTGCATGTATAATTCAATTGACTAATGGAAATGAATAGTAATTTTGGTCCATATCTAATGAGTTGGGTTTTATGAAATTGAGGGTGTTACCCCGCTCCTTTCTAATCTAATCTCCAATTCGGCTCATGGGACTCACAAGAGACCTTACATCAAAGATGTATTTAGTTCATCTTAAGGTTTTAGTGTCTATGGAAAAAAAATAAAAATAAATAAATAAATAAATAAATACTAATAAGTAAAAAAGATGGATCTGAAATGTTAGTCATATTATTTTATCATCTTTGCCAATAAAATATAGAGGGTATTTACATGTAAGTCCTAATAAGTGGATTTATTGTCTAATTGATCATATGAAAAAAATTTGTCATAAAAAAAGTCACTAAATGTAAGTTTTAGCAACACTTTATAACAATCATGATAAAAACAAGTTACTAATTGTCAATTTTTAGCGACGTATGTAAAAAATTGTTACAAAAAAATTATTTTTAACGATAATTTTAGTAAGATTTATTTTCTATAGAACATGATGGGAATTAATTCCAACTATTATGACTTATTAATAGTTGATCCTAAAATAATTTATAAACAATCTATTTTTAAAATTGTATTTGTTGTCATTTTTTAAAAACAACGAAGATAAATTATATAATCATGCTTATCAGATTAAATTGATTTTCTTTTTTTTTTTTTTCTTTTTTTCTCTGGGGATGATTTACATATCTTAAAAATAAAGAGAATAGATTGTCAAAGTAGGACAGGACCAGTTATAAGATCCACGGGCCGAGCTGGATGGTCTAGGCCACCGACCTGTTAATTTTCGTCACAGAAAGTTCATTGTCATGACACATATTCATACTAGCCATACTCGGCCCAAAGACTATGAATAATAACAGTGGGCCTAGTTTGGGAAGGGTGGCGCGAAATTGAGCTAGTGCTCAAGAGGCCGAGCTCAACTTTGGCAAGGCCTAAGTTAGCATTTATTGACCCAATTCACATTAAGCCGTCATTTTATTTCTCCATTTTCATTTTCTTCTATTTCACAATTAGATTCCATATATAAGCAACCATTCTTTTTAGGGTAAATTACACCAACCTATCCTAAAAATTAAAGAAAATACAGTAATTCTTACCATTTTGATATAATGAAGTTGACCTTTTCAATATAACTAAAGTTATCGAAACTAATGCAAATTATATGCAGATACAAAGATAAATAAAATAGATATTTTAATGTAGAAAAGATAATTATATCATTATTCTATCTTTATGACTAAAAAAATTTTGATGAAAAAGAGGTTAAGTATTATATGAATTAAAACCTTAAGGTTGTGTTTGGTTCATAGATTTGGATAAGGATTTAGAAAGAAAAATGTAGGCAAAATATGAATGAAATATATCTATATTGCACACACCTCTACACTTTTTTTTTTTTTCCCTTTTTTCTTTTCAAATCTCTATCTGAATTTATAAATCAAATACAGTGTAAGAGAATCCAAATTATGCCAACAATGGAGCTTGCTGTATTTTTCTTCAAATCTCATAAGAGATCAATGTAATTTACCATTCTTTTCATTAGTGATAGAAGATTTACAGGTCGATTAAATTTAACTTTGAATGGACAGCTTGTTATCCTCACTTGTTTTCTTTCCTTTTTATTTTTCTTTTATATTAAGATCCTGTTTGGATTCCAGCATTTTTGAGAAGAAAAAAATAAATAAATAAAAGTAAAGGAAAGGAAATAGTAATGTACACTCATTTATAGGTAAGTAAACAAAAATATATTCTTTTTTTCTTACTTTTTGGTGCATCAAAAAAACTAAAAAAATATATATATTAATTTTTTTTAACCTTTTTCTCTTCTGTTTTCATGTCTTTTCTTCCCTTTCAATTCTTCTTCATCTAGAGATGTATATTTGCGCCTATATTTCACTGACTATTTTTTTTTTCTTTTCTAAATCTCTACTGTGATCTAAACACAACATAAATCTCTTGCATCAAGGTTCAACCCTCTCTCAATTGAACAAATCTACAAGCCAAACAATTATAATGGAATTAGAAGATCCTTATAGTTGGTTATGATAAAACTACTCCAATTTATGTTATTGGAAAATCGTAAATTTTAATTACCTAAAAAAAACAAAAAAGCATAACTTGTATACACTACGAAAACAAAACAAAACAAAAAAAGATAAATAATGTCAGAGTGATATTTTTATAATTATAATTAGAAATGTTATGGATTAAAATGAAAAAATTATAACAGGTGATATCATTTTATATAAAAACAAGTTAGGGTAAACTACCAATAGGTCCTAATAGTTAGACTTAATTCCCATCAAGTCTTATTAAAAATAAGTCTTAGTAAAATTGTCACTAAAAAAAAAATTTTGTGACAATTTTTTACATACATCGTTAAAAATTGACAATAAGTGACTTTTTTTTTATCATTATTTTTATAAATTGTCGCTAAAACTTACAATTAGTGACATTTTTTTTATGACAAATTTTTTTCATAGGACCTATTAGACAATAAATTTACTTATTAGGATCTACACGTAAGTACTCTTAAAAGTTTATCTTTGTAGACAGTGATTTGTCTCTGGTTCAATTATTGGATTGGACGGTTCTGCTCAAGTCTATAAAATCCACCACAGCTCATGTTTTGATCATTTGACTCGGTTATCTTTTAGGTTACTTTATGTAAATCACACACACACACGAAAAATCAAGTTGTTTTGATATCCCTAATTATATAATTTTATCACATTTGTCTTTGAAAAAATAAACAACATAAATGATTTTGAAAATAAAGCTGTATACATTTTAAACACAAATGTGATAAAATTATGTATCTACATCTATTAAATCGATTTAATTTTTTATGCATAAGTGATCAAAATAGGACCCAAGATGCACTTCACAGATGCAAACAAGGTCTGCAAACAAGGTCTTCCAGTCCGATAACTAGACTAGAGATAAAGCCATTCATTCCCGTCTTTGTATAACATAAAGTACTTTCAAATTGGGCAGGATTTCCTGTATTCCATAATCCATACAGCTGAGTATTGTTCCATTTTAATAATTCGAACCATTTATTTTGTTGAACACTTTAGATATATCATCCACACACAAAATTAAATTGATCTAATGATTGTAACATATTCAATTTATCGCAGCTGTCTGATGCAACGCGAAATGCGAAATAGTAACAATCCTAAAATCAGTTGATTCAAATAAGAATATCAGAAGTAATATTCTTTTCTAAACTCATTGATTCGCGAAAAATATCAAAAATAAAGACTCAATAACGGTTGATTATCAAATAATGCCCAAGATTGAAAAAAATAATATATTAAGTTACAATTTCATTAATCATAAAAAATTTCAAGGCTTACATCCAATATTTATAATGAATTTATTTTTTGGAAAACAAGAAACTAATAAAACAAAAATGAAAATCAAAACTAATAAAATAGCAAAACTGCATAATATCAAATTAGGTTACTGAATAACAAAATAATTCTATAATATTCTATACTAAATTAGAATATTCCTAATCAAATATTGATTTCAAAATAATAACATAAAAATATTTATTTTCAAAATTCATTTTGCATTACCGTCACCAAAAATAAATAAATAAATAAATAAATAAATAAATAAATAAATAAATAAATAAAATTGGATGACAATTGTATTTTTAAATAAATAAATAAATATATATATATATATATGTGTATATATTTGTGACAAACGCGATAAATTGAATAATTTACAATTATCAAATCAATCTAATTTTTATATGAATAATATACACAAAATGCCTAAATAAATAAACACTTAAAATAATTGAAACAGAACTATGATAAACCCCACGCAACGCTTTTCAATTCATATTATGAATTAAAAGAAATGGACCTCGTTTTTAATTTTCATCCAAGTGTTGAAAATAACAGCAAAAACGTGCAAACGCTCCCGTACACGGTGCATGCATGTGGACATATGCTCAGACAAGGGTACAAGGGCAAAGTCATTAGAATCTAATCATAAATAACAAAATCCTATCAAAAGTTGCAAAAGAAAATCTTCAATGATCCTCTAGCTGCGAGGAAAAAAGCTAATCTTCCCCATACACTGTCACTGGAATTGGGAGCATTGCTTCCAAACATTACTATCTCATCCATGCGACAAACACACCTTTAATTTGCTTGTTCTTGCTTGATTAGTTTGGAATTGCACACCTATTTAAAATAGTGTTAGTGTTGATGCATGTTGTTGGTGCCTAACTCAAATAAAATCAATATGTATAACGGCATGAGTCATATAAGACACGTGGTGAATTCTATGAAAGACAACTTAGCCTGCGATGTAGAAATGGAATGAGGACAATTAAAAGTAGCTATACTAACCATTGTGAAGGAATTTACATTCATTTTTTTTTTGGGGAGAATATCCAACACAATAGAAGGTGTGGAGGATGACTATGGAGACATGCGAATAGTTCAAATCTCTTCAACTGTTACGAGAAGACCAAGAAGTTACAAATGAAGATTGTTGTGCCTATAAATAAAACTCGATGAAGATAAATCTCCAGAACCTAGCTCTATTATTCAGAATACAATGACTTTATTTCTTTTGTCATGTATTTCCTTTACATAATAAGATTAGAGTTAACAATAGCAGTAACAAAGAGTTGGAATATATTCAAATACTTGTAATTCTATAATTAGTGTGCTTCAAAGGAGCAATAGTTGAAAGTTACATCTCCCTCTCTCTTACCTTCTTGTAATTGAGTTTTTATTCAATCAATTGCAATTTATTTCTTGTCTTTAATTTTTCTATTCAACTCTCTTCTTGATTAGTTTTTCAATTGGCATTTGTTGTTAAAGATTTTCTTCACTTAAGCAAATGAACCTTAAATATATTGCCCTAGTTTTGTTTTGCATTGAATTAAATCTTTAAAGATTATTCAATTATTACTGGCAAGCTCAAATTACTTGTCCTTTCAAGAGAAAAATGAGCCTACACATATGTATTAGGATTATTTGGTGTAACTTACCCTATTTGGGATGTAATGCCACAAAAGACAAGAAATAATATTTGTAGTAAAATTCTGAAAAGACAATTTTATCTCTAATACTTCCAAAAATTCTACTGTGTCCCTACAAACGCTGCAGAATACATATGGATAATATAGTAATTTCTCATTAAAAAAAGTAAGTTTGAAAAGATTTCAAAAAAATAAATTTTTTAGCAATTACCAAACGCGTCATTTTTTTTTAGATTCTAAAATAAATAAATTTTTGACAAACAAACCACAAGTTGATGATGGAAAAATAAAAGCTAAAAGTATTTATCTCGTTTTTAATTATCAAGCCTTTATCAATTTATTTAAATTATTTTTAAATCATAAGTTGTAAGAAAAAGTGCACTAAACATTCTTACTTAAACTCCAAAAACTAAAAAAATATAAAATTACAGCAATACAAGCAAGCATAACAAAACCACGCCTAAGGCATAAGTTGCTTATGATGTTTTTTATTTATTTATTTTCGAGTCTATGCGGAAACATTTTACTTTTATTTACAGTATATGAGGTAAATGGCTTGATAAATTGAAAAAAGTTAACTACTGAGATGCTTTAAATGAATTATGACTAATTAGGTTTTTGGCTTAATAGTTATGTACTATTGCTTTGTGGTATGACGTTGTGGGTAGACTTAATTATCCAATTTGATATAATGTTTTATCGTATTTATAATTAATCTTACTGATTAAAAAAATCAATTTGATGTAATGATTAGATTATCAATTTTTAGATTTGAAATGGATGTTATGCCACAACGACATAAGGCTTGATGTTTCCACCGTACCTCCATCTAAATCTTTTGAACGATTTATCTTATAAAACATGTCAAATAGATTATTTATAAGGATATTTGGTGAATAATCTATTAACATAATTATATAGTGCTAAAAAGAGATGTGAAAAAAGTTTAATGTTTAAAATTTTGGACAAATTGTGATAATAGTCTCTGTACTTTGATCCTTCTATCATTTTGGTACTTGTACTTTCAATTTGCACAATTTTGATCATGAATTTATGATTTTGTTTCAATTTAGTCCAACTGATTATAACTTTTTTATTAAAAAAAAATAGATATAAGTGGCATGTGTGATATTTTTTAGAGTAAAATTGTAAACTTACTAATCTCAGTGTTAATTTCAACTAATTTAGTGATTACTTTCAATCAAAAATATTAACGGCATTATCAATTAGATCAAGTTAACACAAAATTTTAAAATTAAGGGTCAAAATATTGTGTCAATTGAAAGTGGTGGAGAGACCAAAATGACATAAGGGACAAAATGTAGGGATCACCAATATAATTTCTCTTAAAATATTTTAAAATTTATTTCTCATGAATTAAGGATATAAAAAACATAAGCCTTTTTTTAAAATTTTTATTTTAGACGATTTTATTTACTTTATCTTTCATTACTTCTCTTCTCTTATTTCAACCATTAACATGATAAAGTATGATACTCTCTCTCTCTCTCTCCACACACACATGTATATATTGTCCTCAACGTTCTAAACACACACACACACACACACACATATATATATATAGTGTCCTCAACGTTCTAAATTGAAAAATTTTACAAGATTGCAAAAGATGATTCCACAATCGAGTCGTAAAATTTTGATGATTGCTATATTATTGTTTGTTGTATTTCGATAATTGTTTGGATTTAAACTTGCAATCGAGCAATAAAATTTTGAAATAGTTTAGATTGGATGATACATTGATATTACGAATTTGATATGTATTTCATTTGTTTCTTCAATTGAAAGGTTTTTTCAGACGAGATTAAATATTGAATAATGTGTATTTTCCTTTGTATTTTTTTTTTTTTTTTTGATAACTCCGGTATTCCCAACCTGCTGATTTTAAGGAAAGCCATGACTAATCCTGAGGGCCCTGAAGTTAACGACCGGGCAAACCTTCAGTGGCCCCAAGGGGTGACTCGAACTCGAGACTTGTGAATTTTATCTTCCAGACTTTACCAGTCGGCCACTTGCCTTGGGGTTGTGTATTTTCCTTTGTTATCATCGTCTTTTATTGAATTTGAGTGAATAAAAATATTTTGTCCATCTTTAGCCTAACTTTACTTTGGTTTGCTATGGGAATATATGGCTTATGTTTTGTTTACTGATACTTTGTTTAAAAGTAATAGTTTTTTTTTATTATTATTTTTTTATTTTTAATCAAAAAAAGAAAAAAGAAAAAAAAGAAGCACTTTATTGATATAAACGAACTATGTATAGAGCATCCAAAAAAAAAAAAAAAGGAAAGGGAAAAAAGCATCACTGGTAAACAAAACTGTGGCACGGAATTGTTAGCTCGATCATGTGCAAAGAACCAAGCCAAGAGTTGAAGAGCAAACAACTTAGAAAAAAATAAAAAGTAGAGCATAACACCCAATTATACTAATTAATAAAATATCTAATTTGTCTTTTGTATATTAATAATTTTTTGTCATTCCATTTAATTATTCTAATTTGTCTTTTATTCTCTATTAATATTATCATTTCAACCTTTTAATGATTTTTTATTCAATATTTTTACTTATGGGGATAACAATTATAATGACTATAGTGTTTAGTGATTGTAATGATATTTTACTATTTAAATGTTAAAATTTCACAATAAGAAGACGGAGTGAAATTTTACTCTAAAGGAGTAAAAGTTTATTATTAACGTTAGTTTTGACATTGAAAATTTTATTTTATTTATTTATTTTTGTAGAATTTTAAGGCCAATATGAATCTTACCTAATAGATCTTAGATCTTAACAAGAGAATTTTAAAAATTATTCTTATTAAAAATTAATAATTACATCAAAAGTTGTATCATATAAAGTTTTAAATATAAAATTAGTTACTAAGTATATTTTAGTAATAGTAGTGTGTTTCATCCTTTTCAAGGCAAAAATCTTATGTTTTAATGCATGAAAGTTTTGTTATGAAAAACTTGGTCTTAATTTTTATGAATTATATGAAAAAATAAATAGATCGACATTAAAATTAGGGATACTTACGTATAGATGCTAATAGGTAAATTCATTATACAATAAGTTTTGATAATTAATGACGTTTTTTTTTATCAAACACTACTAAAAAAAAGTTACTAATTATTAATTTTCAGTAACAATTTAAGAATTTTGTCACAAAAAATATTACTCATGATAAGGTTAAGTGATAGTTTACAAAAAAATGTCACTAATTTTTAACTTTCAACGACAATTTAAAAATTTGTTACAGTTAAGTGACAATTTATAAAAATCGTTATAAAAAAATCAATAATTATCAATTTTCAACAACATATGTAAAAAGTTAAAAAAAAAAAAAAAAAAAAAAAAAAAAAAAAAAAAAAAAAACTATTTTTAATGACAATTTTACTATAAATAATTTTTAATAAGATTTAATAAAAATTAAATCCAACTATTAAAACTTATTAGTAGTTCCAAATCATGGTATAAATGACTCAACAACAATTTTTGTAAAATAGGAAGTTGTAATCATTTTTATGGTCCAAAACACGCCCCCACCAAAGCACACAGAATCCTCAATGTATGACTTGCCAAAATTGCAATAAACTGGCCCGCCGCTTAAAATTGCACTACTCAAATTCGATATTTTTATGGCCAACCGAAAGATACTGATTTCATTATTAGCACATATAAATCAAAGCTTTTTGTATCTAATTAACTTTCTCATGTTTCATAATTATGTTTTTTTAAGGTGACAACTCACTCCCATATAACGATAACACCACTTTTAAATACACAAAAATCAAATCAAACCAAAAAGTTATTAGGCCTGGTTGGCAACCTCCACTTGTTGCTTTCCTTGTGTTTTCTGGCCACCAATCAATTCCTCTTTGACTTCTCTCTTCCCCTCCCACTCACTTTTTAGTGCACCAAAATATTATGTTTTGTTTGGAAATTTTGGATGTATTTGATCTGTGTTCTGAAATATATTTTTAGAAGAAAATTTTTAAAAATATATTTGGTTAAAAATTTTTTTAAAAAAATTTTAAATTTACTTTTCTCTTTATTACATATCAATCAATCAATTTTTTTCTCTCCTCTCTCATTCTTAATTACTTTTTCTCTCTCACACATATCTACTCAATTACAAAAAATATATATATATATATATCAAATCATCACAAACTCTCAAACTCCAAAATTATTTTCAAAATATATAATCAAACAAATCAAAAAAATTTCTAAACTCTCCAATTTTTTTTTTGAAAATTTATCTCAAAACACAATAAGCTTGTTTGTTTCCAATTTTTAGAAAATAGTTTTTTGAAAATTTTACTTTTTTATTTTTCGTATTTTAATGTTTTGAATGAATATTTTTAATATTTTAAGAATTTTTTTTTAAATTTTTAGACACACCTAACATAAATATACTTAAAAAGTATAATATTTGTGAAAAAAAAAATTAAAAATACACTAAATACCAAAAAATACAAAAATTCAGTATTTTTTTATATTTTTTGTATTTATTAATTTTTTAAAATATTTGTTCACAAATATTTTACTATTTAGATACATCTAACTAAGATGTATGTAAAAAACACTACGCCAAAATAGGGCATTAACGGCGGTTTTTTTAACGGTGGTAACGAAAACTGCCATTAAAGGTACTATTAACGGCGGTAACGAAAACTGCCGTTAATGTATCATTAACGGCGGTTTCGTTACCGCCGTTAAAAAAACCGCCACTAAAAATGTCTTTAATGACGGTAATGAAACCCACTATTAATGGCTGTAACAAAACCGCCGCTAATGCCCAACCATTACTGCCGTTAATGATGGCGGTCTTTGCCAGCGGAGCTCCGGCGAAACTCCGGCGAGTTCCGGCGAAACCATCTACAATAAAGTAAAAGTAATGTTTAAATATTTATTTAGGGAATATATTTCATGAAGAGTGGTTGTGGCAGAGTGGTTGGTGTGGGTAGATGAGAGGTCTTGGGTTCAAAACTTGGGGAGTGCAAGAAGAAAGAATTATTTTTTGAAAAATTTGAACCTATTTACGGCGGTAAAAAACCTCCGTTTTTTGTCCTATATTACCGCCGTTTTTGATCGACTTTTAACGACGGTAATTTGCCTTTTTACGACGGTTTCACTTTTTCCGACACGCGCATAAACGGCGGTAACGAAACTGCCGTTAATACCGCTGTTAAAGCCTTTAAAGGCGGTTTTACAGCTTTAAAGGCGGTAAAAAACCGCCGCTAAAGCCTAATTTTGGCGTAGTAAAAGTAAAAAATTACTTAAAATTTAAATAATGTTCACTAAAAATAAAAAAAATACGAAAAACAAAAAAACTCAATTTTTAAAAAACTAAATTCAGAAAACTAAAACTAAACACACTAAATGATTTTAAAAATTACAAATATCGTTTTGTCAAAATTTTTATTTAAAAAAATTAATAGAAAAAAAATTAAATTCTTAATTATTCAATTATACAAAAATAAAATCACCTAAATTATTAATTGAAATATTTTTTAGATATCATTGAAAATTATTAATTAAATTGGTGATTTATTAATAAATGGGGTAATTTATTATACAATTAGAAATTTGAAGAGGCACGATGTAATTTCTAAAATCATAAGTGGCAATCCGTATTTTAAGTAAACTTCAGGAGGTGTATTTGTAATTTATCCTAAATTTTATTTTTTTGAGTTTTCAATTTGTATTTTTTTAATTTTTAATAATTTTTTAAAAATATATTAATTAATTTTTTAACTTTTAAAGTTAACTTAACTTAAAAAGTATAAAATGATTTTTTTTTAAAGAAATTCATTAAATACAACAATTCAATATATTTTGGTATTTTTTGTATTTATTGATTTTTTTTAAAAATTTCTTCACAAATATTTTACATTTAAAGTGTATCTAGATTAAATGTATCTAAGACATTTGGCCTAGTAGTTATTTAGGACCTGGGGCTACTGCTGTGGCTAAGTCACAGTAACGATCTGCTGTGAGTCCATGGGGCCTTTTTCCCAGTCTTTTTCGATGAACCAAACCATTCATATTATAGGGTTCGTCAAGTATATCATTCATGCAAAAAATTAAGATAATCAGAAATTCGTAATCCCCTGATCAGATTCATATTGTTTTACAAAAATTATCAAGATAATGTCAATCGTTTATTTTTTAAAAAACAAATGTACTCTTGTTATGAAGTTAGAAATTTCCAATCAATTTGATTTTTTTTCATGGATGATCCATTTAACAAATCCTACAATATGAACGGTTCAGATTATAAAAAAATACTCAAAAAAATTATCCATAGAAGCACAACAGATTGCTGCTGTGA